>CM059325.1:58701-169217 GCA_030340685.1 Protosalanx chinensis | reverse complement strand
GAGGGGGGAGAGAGAGGGAGAGAGAGAGGGAGAGGAAGAGGAAGAGAGAGAGGGAAGGGAGAGAGAGAGGGAGAGAGAGATAGGGGGGAGATATGTTAGATTAGATTAGATTAGAATTAGATTAACCTTTATTTGTTTTCCAGGGGGTGGAAATTGCAGTTCACATATTAATAACAGCTTAATAAAGGCAAATAAACTCAGCTTGCCTCAAGTGACTGCAGTTGTTGTTTGTCCTGTGACATCATTCAAAAGCAGACATGCAGTGACTCACCCGCTCATAGTGCTGCTCCAGGAACTCTGCGCTCATCAGTTTATGTCTCGTCAGAAGATCCTACACAGAACAGGAACTGTTACCCAACATGCTGTCAGAACACAAAGCCAAGCTCTACAACGTCCTATTGTGTCTCATCTTAGTTCTAACTAGAATAGTTCCTCCTGTCTTCTTCCTCCTCACACTCATTTCTGCCATCCATCTTCTCCTCCTCTTCCTCTCTGCCCTCCTGTGTCCTTAATGCTCCTACAGACCCCCACCCATCACCTCCTCTGTTAGACTCCCACCCATCACCTCCTCTGTTAGACTCCCACCCATCACCTCCTCTGTTAGACTCCCCACCCATCACCTCCTCTGTTAGACTCCCACCCATCACCTCCTGTTAGACTCCCACCCATCACCTCCTCTGTTAGACTCCCACCCATCACCTCTTCTGTTAGACTCCCACCCATCACCTCCTCTGTTAGACTCCCACCCATCACCTCCTCTGTTAGACTCCCACCCATCACCTCCTGTTAGACTCCCACCCATCACCTCCTCTGTTAGACTCCCACCCATCACCTCCTCTGTTAACTCCCACCCATCACCTCCTCTGTTAGACTCCCACCCAATCACCTCCTCTGTTAACTCCCACCCATCACCTCCTCTGTTAGACTCCCACCCATCACCTCCTCTGTTAGACTCCCACCCATCACCTCCTCTGTTAGACCCCCACCCATCACCTCCTCTGTTAGACCCCCACCCATCACTCCTCTGTTAGACCCCCACCCATCACCTCTGTTAGACTCCCACCCATCACCTCCTCTGTTAGACTCCCACCCATCACCTCCTCTGTTAGACTCCCACCCATCACCTCCTCTGTTAGACCCCCACCCATCACCTCCTCTGTTAGACTCCCACCCATCACCTCCTCTGTTAGACCTCCCACCCATCACCTCCTCTGTTAGACTCCCACCCCATCACCTCCTGTTAGACTCCCACCCATCACCTCCTCTGTTAGACTCCCCACCCATCACCTCCTCTGTTAACTCCCACCCATCACCTCCTCTGTTAGACTCCCACCCATCACCTCCTCTGTTAACTCCCACCCATCACCTCCTCTGTTAGACTCCCACCCATCACCTCCTCTGTTAGACTCCCACCCATCACCTCCTCTGTTAGACCCCCACCCATCACCTCCTCTGTTAGACCCCCACCCATCACCTCCTCTGTTAGACCCCCACCCATCACCTCTGTTAGACTCCCACCCATCACCTCCTCTGTTAGACTCCCACCCATCACCTCCTCTGTTAGACTCCCACCCATCACCTCCTCTGTTAGACCCCCACCCCATCACCTCCTCTGTTAGACTCCCCACCCATCACCTCCTCTGTTAGACTCCCACCCATCACCTCCTCTGTTAGACTCCCACCCATCACCTTTTTCTAAGAGAAACTCACTTTGAAAGTGGCGAAAGCGTCCGATGCAATGTCAAAAGTGGACATCTCCACGTATCTGAAGAAGTCATAGAACTGCTCTGAGGAAAGCGTGATCTTGGCCAGCGGCTCGTGACGGATGCATTCTCTCAGCATGATGCCACAGTTCAAAGCGATCTCCGGCACCTCATACCTGAAGCACAACATCACCGCATCACACATGTGTGCATGTGTAGAGTGTGTGTGTGTGTGTCTGTGTGTGTGGAGAGAGTATGGATGTGTAGAGTGTGGATGTGTGGAAAGTGTGTGTGTGTGTGTGTGGAGAGAGTGTGTGTGTGCCACCTCACCCCTTCAGCAACATGAAGAGGATGTTCTGTTGAGTGCAGAGGTACTCCACTGTGGGTGTGCGTGTGCCAATCTGCCCGTCTCAGGATGTTGTTGAAGATCTGAGCCACATCCTTCTTACCCCTGGAGAGAAAAACCACAACATCATCTTACAGGAAACTGTTAGACCAATGACTTCATAATGAGTTTATGTAACAGAAGCGTTTATCCAGAGCTACACAGCTGTGTGATGGTTCTAGTAGAGAGAGGCAGACATGCTTCTATGTTTCACACACCTCAAAGTCTATGAGCTGCAGATGTGCTATGAGAGAACTGAGCAGGCCGCTGTTGTACAGCTCCTGGGCCAGCTGAGCTACTGCTTCTGTCTGGGGCTCCTTGTCGCTGGTACCGTACAGAACCTCCTTCATCAGCACCAGGCTCCTCGACACCTCTTCTGAGGCCTAGTGCGCACACACACACAAAAACACACACATACAAAAACACACACAAACACAGGGGCTCAACCACACACATAGGCACAAACATTAGCTAATCTGAAACTACACTTTCACCCATACTATGAGACAAAGGGGAAGAGAGAGGAGAGGCAGGAGAGAGGGAGGAGGAGAGAGGGTACAGAGAGAAGAGGAGAGAGAGGAGAGAGGGAGAAGGAGAGAGGGTACAGAGGGAGAAGGAGAGAGGGTACAGAGAGAAGAGGAGAGAGAGGAGAGAGGAGAGAAGGAGAGAGAGGAGAGAGAGGAGAGAGGGAGAAGGAGAGAGGGTACAGAGGGAGAAGGAGAGAGGGTACAGAGGGAGAAGGAGAGAGAGGAGAGAGGGAGAAGGAGAGAGGGTACAGAGGGAGAAGGAGAGAGGGTATAGAGAGAAGAGGAGAGAGAGGAGAGAGGGAGAAGGAGAGAGAGGAGAGAGAGGAGAGAGAGGAGAGAGGGAGAAGGAGAGAGGGTACAGAGGGAGAAGGAGAGAGGGTACAGAGGGAGAAGGAGAGAGAGAGGAGGAGAGAGAGGAGAGAGGGAGGAGGAGAGAGGGTACAGAGGGAGGAGGAGAGAGAGAGGAGGAGAGAGAGTACAGAGGGAGGAGAAGAGAGGGTACAGAGGAGGAGGAGAGAGGGTACAGAGGGAGGAGGAGAGAGAGAGGAGGAGAGAGAGTACAGAGGGAGGAGAAGAGAGGGTACAGAGGGAGGAGGAGAGAGGATACAGAGGGAGGAGGAGAGAGGATACAGAGGGGGGAGGAGAGAGGGTACAGAGGGAGGAGGAGAGAGAGGAGAGAGGGAGGAGAAACAGACATACAGACAAAACTAACCAGAGAGGACAAGTGAGAGGAAGGGAGAGAGAGATGAGAGGAAGGAGGATAGAGCTGCTACCTTCTCAGAGATGAGAGGAAGGAGGATAGAGCTGCTACCTTCTCAGAGATGAGAGGAAGGAGGATAGAGCTGCTACCTTCTCAGAGATGAGAGGAAGGAGGATAGAGCTGCTACCTTCTCAGAGATGAGAGGAAGGAGGATAGAGCTGCTACCTTCTCAGAGATGAGAGGAAGGAGGATAGAGCTGCTACCTTCTCAGAGATGAGAGGAAGGAGGATAGAGCTGCTACCTTCTCAGAGATGAGAGGAAGGAGGATAGAGCTGCTACCTTCTCAGCCTTCTTGTCAGACAGGTCATGTCTCTCCAGCACTGCCATGTTGTCCTTTAGGTTCTTCACGATGTCCGCTGGTGACTTGTGGGACTTGCCAAACGGGAACGGCATGGTTACCAGTTACCAAGAGCAACAATGCAGTGAGTGGGCCACCTGTGCATGTGGCGAGGAGAGAGAGGAGAGAGAGGACGTTAACATGTTATTACATGTTATGCCGTTATTAGATGTAACTACATGTATTGAACACCACAACAACCACACTGAGGTCCCTACGGCCTAAAATAGTATTACATAGTCATAGGTTCATGGTTACTCCTGTCTGATCATTGACAAATAATCTGGGATGGATTACTGTAGTATGTGTAGGGTTAGGTGCTACCTTACATTTACATTTATTCATTTAGCAGATGCTTTTATCCAAAGCGACTTACAAGTCTGCCAAACCTAACACACACACACACACACACACACACACACTGCCAAACTGCCTGATTAAAGAGAATGGCTGGATGAGAATATGAGAATGGGGAACACAACAATGCATGTAAATCAACCTCAAAGAGGTGGGTAACCCCCTCAGCCTGACCCCCAGCCTGACACACTGTTCAGCTACAACAATATTACTATACAATGCAATACTAATACTAAGTTTCAGCTAACGGAACACCATTTCCTGCAGTGATGATCAGCCCACTATCGTACTGGCTGGTTATTGTCTAGATATCTGGATATCTAGAGCCCACTGCCAGGTCTCCAGGTTGGTTTGAGATAGTCTAGCTAGATTAACACCACTGTGTGGAGTCGGATGTTACTTAATGTTACCAACTCAATCATTTCCAAGTCAAAATGTTAAGAAGCGAGTTGGAGATGAACTGTGGCTACATGAACTAACGTGGTCTTGGTTAGAGACAATCAAGCTCAGTGATATCTGCTATGTAGTCTGCTAGCCTGCTAGCTCTGCTAAACACACACAAGGGTTAGCAGCTAATTTCGGTTTCATAATGTTAATAATCAGAGGTTAAACAGATTTATAACGTTAATCAGTGGTTAAACAACACTGCTAGTAGCTGTATCTCCAGTATAGCAAGCTGGCTCTTATTCAATCTGTGCCCACTAATAAATGAACAGTGTGTCCACATCTTCACTAAGCTAAGCTAACTGATCAGATCTAACTAACATGTTCAGATATATCAGCTCTCCTCCAGTTAAGTAGTTAAGTAGTGTCCTATAGTACATAACCCGATATAACCCTATACTAAAACAAACAAACAGTAAACTCACCATACATGTAGTCTAGTGCTTCACTATAGTAACAAGGAGTTAGTTAGCTAGCTGGTCTGGTCAGCTGGTCTGGTCAGCTGTTCTGGTTGCTAGGTGCTAACCCTGGTCTGGTTGCTAGGTGCTAACCCTGGTCTGGTTGCTAGGTGCTAACCCTGGTCTGGTTGCTAGGTTCTAACCCACCAGCTTCCTTTAAGCCGCTAAGAACTCAGTTAGTTACTTCAGCTGATTTATAATGACTAAATATATGCAGCTACATGTGTCATATAGAGCTACAGCCATATAGAGCTACAGCCATATAGAGCTACAGCCATATAGAGCTACAGCCATATAGAGTTAGAGCCATATAGAGCTAGAGCCTTATAGAGCTAGAGCCATATAGAGCTACAGCCATATAGAGTTAGAGCCATATAGAGCTAGAGCCTTATAGAGCTAGAGCCATATAGAGCTACAGCCATATAGAGTTAGAGCCATATAGAGCTAGAGCCTTATAGAGCTAGAGCCTTATAAAGCTAGAGCCTTATAGAGCTACAGCCATACAGAGCTACAGCCATACAGAGTTACAGCCATACAGAGCTACAGCCATATGGAGAGAGAGCCTTATAGAGCTACAGCCATAGAGCTACAGCCATACAGAGAGAGAGCCTTGTAGAGCTTCAGCCATATAGAGCTGCAGCCATACAGAGCTACAGCCATACAGAGCTCTAGCCATACAGAGCTAGAACCATATAGAGCTAGAGCCATATAGAGCTATAGCCATAAAGAGCCACAGCCATATAGAGTTAGAGCCATACAGAGTTACAGCCATATAGAGTTAGAGCCATACAGAGCTACAGCCATATTGAGTTAGAGCCATACAGAGCTAGAGTCATATAGAGCTACAGCTATATAGAGCTATAGCCATATAGAGCCACAGCCATATAGAGTTAGAGCCATACAGAGCTACAGCCATATAGAGTTAGAACCATATAGAGCTACAGCCATACAGAGCTACAGCCTTACAGAGTTACGGCCATATAGAGCTAGAGTCATATAGAGCTAAAGCTAGCCTAGCCTAGCTACCATACATACCTTTCAAACTATGTTCAGTTCAGTTGACTTGATGGTTAAATAAGTTCACAAGATCTTCAGACAACAACTTTTTTGTTTTTCTTATTTGTCGCCTCCTCTTGTTAGAAATCTTCTACTGCAGCTGCAGGCTAACAGACTAGCTGCAGGCTAACATACTAGCTTCAGGCTAACATACTAGCTTCAGGCTAACATACTAGCTTCAGGCTAACAGACTAGCTGCAGGCTAACATACTAGCTTCAGGCTAACAGACTAGCTGCAGGCTAACATACTAGCTTCAGGCTAACAGACTAGCTGCAGGCTAACAGACTAGCTGCAGGCTAACAGACTAGCTTCAGGCTAACAGACTAGCTGCAGGCTAACATACTAACTGCAGGCTAACAGACTAGCTGCAGGCTAACATACTAGCTTCAGGCTAACAGACTAGCTGCAGGCTAACAGACTAGCTGCAGGCTAACAGACTAGCTGCAGGCTAACAGACTAGCTGCAGGCTAACAGACTAACTGCAGGCTAACAGACTAACTGCAGGCTAACAGACTAGCTGCAGGCTAACAGACTAGCTGCATGCTAACAGACTAGCTGCAGGCTAACAGACTAGCTTCAGGCTAACAGAGTAGCTTCAGACATAGACATTATACATTATTTATGGCAGACTAGTTTCAGGCTAACAGAGGAAGTACTTCTGGGCACCAGTTTTCAGTTTTTCAAACAAAAACTCCCCTTACATGGTCATTAAATTAAAATGAACACAAATTCATTATTTTTCATAAAATGTTTATAGATCACCCCAAAATGGAATATTGTGCATATTATTTTGTACATGAAAATAATTTTAAATGCGTAATAAGCTCTGCAAATTCCCCACTGTGGGACAAATAAAGGATTTGCACTACTGTACCCCACTCCCCCTGTACTATATATGCCCCATGGACCTACATACCCCCACTCCCCCTGTACTATATATACCAATTCTTCTCTACACTCTCTCACTATAGTTATATCCCCCCCCCCCATCTGTACAGCTAGTGCCCACTTTGTACTTTTATCTTATTTTTGTCTAATTTGTATTTTTGACATTATATTTTTTATTCTGTTGTATTATTCTGTTACATATATGTTTGCTCCTTTGCTCCAAAGTGATTCAGTGTTTGTTTATCTTGCATAGCGATTAAAATAGATTCTGATTCTGATTATTTATATTATTGTTATTGTTATTATTACCTTGCAACTCTGTGTGCTGTACTTTACCCTGCTGCGGTTGTGAATTTTCTTTCCCTGGGGGACAAATAAAGGTTTATCTTTAAATAACACTTTTATTTTGAAGGGAAACAGGAAACAGGACATTTTTCTGTCGTAAACCGGAAATCTTGCTCTAGTGTTCCTGGTTAAACCGGAAGCCTCGCTGTAGTGTTACCATGAGTGGTACTGGTTGAGCTGCGGGTGTCCGCGTGACTTTCAGCGGGTTGAGAGACATCCAGGAATAAAGCAGTTACATGACATTACATGACATTAACCAGACATTACATGACATTACATTAACCAGACATTACATGACATTACATTAACCAGACATTACATGACATTACATTAACCAGACATTACATGACATTACATTAACCAGACATTACAGTCTAGTATTTTACCGGCAAAATGCGACTTCTAAAAGCAGGCATGACTTTAAGACATCTAAGCTGCACATTAAAGAAGGTAAGACAGTCTAAATAGTTCTCTGGATAGTTAACGTTACTATTTGTGTTGCATAATGTCCTAATAATGAGCATCTTCACCAGATTTCGATGAATAGTTGTCGATCTTGCTCCTCCGGACACCCTAATGAACTCATCCCTAATGAAAGGATTCGTAACATCGGGATCTCAGCTCACATCGACTCAGGAAAGACAACTCTGACCGAGAGAGTCCTCTTCTACACCGGCAGAATAGCACAGATTCACGAGGTTCCTTCATCCTGTTTGGATCTTCTTGTCAGTCAATGAATGAGTTGGTTTGGGAATCTAAGTATTCATATAAAAGCCTCGATGTTTTGTGTGCAGGTTAAGGGAAAGGATGGAGTTGGTGCCACTATGGACTCTATGGAGCTGGAGAGACAGAGAGGAATCACCATCCAGTCAGCTGCTACCTACACCATGTGGAAGGAGCACAACATCAACATTATAGACACACCAGGTACAGCTAGTCAAGCTAACTCTAAAGATCATATTCATTATGTATTATTAAAGCAAAGTACAGGATGGATTTGAACTTGGGAGTTCTAGATCTACAGTGAAAAGCTCTCCCACTTTATTACACCTGTAACCTTTACTCATTCCCCCCCCCCCAGGTCATGTGGACTTCACCATTGAGGTGGAACGAGCTCTGCGTGTGTTGGACGGAGCAGTTTTGGTGCTGTGTGCAGTAGGAGGGGTGCAGTGTCAGACCTTGACAGTTAACAGGCAGATGAAGCGATACAACGTCCCCTTCCTCACCTTCATCAACAAGCTGGACCGCACAGGCTCCAACCCCAGCCGGGCATTGCAGCAGCTCAGGTGACCTCCAGGGTCAAGGGTCAATTCCAGGGTCAAATATGGAAAGCAGATCTGATTAAATGAGTTTGTCCCCAGGAGGGCCCCATAAAAGTTAACTAAAATGTGTGAGAAATTGTTTTACCTTTTTGTAGGTATTTTGAATTCTAAATGGTAAAATAAAAACTATTCTTCACTATATCTGGGAATAGCTGTGTGGTTAGGATGAGCAGCTTCCTTTTATATAGCTTTAGATGAAAGCATCAAATAAATAAATACGCTGTTATTGTAACTTTGGCATCAGGACCAAGCTGAACCAAAACGCTGCGTTCCTGAACATCCCCATGGGCCTAGAGGGCCGACTGAGGGGAATCATTGACCTGGTGGAGGAGAGGAGTGTCTACTTTGATGGACCCTTCGGGTAGGTGCTGCTGCTGTGGACCAGAGACACACTTAATAGCTTTCATCTCTCTCATCCCTCCATCTTCTCTCTCTTCTTTCTATCTAAGATCTTCTCTGATTTGTCTCACATATAAACATTTATACATTTTAACCTCACCTCTCTCTTCCTCATTCCTCCCTCTCTCCCTCCCTCAGGGAGCAGCTCCGCTTTGAGGACATCCCTGGGGAGTTTCGAACGGAGGCAGCTGAGCGGAGGCAGGAGCTGGTGGAATGTGTGGCCAACGCTGATGAGGTCCTGGGAGAAATTTTCCTGGAGGAGAGGGTTCCCACGGTCACTGACCTGAAGGTGTGTGTGTGTGTAGCTCTGTGTCTGCTCTTGTCATAGAGTGATTAAACCTGTATGGCTCTTTCAAACCATCCTGTAACCCAGACACCCTCCACCCCCTGCAGGCTGCTATCCGGCGGGCCACAATCCAGCGCCTCTTCAGCCCGGTTCTGGTGGGCAGCGCCCTGAAGAACAAAGGGGTCCAGCCTCTGTTGAACGCAGTGCTGGAGTACATGCCCGACCCCACAGAGGTCAACAACTACGCCATCCTCAATCAGTGAGTCTTTCTTCTTTTGGCAGTGCTTGCAGACAGCAGGGTCAGAGGTGTGAACCAATCCAAACAGTCCTGTGATCTCTAACATGCTGTGACATACATGGGGTGTGTGTAGCATGTGATGGCATGTTAATCAGAATTGTTCAAGTGTGTTTAGCTGCTGAATGGAGATAGTTCAAAAACTCAATATTTGTTGATCAGTGTCAGGTTGACCCTTGACCCCCCTGGTGACCTGACCCTTGACCTTGCGCTCCATCAGGGATTCTGGCGACAGCAGCAAGATCCTGCTGGACCCCAGGAGAGACAACACTCAACCGTTTGTTGGTCTGGCCTTCAAACTGGAGGTAGGAGTCCAGATGTCCCCTAAACATCACCTGGTCAATATTCACCTGGTGATGGGATGGATACAGCTGAGTGGTAGAACATGGGGATGAGGTACAGCTCAGTGGTAGAACATGGGGATGAGGTACAGCTCAGTGGTAGAACATGGGGATGAGGTACAGCTCAGTGGTAGAACATGGGGATGAGGTACAGCTCAGTGGTAGAACATGGGGATGAGGTACAGCTCAGTGGTAGAACATGGGGATGAGGTACAGCTCAGAGGTAGAACATGGGGATGAGGTACAGCTCAGTGGTAGAACATGGGGATGAGGTACAGCTCAGTGGTAGAACATGGGGATGAGGTACAGCTCAGTGGTAGAACATGGGGATGAGGTACAGCTCAGTGGTAGAACATGGGGATGAGGTACAGCTCAGTGGTAGAACATGGGGATGAGGTACAGCTCAGTGGTAGAACATGGGGATGAGGTACAGCTCAGTGGTGGAACATGGGGATGAGGTACAGCTCAGTGGTAGAACATGGGGATGAGGTACAGCTCAGTGGTAGAACATGGGGATGAGGTACAGCTCAGTGGTAGAACATGGGGATGAGGTACAGCTCAATGGTGGAACATGGGGATGAGGTACAGCTCAGTGGTGGAACATGGGGATGAGGTACAGCTCAGTGGTGGAACATGGGGATGAGGTACAGCTCAGTGGTAGAACATGGGGATGAGGTACAGCTCAGTGGTAGAACATGGGGATGAGGTACAGCTCAGTGGTAGAACATGGGGATGAGGTACAGCTCAGTGGTAGAACATGGGGATGAGGTACAGCTCAGTGGTAGAACATGGGGATGAGGTACAGCTCAGTGGTAGAACATGGGGATGAGGTACAGCTCAGTGGTAGAACATGGGGATGAGGTACAGCTCAGTGGTAGAACATGGGGATGAGGTACAGCTCAGTGGTAGAACATGGGGATGAGGTACAGCTCAGTGGTAGAACATGGGGATGAGGTACAGCTCAGTGGTAGAACATGGGGATGAGGTACAGCTCAGTGGTATAGCAGATGGGTATAGTGTGGTGTACATCACTTCATATGACATAACAGTGATTTCTGTTGGTAGGCTGGCAGATTTGGTCAGCTGACCTACGTGCGTGTGTATCAGGGCTGTGTGAGGAAGACAGACAACATTTACAACACTCGTACCGGCAAGAAGGTCCGGGTACAGAGACTGGTGCGTCTCCATGCCGACCAGATGGAGGTGAGACTCAGGAAGTGTGTAAATGGAAAGTAAACAGGATGTATCATCACAACCCTTCTTAGGTTTGTTAGATCTGAATACTGGAGTTTATTTCAGGATCAGTAAAGTTAATTGATGTGAGATGCAAGTGTAGAGCTTTGATATCCACTTGAGGGTTTACATGCGCTGCTTTGTGGGCATCTGGGCTTGTGCAAAGAGACAGACTAATAAAGTTTGGTTTGACTCCTTCCCCAGGAGTAATACGTGTGTGTTTGTTTGTCCTATAGGACGTGGAGGAAGTGCATGCAGGAGACATCTGTGCTCTGTTTGGGATCGACTGTGCCAGTGGAGACACCTTCACCTCTAGAAGCAGTTCCAGCTTGTCTATGGTGGGTTAAGCTACATGTTCTCATGTTCCAGCCTGTCTGTGGTGGGTTAAGCTACATGTTCTCATGTTCCAGCCTGTCTGTGGTGGGTTAAGCTACATGTTCCAGCCTGTCTGTGGTGGGTTAAGATACATGTTCTCATGTTCCAGCCTGTCTGTGGTGGGTTAAGCTACATGTTCTCATGTTCCAGCCTGTCTGTGGTGGGTTAAGCTACATGTTCTCATGTTCCAGCCTGTCTGGTGGGTTAAGCTACATGTTCTCATGTTCCAGCCTGTCTGTGGTGGGTTAAGCTACATGTTCTCATGTTCCAGCCTGTCTGTGGTGGGTTAAGCTACATGTTCTCATGTTCCAGCCTGTCTGTGGTGGGTTAAGCTACATGTTCCAGCCTGTCTGTGGTGGGTTAAGCTACATGTTCTCATGTTCCAGCCTGTCTATGGTGGGTTAAGCTACATGGCCACCACTAAGCCACCACTAAGTTAATTTGACTGCACGTCAAGAGGTCGCAGGTGCAGATCCCCATGTGTGTTACAATGTATTACTGTGTGTTAATGTGTTTCAACATGTAACTGTGTGTTGATGTGTTACTAATTGTCTATGTGTTTATATGTATATCATGATTTTTCTATAATCTTCCTGGTTGTGGCCTGCAGGAGTCCATCCATATCCCAGAGGCTGTGATCTCCATGTCCATGAAGCCTTCCAACAAGGTACGATGATAACCCTTTTTAAATATTAAACTTAACCATTATAAATACCATCATCACCACCCACCTGTCTGTCTGTTTTCTCTGACTCACCTGTCTGTCTGTCTTCTCTGACTCACCTGCCTGTCTTCTCTAACTCACCTGTCTGTCTTCTCTAACTCACCTGTCTGTCTTCTCTGACTCACCTGTCTGTCTTCTCTTACTCACCTGTCTGTCTTCTCTAACTCACCTGTCTGTCTTCTCTAACTCACCTGTCTGTCTGTCTTCTGAGACAGAATGACATGGACAAGTTCTCCAAGGGCATCAATCGTTTTACCAGAGAAGACCCCACCTTCAGAGTCCAGTATGACCCTGAGAGCCAGGAGACGGTCATCTCAGGGATGGGAGAGCTGCACTTAGAGATCTACTGTCAGGTGAGACACACACACACCTGCAGATCTACTGTCAGGTGAGACACACACACACACCTGCAGATCTACTGTCAGGTGAGACACACACACCTGCAGATCTACTGTCAGGTGAGACGCACACACACCTGCAGATCTACTGTCAGGTGAGACACACACACCTGCAGATCTACTGTCAGGTGAGACACACACACACCTGCAGATCTACTGTCAGGTGAGACACACACACCTGCAGATCTACTGTCAGGTGAGACGCACACACACCTGCAGATCTACTGTCAGGTGAGACACACACACACCTGCAGATCTACTGTCAGGTGATATATACACACACACACACACACACACACACCTGCAGATCTACTGTCAGGTGAGACACACACACACCTGCAGATCTACTGTCAGGTGAGACACACACACACACCTGCAGATCTACTGTCAGGTGAGACACACACACACACACACCTGCAGATCTACTGTCAGGTGAGACACACACACACACCTGCAGATCTACTGTCAGGTGAGACACACACACACACACACACACACACCTGCAGATCTACTGTCAGGTGAGACACACACCCCAGATCTTGAGTGCACAAGATATGAGTAATGAGCGTCGTTCACCTGATGCTACTGTGTCTGCAGAGGATGGAGAGAGAGTACAGCTGCTCCTGTGTGATGGGAAAACCCAAGGTGGCTTTCAGGGAGTCCGTACTGACTCCTGTACAGTAAGTAATCCACATCGGAAAAAAACACATTCACACAGATTCAGAGCTTTTTTTCTTCATAGAATTTTGTTCATTCTTCGGTTAAAACATATTTAGTTTTGTACAGTGCTTATAGTCGCAGGCTTCAAACAAATGCAACAATTGCATTCATGCTGTCATTTAATCAGTCAGCATGACTATAGTTAACTGTGAAATGTGCTGCCTGAAGTGATATCCCAGTTAGAGGGATCTGTCTCACAGAAGACAGGTGTGTTTCTGATGTCCAGCTGAACAACATTGCACTGTGAAAAGACCTCAGTGATTTGGAGGAACACAATGGTCACACTTGGGTATCCACTCTGTCTCCAGCACTCTGACGCCCTCTGCTGGCGACCAGCTGACTAGCAGCTTCCAGGTTATAATCTCCTGTGAGGACAGCGTAGCGTTAGTGACACTGATGTTAGCAGGATCCTGGAGTTAGCATAATGCTAATGATGACTTCTCTGGAATGTTTAGTTACCTGGGAAACCATGTCATGCAGCAGAACTTGATACAGGAACCTCAGCTGGGCATTCTCAGTCTCCTGTGAGGGGGGGTGAGAGAGCGGGGGGGGGGGGTGTGAGTGTCTATCTGTCAGAGAGAGAGAGAGGGGGGAGTATGTGTGAGTGTAAGTGTGTGTCAGAGAGAGAGAGGGAGGGGGGAGTGTGTGTGAGTGTAAGTGTGTGTCAGAGAGAGAGAGGGAGGGGGGAGTGTGTGAGTGTAAGTGTGTGTCAGAGAGAGAGAGGGAGGGGGGAGTGTGTGTGAGTGTAAGTGTGTGTCAGAGAGAGAGAGAGGGAGGGGGGAGTGTGTGAGTGTAAGTGTGTGTCAGAGAGAGAGAGGGAGGGGGGAGTGTGTGTGAGTGTAAGTGTGTGTCAGAGAGAGAGAGAGGGAGGGGGGAGTGTGTGTGAGAGAGAGAGAGGGAGGGAGGGGAGTGAGTGTGTAAGTATGTGTCAGAGAGAGAGAGGGCGGGGGAGTGTGTGTGAGAGAGGGAGGGAGGGAGGGGAGTGTGTGTGAGTGTGTAAGCGTGTGTCAGAGAGAGAGGGAGGGAGGGGGGAGTGTGTGAGTGTAAGTGTGTGTGAGAGAGAGAGGGAGGGAGGGGAGTGTGTGAGTGTGTAAGTGTGTGTGAGAGAGGGAGGGAGGGAGGGGAGTGTGTGTGAGTGTGTAAGTGTGTGTGAGAGAGGGAGGGAGGGGAGTGAGTGTGTAAGTGTGTGTGAGTGTGTGAGAGAGCCCCCTCACCAGCTGTGTGACACTAGCCACCTGGGCCATGTTGTACAGAGTGTTCTCACTGGACTCCCTCAGCATGACCTCACTGGACACCATCTTCCCCAGGTTCCACAGTGCCTCCATGTTTGGGTCCACATAACCATAGCTGTCTGGTACAGAACACACACACACGTCACAGAGAGGAAATGTGTGTTTGTATAAAACAGGTTTTGCTGGTGTTTGCAGTGTTCTAAACAGATCTATAGTCAGATGCCCTAGCTACACCTCTATAACCACCTAGTTACACCTCTATAACCACCTAGCTACACCTCTATAACCACCTAGTTACACCTCTATAACCACCTAGCTACACCTCTATAACCACCTAGTTACACCTCTATAACCACCTAGCTACACCTCTATAACCACCTAGCTACACCTCTATAACCACCTAGCTACACCTCTATAACCACCTAGCTACACCTCTATAACCACCTAGCTACACCTCTATACCCCAGAATGTGTGTGTGTGTGTGTGTGTGTGTGTGAGAGACATGCCTGGTATGTGTTGTGCAGACACCAGCATGTTGCTGTCTCTGTGCTTCTGATAGAAGGCCTCATCCAGAGCCTGGGTGTTGATTTGAAGCAGCCTGTCACAGGTGGCCTGGACCTGGGGGGGGGGCTTGTGTTCTCCTCCCAGGAACACCACCTCCGCAGAGATGCTCTCTGTCCGCTGTGTGTGTGTGTGTGTGTGTCACGCATGCTTATTTCCATGGTAACACTGAGTTTAGACACAGTAGTTTTCTCATTTACAACCCTAGAGGATATTAACTATGTGTCACCTCCACATAGTGTTCCTGGTAACCCTGGTAACAAAACACTTTAGAATAACAAGACTACCAAACCCACACATGCAGAGTTAGAAGACTCTTTCAGCCACAGAAGTGTTAGGGTTATTGGAGGGTGAGAGTTAGGGTTATGTGAGGGTTAGGGTGAGAGTTAGGGTTATGTGAGGGTTAGGGTGAGAGTTAGGGTAATGTGAGGGTTAGGGTGAGAGTTAGGGTAATGTGAGGGTTAGGGTGAGAGTTAGGGTAATGTGAGGGTTAGGGTGAGAGTTAGGGTAATGTGAGGGTTAGGGTGAGAGTTAGGGTTATGGGAGGGTGAGAGTTAGGGTAATGTGAGGGTTAGGGTGAGAGTTAGGGTTATGGGAGGGTGAGAGTTAGGGTAATGTGAGGGTTAGGGTGAGAGTTAGGGTAATGTGAGGGTTAGGGTGAGAGTTAGGGTAATGTGAGGGTTAGGGTGAGAGTTAGGGTAATGTGAGGGTTAGGGTGAGAGTTAGGGTAATGTGAGGGTGAGAGTTAGGGTTATGGGAGGGTGAGAGTTAGGGTTATGGGAGGGTGAGAGTTAGGGTTATGGGAGGGTGAGAGTTAGGGTTATGGGAGGGTGAGAGTTAGGGTTAGGGTTATGGAAGGGTGATGGTTGTGGACAGCAGTCTTACGTTGGTGTTTGTCTCATGGACTGAGAGCTCCAGGTGGTACTTCCTGCCCAGCCCTGCCACTTCCTGTCAGGACCAGGAAATGACAGTGTTAGAGTAAAAACGTCTTGGTTTTGGAAACAGTCCAGATGACTGAAGCTCTGAAACCTTTTCTACATCAAACCTTAGTTACATTTAGTCATTTAGCACACGCTCTTATCCATAGAAACATACAGCAAGTACAGGGACAGTTCCCTGAGGCAAATAGGGTGAAGTGCTAAATCAATACATTTAAGTGCCTTACAGTTCTGATTACTAACACTAACTGCTCAGCGCCACTGAATCTAGTTACTGTGGGTGACCAGGCCAACATTAAACCTTATAGTTACTGTGGGTGACCAGGCAAACATTAAACCTTATAGTTACTGTGGGTGACCAGGCCAACATTAAACCTTATAGTTACTGTGGGTGACCAGGCCAACATTAAACCTTATAGTTACTGTGGGTGACCAGGCCAACATTAAACCTTATAGTTACTGTGGGTGACCAGGCCAACATTAAACCTTATAGTTACTGTGGGTGACCAGGCCAACATTAAACCTTATAGTTACTGTGGGTGACCAGGCCAACATTAAACCTTATAGTTACTGTGGGTGACCAGGCCAACATTAAAGCAACTTTTCTGAAATGTTTCCCCAACTGCACACGTTACTATAAAGGCACAATGGGTAATAATTTTAGTCAATTGAAATTATTTTACACCATCAACATTTGAATAACCTTGTAAACCTGCTTTGATGTTCCCTCCCTCCCCTTCACCCTCTCACCTCAACGCTAGCCTTTTGAACCTGATCCAGTAAGATTACTCTGTGGGGGGTTCCGTAGCGAGTCATGAGGTAGTGCTGAACCACCTTGGCTGCACGCTGGGCAGGGTAATAACTTGGGTTCAAATCTCCTGTAGCCATGACGTCTTCTGTGTCCACCAACAGCTGGGCTTTGTCTACCTGGCGAGAGAGAGAATACCAACTGAATGAAAGAAGTGGTAGTTATCAGGGATGGGCAGGGAGGCGGTCTGCTCAGAATGGACTATGACCCTCTGGTGAGATGAGGGTCCTGCCTTAAGATAAGAAAGCAGAGACATGAAAGAGACTGAAGAACCAAACAGATGATGAGAGAGACCGAGTTCTTGCCTGTTTTGGGGAGGAATGCTAGTTGCTCCTTTTGCTCTGAGAGAGAGCGAGAGAGAGAGAAGGAGAGGGAGAGAGAGGGAGAGGGAGAGAGAGAGAGAGAGAGAGTCTAGCTAATGCACATACCACATCCATGACCAGGACAGCTGCAGCTTTGAGAGAGTTAAACTACTTCCTGATTCTTCTCAAATCACAAGTTCAAATTGGCCCGCCCCCTGTTAAAGAGACAGACACCATCTACTGCCTGGTCTGCTGGAAGACAGGATTTAGACTAACATCCTGGACAGGCTGGTCTACTGCCTGGTCTCTTTTTCACACCATCAGGGTCTGAAAGATAAAATATCATCCTACAGTCGTAGTGTTTATGGTTTGGGTGACTTTGTTCATTCATAATTTAAGTTCATACTATTACTGTTCTGAAATATCATCTTGGACTTTCTTCTACAATTTCTGCATAGATCGATACCAACCTGTTGATTTGAATCAGATGTGTTAGAGCAGGAACATGTCTAAAACATGCAGGTGTTCCTGAGGACCAGGGTTGAGAACCACTTGAATGAAATGAAAATGACTTGTCCATCTTCAGGTTTGACTTCACACACAAGAAACAGTCGGGAGGTTCTGGCCAGTACGGGAAGGTGGTTGGTACCTTGGAGCCTCTGGACTCAGAACACAACACCAAACTAGAGTTTGAGGATCAGACAGTTGGAACCAACATCCCCAAGCAGTTTGTACCGGCTGTAGAGAAGGTGAGGCAGACCTGCAGTCACCAAGCTCATCTCCATTCCAACCTCTCAGTGAGGATTAGGGTTCACTCTCTCCTTCCTCCCTCAGGGGTTCAGAGAAGCATGTGAGAAGGGTCCTCTGACAGGACACAAGATCTCAGGCGTCAGGTTCATCCTGGAGGACGGCGCTCATCACATGGTCGACTCCAATGAGATTTCCTTTATCCGTGCTGGGGAGGGCGCTCTCAAGCAGGGTAGGGTTTGGACCAATCAGAATCCTTAATGCTTATCACACACACACACACCCACACATACACACAGGATGTCCTTTGTTTAAGTGCTGCTGTGTTTCTCCTGTCCTGCAGCTATGGAGAAGGCCAGTGTGACCGTGCTGGAGCCCGTCATGTCTGTTGAGATTGTGGCGCCCAATGAGTTCCAGGGCATCGTCATCGCTGGGGTCAACCGTCGCCATGGTGTCATCACAGGGCAGGATGGGGCAGAAGGCTACTTCACCCTCTACGCTGATGTGAGGGTTAACCCTAACCCTCATACATCATTCATACATCATTCATACATCATTCATACAATCACCAAAAACCAACAAAACCGCTGACCAGTCATGGTTCTGCAGCCTACTGCCTTTGTGCCAGCAGCATGTTATAACAGTCCTGTCCTCTTCCCAGGTGCCTCTGAATGACATGTTTGGTTACGCCACAGAGCTGCGCTCCTGTACAGAGGTGAGATGTTACAGCAGCTACACTCAGAACTATATCACTGTCTGCTGAGGAGGAAACTACAGTACCTCAGTTTACAATATAAAAACCTGCCAGGTTTGGTGTGTTTGTGCAGGGGAAAGGAGAGTACACGATGGACTACAGCAGGTACCAGCCCTGCATGGCTGACACTCAAGAGCAGTTGATCAACAAACATCTGGAGGCCACTGGACAGCTGCCTGCCAAGAAGGGGAAGTGGAAGAACTGAGGACACACACACACACGTTGGACTGCACAACAACACACAACACAGCTCATGCCTTGGTAGACACACCCACAAGTTTGTTTTTATCAGAACAAGACAATTAGAACTGGAAAAAAGACAAACACACACACACTTGATCAACAAAGCCCAGTTTACCTCCAGACTCTTGAACCTACAAGGATGTTCTTCAGCTTGTTAATTAACCCTAAATGAGACTTTGCAGCTGGGTTGTTTATTAAAAGATGCTAAAAACTTTCCTAAATACAATCTGAGATGAGACATCAGCTAGTGTGTTACCTGAGTCTCCTGATCTCTTTTCACTCACTGTGCGTCACGACAAGTAGATCAACAACTTGGACTGGGGCGTGTACACAGACTGGATTTGTACTATGTACAGCATATGTAAGAATGTGTAAAGCAATACTGATTAAGATGTATCTATGGTGTCAGAATGTCTTTTTGTTTATCTTTTTGTTTTCCATGACATCATATTTCTTTTACTCCATAACTCTTGCCTGGAGTATCAAGAATCACTCACCTCAGAGTGGAGTTCTGGAGCACTGCTGCTGAGCTGCTGAGCTCTTGTTCCAGCTGTCAGCAGGGCAGTCAGGACCACCAACATTCTTCCAGTCATAGTCTCCTCTGAACAGGAACAGCAGAACTGCAGAGTTTGAGGTTGGACAACAGGAACAGCAGAATGTGGAGCTGGAGGACATCTGCAGGAATGCAGGCTGAGTCCTCCTGGGGTTGATTATGCAACACTGAGGGAAGGAGGGAGGAGAGAGAGCTGCTCTCTAGATAACCCTAACTACTGCTCTCTAGATAACCCTAACTACTGCTCTCTAGATAACCCTAACTACTGCTCTCTAGATAACCCTAACTACTGCTCTCTAGATAACCCTAACTACTGCTCTCTAGATAACCCTAACTACTGCTCTCTAGCTAACTAACCCTAACTCTCTAGATAACCCTAACTACTGCTCTCTAGCTAACCCTAACTACTGCTCTCTAGATAACCCTAACTACTGCTCTCTAGCTAACCTTAACTACTGCTCTCTAGCCAACCCTAACTACTCCTCTCTAGATAACCCTAACTACTGCTCTCTAGATAACCCTAACTACTGCTCTCTAGATAACCCTAACTACTGCTCTCTAGCCAACCCTAACTACTGCTCTCTAGCTAACCCTAACTACTGCTCTCTAGCCAACCCTAACTACTCCTCTCTAGATAACCCTAACTACTGCTCTCTAGATAACCCTAACTACTGCTCTCTAGATAACCCTAACTACTGCTCTCTAGATAACCCTAACTACTGCTCTCTAGCTAACCCTAACTACTCCTCTAGATAACCCTAACTACTGCTCTAGCTAACTCTGACCCTAACTACTCCTCTCTAGCTAACTAACCCTAACTCTCTAGATAACCCTAACTACTGCTCTCTAGCTAACACTAACTACTGCTCTCTAGATAACCCTAACTACTGCTCTCTAGCTAATTCTGACCCTAACTACTGCTCTCTAGCTAATTCTGACCCTAACTACTGCTCTCTAGCTAACTCTGACCCTAACTACTGCTTTCTAGCTAATTCTGACCCTAACTATTGCTCTCTAGCTAACTCGAACTACTGCTCTCTAGCTAATTCTGACCCTAACTACTGCTCTCTAGCCCTAACTACTGCTCTCTAGCCCGAACTACTGCTCTCTAGCAAACTCTAACCCTAACTACTACTCTCTCCACTGGCACAGTCGCCAGCCTAGCTAGACATCTGCTAATAAATTCACTACTACTTTTGTAGTAGTTTCTGACCAATCACAATCCAACTGTTGACATGTGGTGAATTAAACAATTAGTCAAAATTTGTATTAATCAGATCACAGGTGCAAGAGACAGAGAGAGAGAGGTTACAACATTTCTTTATTTTCTGTTCATCACAGTAACCCTGTCTGTCTTTCAGCCTGTCTGTCTTTCAGCCTGTATCTCTCCTCTCAGCCCTCATATCATGAACAAACTTCTCTTCAGTGTTAAAACTACATTAAGGCTTGGGTGGACTAATAGGTAGCCACAATTAACAGTTTTTAAATACAACTATAATATTAGAACAAGATTCAATATTTTCTTTACAGGATTCTGGGAAACTCAACATGTGACTAGGACACAGAGCAGAATGAGAGCCTACAGCGACTGAACACCGGTCTCACTGTCCCAAGGGCCAGCTGTGTGTGTGGAGGGGTGTGTGTGGAGTGGCTTGGCTGTGTGTGTGGAGGGGTGTGTGTGGAGTGGCTTGGCTGTGTGTGTGGAGGGGTGTGTGTGGAGTGGCTTGCCTGTGTGTGTGGAGGGGTGTGTGTGGAGTGGCTTGGCTGTGTGTGGTTCCAAGAGATGTTCCTGGGTAGGTTGTCTATCAGCTCGTATAGGGTGAAGATAGTGAAAGAGATCTCATCATACGCTGTGTAGCTTCCGCACTCGAACAGGCAGGCAAAGGCCACGGCAGGGGGGTCTCCAGGGGAGGGGTTTCCGGAGGGGGGGCTTCCAGAGGAGGGCAGCTGCAGGCAGGCCAGGTCTGAGTAGGCACTGGGACCCTCATAGATCACCCAGGGCCCAGACCAGCTGTCTGGGTCGCGGGGGAATGGGCTGAGGTACACACCCAAGTCCCTCCGGGCATTGGTCCAGGTGGGGTGGGAGTACACCACCCACGTGGGGGTGAGGAAGTTCTGGGGAGGGCTGACGACAGGGTCTAGCTGAGGGCTGGGGTCAGGGCCATGGCCATGGCTGGGGTCAGGGCTGTTGCTGGGGTCAGGGCTGTGGTCAGGGCTGGGGGTTGTGGTCCAGAGTTCTGGGGACCCTCCTCCCCTGCAGGAGGTCCAGTATCTGGAGTGTGTGGGGAAAGGGTGGAGGTGGAGGGGGGCAGGGAACCCCACCACACTGCCATGGCAACCATTTCTAGGCTCTACCAGTCTGCGAACGAGCTGGCCTTCCTGGAATGTGGCCCCATCGTCCTGGCTCAGCGCCTGCACGCGGAACCCCAGTGGGCTGCGAGAGTTGCAGTATAGAACATTGCTGCCATCCTCCTGGTCCACCGACACCACCTGGCTCTCTACACTCTCTGGCCCTGGCACCGCCTCCCCGAAGCGCCAGGTGCGGCCATGGGTGTCGCTGTGGAAACAGAAGGCCCGGGGCGTGGTCTGACACACCTGGCCAAAGCACTCCCTGCAGGTGATGAGATAGGCGTAGGCAGGTACTAGCAACCGGCCAGACTTCAACTGGATGCCATGACCGGGACCCAAGGCGAAGGTGGCCCAGTCTGAGAACCAAACAATTATCCAGAAAGATATGAGATCAAAAAGTTAACCAGAATAAATTAAGGTCAATATGCATATTGCAGAAGCACCAAACAGAATCAGTTATTTGGTTCTAACCTGTGATGGTGTCTCCTATGACCCTGACAGTGAGGTCAGTGGTGGGACTCCATGTCTCTCCATGGTCACTGCTGGAGACACAGCAGAGCCGTGTCAAGTTCTTACCAGTGACCAGCTGGTGGGCCTCTGAGGTGTGGCCGAGCACGGCAATGAAGAACAAGAAGAGCGTGCCAGTAAACTGGTCGTACACGGGACACGGGTTCATGGAGCGAAACCCCTCCAGCCGTGCTGATCCCAGCACACGCATGTCCTCCCACTGGGGGAAGGGAAAGGGAGGGAAGGTAAGAGGTTTGCTCACATGTTCCTGTAGAAGGTATCCAATACTGACCTCTACATAGTTCCTGTAGAAGGTATCCAATACTGACCTCTACATAGTTCCTGTAGAAGGTATCCAATACTGACCTCTACATAGTTCCTGTAGAAGGTATCCAATACTGACCTCTACATAGTTCCTGTAGAAGGTATCCAATACTGACCTCTACATAGTTCCTGTAGAAGGTATCCAATACTGACCTCTACATAGTTCCTGTAGAAGGTGCCTTTCCTCATGACCAGAAGATGCGCCTGAGAGTCGGAGGGACTCAGACGTTCTTCACAGAACACCAGGAAGGAGGAGGAGGAGGGGAGGTAGAGCAGCGCAGGAACGCGATAAGTCACACCATTCTCCTCCTTACGGAACAGCACTGAGCGAGCCGGGAAGTATGGTGACCTCATGGTGCGTGTGTGAATGATTGGAAATAAACTATGATGTGTGTGATTGGCCTCAGGTGGGATTCCTCTTGTCGACCTGCAGCTCAATGCAGCTCAGCTCCAGGAAAGGAGAAGGAGGGAAAGAAAAGAGGAGTTAAGGGTCTGAGAGATGAGAGAGATGAGTCTAGTATGGTGAGATATGAGAGAGAGATGAGTCTAGTTTGGTGAGAGATGAGAGAGAGATGAGTCTAGTTTGGTGAGAGATGAGAGAGAGATGAGTCTAGTTTGGTGAGAGATGAGAGAGAGATGAGTCTAGTTTGGTGAGAGATGAGTCTAGTTTGGTGAGAGATGAGAGAGAGATGAGTCTAGTTTGGTGAGAGATGAGAGAGAGATGAGTCTAGTTTGGTGAGAGATGAGAGAGAGATGAGTCTAGTTTGGTGAGAGATGAGTCTAGTTTGGTGAGAGATGAGAGAGAGATGAGTCTAGTATGGTGAGATATGAGAGATAGATGAGTCTAGTTTGGTGAGAGATGAGTCTAGTTTGGTGAGAGATGAGAGAGAGATGAGTGTAGTTTGGTGAGAGATGAGTCTAGTTTGGTGAGAGATGAGAGAGAGATTAGTCTAGTTTGGTGAGAGATGAGTCTAGTTTGGTGAGAGATGAGAGAGAGATGAGTGTAGTTTGGTGAGAGATGAGTCTAGTTTGGTGAGAGATGAGAGAGAGATTAGTCTAGTATGGTGAGAGATGAGAGAGATGAGTCTGGTATGGTGAGATAGAGAGAGATGAGTCTAGTTTGGTGAGAGATGAGAGAGACGAGTCTAGTTTGGTGAGAGATGAGAGAGAGATTAGTCTAGTATGGTGAGATAGAGAGAGATGAGTAGTTTGGTGAGAGATGAGAGAGAGATTAGTTTAGTTTGGGGAGAAATGAGAGAGAGATAAGTCTGGTTTGGTGAGAGATGAGAGAGATAAGTCTAGTTTAGTGAGATATGAGAGAGATTAGTAGTTTGGTGAGATGAGAGAGATGAGTCTAGTTTGGTGAGAGATGAGTCTAGTTTGGTGAGAGATTAGTCTAGTTTGGTGAGAGATGAGTCTAGTTTGGTGAGATGAGAGAGATGAGTCTAGTTTGGTGAGAGATGAGTCTAGTTTGGTGAGAGATGAGAGAGAGATGAGTGTAGTTTGGTGAGAGATGAGTCTAGTTTGGTGAGAGATGAGTCTAGTTTGGTGAGAGATGAGAGAGAGATGAGTGTAGTTTGGTGAGAGATGAGTCTAGTTTGGTGAGAGATGAGAGAGAGATGAGTGTAGTTTGGTGAGAGATGAGTCTAGTTTGGTGAGAGATGAGAGAGAGATTAGTCTAGTATGGTGAGAGATGAGAGAGATGAGTCTGGTATGGTGAGATAGAGAGAGATGAGTCTAGTTTGGTGAGAGATGAGAGAGACGAGTCTAGTTTGGTGAGAGATGAGAGAGAGATTAGTCTAGTATGGTGAGATAGAGAGAGATGAGTAGTTTGGTGAGAGATGAGAGAGAGATTAGTTTAGTTTGGGGAGAAATGAGAGAGAGATAAGTCTGGTTTGGTGAGAGATGAGAGAGATAAGTCTAGTTTAGTGAGATATGAGAGAGATTAGTAGTTTGGTGAGATGAGAGAGATGAGTCTAGTTTGGTGAGAGATGAGTCTAGTTTGGTGAGAGATTAGTCTAGTTTGGTGAGAGATTAGTCTAGTTTGGTGAGATGAGAGAGATGAGTCTAGTTTGGTGAGAGATGAGTCTAGTTTGGTGAGAGATTAGTCTAGTTTGGTGGGAGATGAGTCTAGTTTGGTGAGAGATTAGTCTAGTTTGGTGGGAGATGAGCGAGAGATGAGTCTAGTTTGGTGAGAGATTAGTCTAGTTTGGTGAGAGATGAGTCTAGTTTGGTGAGAGATTAGTCTAGTTTGGTGAGAGATTAGTCTAGTTTGGTGGGAGATGAGCGAGAGATGAGTCTAGTTTGGTGAGAGATGAGTCTAGTTTGGTGAGAGATGAGAGAGAGAGATGAGTCTAGTTTGGTGAGAGATGAGAGAGAGATGAGTCTAGTTTGGTGAGAGATGAGTCTTGTTTGGTGAGAGATGAGTCTAGTTTGGTGAGAGATGAGAGAGAGATGAGTCTAATTTGGTGAGAGATGAGAGATGAGTCTACTTTGGTGAGACAGTCTCTCTGCTAATGGTAAGTACAAAAAGATTGCCAGGTGTGTTTGTTAAGATAACAGTGAATCTTCTTCCCTGGACCACAAGCTGTAGTAACAACCATAAACCAATCCATGTCAAGTACTTACTGCTCCTTCTAATAACCTTTCTAAAACCCTCCAATGGTTTTACTCTCAGAATGTTATCTTAATATACTTTGAAACAGGCTGAAAGTGTTAAGTTAAGTAACGTAAAGTACATGCTGTTTAGATTGAGAACTATGAACGAAGAAACAATAAAGTACTCACAATCAAGTGTCTGGCTTGGTCTGTGTGTCAGCAGCACACTTCAGAGAAATAATTGGGGAATGTGTGTGTGTGAGAGAGAGAGAAAGAGAAAGAGAGAGCTAGAGAGAGAGGGGGGGGAGAGAGGGAGAGAGAGAGAGCTAGAGAGAGAGGGGGGGAGAGAGGGAGAGAGAGAGAGCTAGAGAGAGAGGGGGGGAGAGAGGGAGAGAGAGAGGGGGGGAGAGGGAGAGAGAGCTAGAGAGAGAGGGGGGGAGAGAGGGAGAGAGAGCTAGAGAGAGAGGGGGGGAGAGAGGGAGAGAGAGAGAGGGGGGGAGAGAGGGAGAGAGAGAGAGGGGGGGGAGAGAGGGAGAGAGAGCTAGAGAGAGAGGGGGGGAGAGAGGGAGAGAGCTAGAGAGAGAGAGGGGGGAGAGAGGGAGAGAGAGCTAGAGAGAGAGGGGGGGGAGAGAGGGAGAGAGCTAGAGAGAGAGAGGGGGGAGAGAGGGAGAGAGAGCTAGAGAGAGAGGGGGGAGAGAGGGAGAGAGAGGGCGGGAGAGGTAGAGGGAGGGAGAAACTTTGCCCTCGGTTTCTATGTATTCAGTATTTTGTGCACTGACCCAGAAATGGGGAACTCATCAGATCTGCTGCTCTGGATGAACCACAAAAACCACTGTTACCCACTATTGAGTGTGTCATTGTTCTAGAGACAGTGAGAGAGAGCGAGAGAGAGCGAGAGAGAGAGAGAGCGAGAGAGAGAGAGAGCGATAGGGAGAGCGAGAGAAAGAAAGAAATAAAGAGATATGCTGATATTTTACATTGTCCAAAGCCAGCCTAGGTGAGGCAGATTTGAGTAATAATGAGTAACTGTTTCCTCTGCCAGATATTCAGGTTAGGGTTACAGGTTGTTTCTGCTGGTTAGTCGTTGGCCTGTCAGGGTTTTAGTAAAGGACAGATCAGTCTGATAACTTTACAACTTACATCAAATACTGTTTACTGTAACTGCTATACAGAACATGATACATGTTAACATTGTATTTGCAGTCTCTCTTTGTTATTGGCAGTTGGTCCTGTCAATCAGCAACCTTCCATGACGTCATTAATGTGCGACTCACATGAGTCGAAGCGTCAACAGAAATTAAAAAGTAACAAGAATATTTCAAGAATATTTCATTCACGTAAGTTCACCAAATCTGTGAAGTTAGTTACTGTCAATATTGCTGAAAGAAACGATGATTTTAATCAATAAATGTCCGGATTCCTGTGCTAGGTAGCTTTAATCCATGCAACCAAACTATCACTTTAGATTAGATTAGATAAACCTTTATGTGTCCTCCAGTAATGTTCTTTATTCACTACTAGAGTTAGAGTTAATATATATATATATATATATATATATATATATATATATATATATACTGTGCTTAATAACCATGACAGCGCCTATCCTGGCTGGATGAAATAAGATCATCTTTTTGTGACATCTTGTGCCCTAACCATACTTTCTGTTTAAAGTTAGTAAAACCTTCCCAGCTCTACATGTTCAGATTATTTTTTTACAGATCAAATTGAGTTATTAAAGGACCTTAAAATGCGTTGTCGGTAACGTTGACAACACGGTTAAGCTCGAGACACCATTTCTAATGGAATTAAGTAACTAGTGAACACATATGATGAATAACAGCACTAAACATGTTAATAGACTCTCCATTCTCAGGTCGATGTCCAGGTGTTGGAGTGGGGGCCCCTCAGGCCCGGTGCTGTGTGTGGGGGCTGCGGTGGGGGCACATGGCCTGCTCGCCTCTGGCTCAGAGGGGGGGGTGGTGAGGGTGTGGAGTCAGGATGGCTTGATGTTGGGCAGCCTGACACTCCCTACAGAGGAGGACGTCACCAGCGCTGTGTTCTCCCCCACTGGGCTGCTGTATGTAGCACATGGGGAGACGGTCAGTGCTCTGGACCCTCGCAGCCTGAAGGGGGCGGTCCAGGAGCTGGGAAGGGCCGGCGAGGAGGAGATAAATGCCCTGGCGCTGAACGAGAATGGCACCCTGCTGGCTTTAGCTGACGACACAGGAGCAGTGAGGGTGCTGGAGCTACCAGAGGGGAAACCAAACAGAACACTTAGGAGACACACCAACATCTGCTCATCTGTTGCCTTCCGCCCTCACAGACCCAACAACCTGGTGTCTGCTGGGCTGGACATGCAGGTGAGGAGGGACAGAGATTTACCAGTGTACATACATATTTCTGTGTTCACATCCCCCTGGTGTTTAGTTCTGTGTTCACATCCCCCTGGTATTTAGTTCTGTGTTCACATCCCCCTGGTGTGTAGTTCTGTGTTCACATCCCCCTGGTGTTTAGTTCTGTGTTCACATCCCCCAGGGGTGTAGTTCTGTGTTCACATCCCCCTGGTGTTTAGTTCTGTGTTCACATCCCCCTGGTGTTTAGTTCTGTGTTCACATCCCCCTGGTGTTTAGTTCTGTGTTCACATCCCCCTGGTGTTTAGTTCTGTGTTCACATCCCCCAGGTGTGTAGTTCTGTGTTCACATCCCCCTGGTGTTTAGTTCTGTGTTCACATCCCCCTGGTGTGTAGTTCTGTGTTCACATCCCCCTGGTGTTTAGTTTTGTGTTCACATCCCCCAGGTGATGCTGTGGAGCCTGCAGAAGACACGCCCTCTGTGGACGGTCAGCCTGCAGGAAGGGGTGGAGGAAGAGGAAGGGTATGAGCAGAAGACAGGGCAGCTCCTCAACCCCCCACTTGCCCACTGTGTCTCCGTGGCGACCTGTGGGAACGTGTTGGCATGCGCTGCTGAGGACGGGAGGCTGCACCTGCTGCGGGTCGGTTCTGGCTCCAAGCTGGAACAGCAGGGGACATTGAGGGCCCACAGCCAAGGGGCCTCGCAGGCTCACTTCTTACACTACCTCTCACACCCCTACTGGCTGGTCACTGGGGGCAATGATGGCCTGGTAGCACTCTGGGACCTCAGCCAGCACCCTGTGGTGGCCCTGAAGGGCAAAGCCCACACACTGCCACCAGGGGCCCCCCGCAGGAAGGGGGGCAAGGTCAGACTCCTGACCCAGGCTTCAGGCAAGGCCTTGGCTAAGGCCCAGCGAGGAGGGAAGAAGACAGAGCAGTTGTGGGATAAAGGGGAGAGGGGGGGTGAGGAGGGGGACAGGAGGGGTGAGGATAAGAATCCTGGTAGCAGCATTGGGTCTTCACCTGGCCAAGAAGAAAAGCCCAAGGTCAGTTTCCACCACGGGGACAAAGTGAACTGGATCTGTCCTGCCCTGCTTAGTGGCCTGCCCAGCCTGGTGGTGGCAGACCAGAGCCCCAACCTCACTGTCTATCCTCTGGCTGGCCTATAGCTCCACCTATGGCTGCCCAACAACCCTCTCACAGTGCTCCGATCATGTAGCCAGAGCAGACTGCAGACGAAGTGTGGCAGGTATGTTGTAGAAGACTGTAAAGTCTTAACTGTATTGGTCCAGATCAGGTGAGCTGACAAATAATCAAGTAATACTTTCAAGGTTATTGGAGCTTGTGTACTTTGGGTGTTGACTGCAGATTTTATACGCACACATCTGAAACATGACATGGATTTATATGGTGCAAGTCTCAATAAAGTCTAGCATCTCTGTGCTGCTGCTTTCTGCTATTTAAATAGGATCCAGCCCTGCATACCTTATGTATACATTCTGATATTGATCAATGACACCATTCAAAATACAGTAGTATTATCTATATGCCAATTATTTTATTTACAGAACACAACAAAGCAGACCCATACATTCAATCCTGTTGCCTCTTTAAAGGCTCTAAACTGTCACAAATCCAGTCAGAAACCAGTAATTTTAATTATTCTCCGTTTGGCAATGCATCTTGGAATCAGAGGAGTGCGCGCACACACACACACACACACACACACACACACACACACACACACACACACACACACACACACACACACGGAGGTCTGGTGGAGATGAATGTGTCCACCCTGTGATGTAGAGGGCCTTATAGCTTGGACAGAACCCTCTCCAGATCATCAATGTCAGCACTCCCCTCCTCACCCCCCCCACGGGCACTGCATTCCACAAAATCCACCCCCATGGGCAGCTGACTGAACTCGAAGTCCCGCCCCTTCCTCCCCAGGAAGACTGTTCCCCCTGCCAGCGAGCCATCCTGGGCACTGAGCGCTGCTGAGCGTGTCACCCTGAGAGTGTTCCTGAGGGAAACAAGAAGCAGACTGGATGTATCCTTTTGTATATATATCCTATCACACCTTTACTGCCTGTTCTGTACACACCTGTACTATACTGTACACTACTATGCTGTGCTATACTGTACTGTGCTATACTGTACTATACTGTACACTACTATGCTGTGCTATACTATGCTGTGCTATACTGTGCTGTGCAATACTGTACTATACTGTACTATACTGTAGCATACTTACAGCTCCTTCTCCAACTGCTGTTGAATCAGCTTGGCTGACTTCGCCATGGTGATATCTAGAAAAAAAGACCAGACAGGAAATCAATGGGAGCCATAATAACCATAAAACATGGGGATGAGGTACAGCTCAGTGGTAGAACATGGGGATGAGGTACAGATCAGTGGTAGAACATGGGGATGAGGTACAGATCAGTGGTAGAACATGGGGATGAGGTACAGCTCAGTGGTAGAACATGGGGATGAGGTACAGATCAGTGGTAGAACATGGGGATGAGGTACAGATCAGTGGTAGAACATGGGGATGAGATGCAGATCAGTGGTAGAACATGGGGATGACTACCTTGCTTGTTACAGGCCACCACCAGGTTGGGAGCGGTCCGAGACACCACGCTGTCCGTCAACAGGAAGTAGAGGAACTCTGCCACGTCTCTCACTTCCTTCTGGAAGATGGCACTGTCCACCACGAACACAAACGCTCTGCAGATAGAGTCTTTCACCATCACTGGGTGTAGCTCAGCTGTTGAGCATTACTGGTGACCAAGAGTCACAGGTTCAGTAAACAATATATCTTGATGTCTCTCTCCTCACCTGGCGGACGACTTGAACTTCTCCAAGTACTGAGGCCTAAGACTGTCATGACCCGGAAGGTCAATCAGTGTCCAGGTGTTGCCCTGCAAGCACACAGCATGATTACCCTGCATGATTACCCTGCTAGCACACAGCATGAATACCCTGCTAGCACACAGCATGATTACCCTGCATGATTACCCTGCTAGCACACAGCATGAATACCCTGCTAGCACACAGCATGATTACCCAGCATGATTACCCTGCTAGCACACAGCATGAATACCCTGCATGATTACCCAACCCTGCTAGCACACAGCATGAATACCCTGCATGATTAACCAACCCTGCTAGCACACAGCATGAATACCCTGCTAGCACACAGCATGAATACCCTGCATGATTAACCAACCCTGCTAGCACACAACATGAATACCCTGCATGATTACCCAACCCTGCTAGCACACAGCATGATTACCCTGCATGATGTATGCTGGGTAATGTATGTGATGTGTTCTTGGGCAAGGCACTTCACCCTACTTGCCTCAGGGAGAATATCCCTGTACTCACTGTAAGTCACTCTGGATACAATTAATAATTGTAATTGTACACAATGGTGACGTGTGCATGTGTTTCCTTTTCTGAAAGGGATGTTAGTTAACTTGTTAGAATAAAGCGTCATCTTACTTTGGCATGTTTGGCTTTATAAGGTGCACTGCTGTCGGTGATGGAGGTTTGGGTTCTCTTGTAATGTCCTGATACCAGCTGTTGGGTTAGAAAAGTATTTGCTGATTAATAACCAGAATTACACAAATGCAGAATACAGTGTCACCAAAACTTTTGGAGTACCATTATAGACTAATGAGATGAGACATGTGTTGACTACAGTTGTGTTATTCCATAGTGTTCCAACACACCCGACTGTAGAGGAGAGTTTTTCCAGAATCGCACAACCCCACCAACACCAAGGAGCTTCCAACAGCTTTGCTGCTCACGAAATATTTGAAGAAAACTGAAAAGCAACACAGGAAACATGGGCTCATTAATTCTCCTGTTTTTGCCGTTTGTCTCACTGACTTCTTGTCTGCGGCACACGGTGCCCACCTGGTACATCAACAGATCTGTGTACATCAACAGATCTGTGTACGGTGCCCACCTGGTACATCAACAGATCTGTGTACGGTGCCAACATGGTACATCAACAGATCTGTGTACGGTGCCCACCTGGTACATCAACAGATCTGTGTACATCAACAGATCTGTGTACGGTGCCCACCTGGTACATCAACAGATCTGTGTACGGTGCCCACCTGGTACATTAACAGATCTGTGTACGGTGCCCACCTGGTACATTAACAGATCTGTGTACGGTGCCAACATGGTACATCAACACTGGATTAACTCCGAGGCTAGGCAGGCCATAAGCTTGCTAGCTAACTTGCTAGCTATCCAGTTAGATAGTTTGTTGTGAAACTTACCAAATGTGATGACAATTACGGCCAATGCAACAATAACTCCGATCATAAGAATTGGGTCGTCCAATTCTTTTTGTAGATAATTTAAATACGGGTCAAACGCATTTTCTCCATTAACGTCGTGGTCCATGTTGCCCGGACCTGCCGCCATGCTGCTGCTGAGACACGTGTGCTTCCTGCTGCACATGCGCAGTTCACCCTAACTGTCACCGCTGCTGCTGTTTCACAACATGGAGACATCGAGCACGAGATCACTAAAATCATCCTCCAAAGAGAGCACGAGATCACTAAATAATACATAACTAAAATCATCCTCCATATAGCGCGGATCAATATTAACTTTGGATCAATATGATTCAATATGATTCTCTGAGTAGCTTTTCACGTTCATAGTTGCTGAAATCTACTTTAAAACAAGCTAAACTAGACACCGCCCTCTTATGGAGACTTTCTCCATCTTCCTCTGTCCACAGTTCTTTTATTGGAAGAGTTTGTAAGTATATTTGACTACAAACTGCACAAAGGAATTAGAAGTCAGAAGTCTATTATTCTTACCTCAAGGCATCACATCACATTTACATTTATTCATTTATCAGCTTTTATCCAAAGCGATTTACAAGAGAGAGCTTTACTAAAGAGCTTCAGTCACTGAGCATAACAACTTGATAGACCCCAAACATAGCAGGAATCTAGATTACAAAACATACATCATGAGAACCAATAAGGCAGTCGTGTTTATTTTAATACACTTTTATTATAACAGCATTTTCTAGAAATGTTCTAGTTTCTAAAACAACAGTCTATATTCTGTTAAAAAGCTTACAAGTTGAGTATTTTCCAAGAAAAACCACAATGTTTAAAGCACTCTGTCCTTATTCAGAGGACACTGGTCCACAGTGGTCTTCCTGGGACTTTCCAGCGGTACTTGTGCCTGAATCACAGGTATCAAGGCATCACTTGTCTATTACACTAAAGCACCTCATTTTTTCAACCAGGCTGTCAGCTGTATTTATACAATGTGTCACTTATTCACATTCCCTAGGATGTTGGTGATCAGGAGTGGAACCAGCTGACCAGACCCTCGACCGTGCTGGTCCTGCCTCTGGCCCTCATCACCGCATGGCACACCGTGCAGAAATGCTCCGCCCAGAATGTAGGCTGATGCATGCTGTAGCTCCGCCTCCAGCTCAGGTGACGCTCCAGGTGGGCGGGGCTCCGCCAAAGAAGCCTCAGGTAGTGGGCGAGGCCACGCACGCTGGCAAAGTCGTCTACATGGATGAAGGACTCTGCTGGCAGGAAGCGCTCATAGTTCTCTCTGGACGGGCCGAGCACGATGGGGATGGCACCGGCCCGCAGAGCATTCCACACCTTCTCTGTGATGTAGTCAGTGTGCTGGGAGTTCTCCAGCGCCAGGTAGAACTGGTAGCGGGTCACAGTCCTCACCAGGCTGTCCCCAGGCAGGGCCATGCCGGCACGCCCAAACACGTCCACATGGATGTAGCGGCTCAGCTGGCGATAGAACGCCACGCGAGCCTGAGACTCCACCCAGTTACTGATAACCCAGGCGAGGAGGCGGGGCCGAGGGTGCTGGGAGGAGGAGACGTGGAGGGGGTGTCCGTGAGTGCTGCGATGAGAAACCAGGTACCCGTAGGGAAGGAAGATATCAGAGTCTGCTCTGTAGCTCATGGTCAGGTTGAACATGCCTTCAAACCGCTTCAGGTTGCGAGTGTGAGAAGGAGACTCAAAGTTCATCCAGATCCATTTCTGTTCACGTGGGCGCGGGTCTAATGGGAGCATGCTCTCGTTGGTTGCGATCTCCCGGTGGTGAAAAATGACAGCATCTGCGTTGGGATACGCATGCCTGTCGTCTGTGAGCATGCAGCCACTAACGCCGTAGTGCAACTCACAGTCTGGTAATTTACGGATGTGTCCGAACGGATGAGTCCAGATGATTAACACTGCAGTAGCTCCTGCGTTGCCCGTGGATACGTCTCGCAGGTTGAACACACACAGGCCAACTCCCAGCAGAAACATAACACCTCCCAAGATATAAACACACATCAAGGAGTAAGACGTTCGCAATATAAACACTTGACATTGTTTACGATGGTAAATAATGGGGCGTTTGCTGAATCTATGAACTGAAAAATGTCCTGCCATTCTCCACCTGGTCATGACTTCCATTGAGTTGTTACCAGTCCCACACGCTATGTCAGAAACCCCTGCATGATTCCCTCCTGCCTGATGTGCTACTATTTGAAACAGACACTGTAACTAGTTCCTCTGCCTGTGAACAGATTTCAAGAGCAAACATTCCGATCCTCCCCTGTGAGGAGTTAGTGTTTACTCTCTCCGGTTACAGCAATGAACACCAACAGCCCTTTCTTTCATTTTGTACCGATTATCATCGCAGTGAGAGGGTGGCATGAAACGAATCATTGACTGCAACTGTGGGCCAGGGATCCAGTTTCCCTGTCATCTGCACACACATACTTCTGTGACGTGGCTCCTGCTAGTGGATGAATCAGGACTTTGTGAGGCAGACTGTCGCTGGTCAGTTTAGGAGGCACTTCTAGAAGACGTAAACAGAAGCTGGCTGTTCTTGCTGCAGTACCAATGGCCTTCAGATATTTCCTTACTCCAGTCCACACCTTTCCTTACTCCAGTCCACACCTTTCCCTACTCCAGTCCACACCTTTCCTTACTCCAGTCCACACCTTTCCCTACTCCAGTCCACACCTTTCCTTACTCCAGTCCACACCTTTCCCTACTCCAGTCCACACCTTTCCTTACTCCAGTCCACACCTCTCCTTACTCCAGTCCACACCGTTCCTTACTCCAGTCCACACCTTTCCTTACTCCAGTCCACACCTTTCCTTACTCCAGTCCACACCTTTCCTTACTCCAGTCCACACCTTTCCTTACTCCAGTCCACACCTTTCCTTACTCCAGTCCACACCTTTCCTTACTCCAGTCCACACCTTTCCTTACTCCAGTCCACACCTTTCCTTACTCCAGTCCACACCTTTCCCTACTCCAGTCCACACCTTTCCTTACTCCAGTCCACACCTTTCCTTACTCCAGTCCACACCTTTCCTTACTCCAGTCCACACCTTATCATCAGCGTCTCAATATTCGTCCTCGATAATATGACAAGATGGCCGCCAATGCAGGATCAATGTCTCAATATTGGAAAGGTTTTGACTTACAACAACTACAGGTCAGTCTGTTTCCAAATACTTGTCTTATCTCTACAGGTCAGTCTGTTTCCAAATACTTGTCTTATCTCTACAGGTCGGTCTGTTTCCAACTTGCTTCGGCTCTTTGCATATAAAATATTCTCCACGCCAATTTTCATTTGTCAGTTCAGGCTAAGAGAGTTTGTGTTTCGACAGCTTCCCCCAGCTGATCATAAACACCCAAACTATTAATGATCCAAATTTACAGAATGCAGATAAAGTAACTCTGGATCATTTAGTTTGGGTTTTGCTGTGTTATTCTGCTAATGTCAGAGTGGCTAACTGCTAGCATGCTACATAGAGGTAGAGGTGTCAATACAATGGAAACAAAGTTGATAAAGACGCATTTATACAATTTTAATAGCTGATACGATTTTGAAAGACTCCTCTTAGTTTGATAGTCTTTCGGCGGTAATGTGTCAACTATTCTAGGGTTAGTCTTGGTGAAATATTACTGAACACTGTGTCTGCTAGCTGAGATGTTACTGAACACTGTGTCTGCTAGCTGAGATGTTACTGAACACTGTGTCTGCTAGCTGTGATGTTACTGAACACTGTGTCTGCTAGCTGTGATGTTACTGAACACTGTGTCTGCTAGCTGTGATGTTACTGAACACTGTGTCTGCTAGCTGTGATGTTACTGAACACTGTGTCTGCTAGCTGAGATGTTACTGAACACTGTGTCTGCTAGCTGTGATGTTACTGAACACTGTGTCTGCTAGCTGTGATGTTACTGAACACTGTGTCTGCTAGCTGAGATGTTACTGAACACTGTGTCTGCTAGCTGAGATGTTACTGAACACTGTCTGCTAGCTGTGATGTTACTTTACACTGTGTCTGCTAGCTGAGATGTTACTGAACACTGTGTCTGCTAGCTGTGATGTTACTGAACACTGTGTCTGCTAGCTGTGATGTTACTGAACACTGTGTCTGCTAGCTGAGATGTTACTGAACACTGTGTCTGCTAGCTGAGATGTTACTGAACACTGTGTCTGCTAGCTGTGATGTTACTGAACACTGTGTCTGCTAGCTGAGATGTTACTGAACACTGTGTCTGCTAGCTGAGATGTTACTGAACACTGTGTCTGCTAGCTGTGATGTTACTGAACACTGTGTCTGCTAGCTGTGATGTTACTGAACACTGTGTCTGCTAACTGAGATGTTACTGAACACTGTGTCTGCTAGCTGTGATGTTACTGAACACTGTGTCTGCTAGCTGTGATGTTACTTTACACTGTGTCTGCTAGCTGAGATGTTACTAAACACTGTGTCTGCTAGCTGAGATGTTACTGAACACTGTGTCTGCTAGCTGAGATGTTACTGAACACTGTGTCTGCTAGCTGAGATGTTACTGAACACTGTGTCTGCTAACTGAGATGTTACTGAACACTGTGTCTGCTAGATGAGATGTTACTGAACACTGTGTCTGCTAGCTGTGATGTTACTTTACACTGTGTCTGCTAGCTGAGATGTTACTTTACACTGTGTCTGCTAGCTGAGATGTTACTGAACACTGTGTCTGCAGCTGAGATGTTACTTTACACTGTGTCTGCTAGCTGTGATGTTACTTTACACTGTGTCTGCTAGCTGAGATGTTACTGAACACTGTGTCTGCTAGCTGTGATGTTACTTTACACTGTGTCTGCTAGCTGATATGTTACTTTACACTGTGTCTGCTAGCTGTGATGTTACTTTACACTGTGTCTGCTAGCTGAGATGTTACTTTACACTGTGTCTGCTAGCTGAGATGTTACTTTACACTGTGTCTGCTAGCTGAGATGTTACTGAACACTGTGTCTGCTAGCTGAGATGTTACTGAACACTGTGTCTGCAGCTGAGATGTTACTTTACACTGTGTCTGCTAGCTGTGATGTTACTTTACACTGTGTCTGCTAGCTGAGATGTTACTGAACACTGTGTCTGCTAGCTGTGATGTTACTTTACACTGTGTCTGCTAGCTGATATGTTACTTTACACTGTGTCTGCTAGCTGTGATGTTACTTTACACTGTGTCTGCTAGCTGAGATGTTACTTTACACTGTGTCTGCTAGCTGGGATGTTACTTTACACTGTGTCTGCTAGCTGTGATGTTACTTTACACTGTGTCTGCTAGCTGGGATGTTACTTTACACTGTGTCTGCTAGCTGAGATGTTACTTTACACTGTGTCTGCTAGCTGTGATGTTACTTTACACTGTGTCTGCTAGCTGGGATGTTACTTTACACTGTGTCTGCTAGCTGAGATGTTACTTTACACTGTGTCTGCTAGCTGTGATGTTACTTTACACTGTGTCTGCTAGCTGGGATGTTACTTTACACTGTGTCTGCTAGCTGAGATGTTACTTTACACTGTGTCTGCTAGCTGAGATGTTACTTTACACTGTGTCTGCTAGCTGAGATGTTACTTTACACTGTGTCTGCTAGCTGGGATGTTACTTTACACTGTGTCTGCTAGCTGGGATGTTACTTTACACTGTGTCTGCTAGCTGGGATGTTACTTTACACTGTGTCTGCTAGCTGGGATGTTACTTTACACTGTGTCTGCTAGCTGGGATGTTACTTTACACTGTGTCTGCTAGCTGGGATGTTACTTTACACTGTGTCTGCTAGCTGGGATGTTACTTTACACTGTGTCTGCTAGCTGGGATGTTACTTTACACTGTGTACGGTACAGAGCATTCCTTGACTCTGACCTTCAAACTCTTAGAACTATGTACGTCAGATCCTAGATTTTAGATGTACTTTCTACTTGCTGTATTTCAATGTTGCTTCAGATGAAAGTGTAGCTAAATGAAAAACGTGTAGCTCTTGTCAACCTAGTAAGCTGTGGGCTGTTGTTGCGTGTGTGTGTGTGTTGCAGAGAGAGCTGGATGCTACTGCCACACAGCTTGCTAACAGACAGGATGAGAGTGAACAGTCAAGAAAAAAACTAATCGACCAGAGCCGTGAGTTCAAGAAGAATACAGCTGAGGTGAGACTCACTCACATTAAACTAAACCGGTTCCACACTGATGCCATGGACATCCTGAATAACAGGGCTGTGAGAGGGGGAGTGGTGAGAGGGTGGTGGTGAGAGGGGGAGTGGTGAGAGGGTGGTGGTGAGAGGGGGAGTGGTGAGAGGGGGAGTGGTGAGAGGGGGAGTGGTGAGAGGGGGAGTGGTGAGAGGGTGGTGGTGAGTGAGCTAGTGTAGACAAACAGAGGGGGGGGGGGTGGTGAGTGAGCTAGTGTAGACAAACAGAGGGGGGGGGGTGGTGAGTGAGCTAGTGTAGACAAACAGAGGGGGGGGGGTGGTGAGTGAGCTAGTGTAGACAAACAGAGGGGGGGGGTGAGTGAGCTAGTGTAGACAAACAGAGGGGGGGTGGTGAGTGAGCTAGTGTAGACAAACAGAGGGGGGGGGTGAGTGAGCTAGTGTAGACAAACAGAGGGGGGGTGGTGAGTGAGCTAGTGTAGACAAACAGAGGGGGGGGGGGGGTGGTGAGTGAGCTAGTGTAGACAAACAGAGGGGGGGGGGTGAGTGAGCTAGTGTAGACAAACAGAGGGGGGGTGGTGAGTGAGCTAGTGTAGACAAACAGAGGGGGGGGGGGTGAGTGAGCTAGTGTAGACAAACAGAGGGAGTGGTGAGTGATCTAGTGTAGACAAACAGAGGGGGGGTGGTGAGTGAGCTAGTGTAGACAAACAGGGGGGGGTGGTGAGTGAGCTAGTGTAGACAAACAGAGGGGGGGTGGTGAGTGAGCTAGTGTAGACAAACAGAGGGGGGGTGGTGAGTGAGCTAGTGTAGACAAACAGAGGGGGGGGGGTGAGTGAGCTAGTGTAGACAAACAGAGGGGGAGTGGTGAGTGAGCTAGTGTAGACAAACAGAGGGGGGGTGGTGAGTGAGCTAGTGTAGACAAACAGAGGGGGGGTGGTGAGTGAGCTAGTGTAGACAAACAGAGGGGGGGTGGTGAGTGAGCTAGTGTAGACAAACAGAGGGGGAGTGGTGAGTGAGCTAGTGTAGACAAACAGAGGGGGGGTGGTGAGTGAGCTAGTGTAGACAAACAGAGGGGGGGTGGTGAGTGAGCTAGTGTAGACAAACAGAGGGGGGGTGGTGAGTGAGCTAGTGTAGACAAACAGAGGGGGAGTGGTGAGTGAGCTAGTGTAGACAAACAGAGGGGGGGTGGTGAGTGAGCTAGTGTAGACAAACAACCATGCTGATCCCTCCTCCTCTTCCCCCCTCCTTCTCCCCCTCCTCACCCCACTCCACCTACTCCACCTCCAGTCTTACTCAAGCGCAGACTAATTAAGCCTGTTGATTTTCAGGATGTACGAAAACAGGTGGCTCCCCTGTTGAAGAGTTTCCAAGGAGAGGTGAGTTTTCCTGGGGAAGAGGGTGCGTGGGGCTGTTGCTGGTGTGTGTGGGTGTGTGTGTGTGTAGTTAGACATATTAAACAGCTCTTCATCTCCTCTCCTCCCATGTTACTCTTCTCCCATGTTCCTCTCCTCCTTTCTTCCTCTCCTTCTCTTCCTCTCTCTTTCTCCGCTCTTCCTCTCCTCCTCTCCTCTTCCTGTCCTGTCCTCCTTTCTCCTCCTTTCCTTCTCTCCTCCTCCTCTCCTCTTCTCCTCTCTTCTTCCTCCCCTCTCTCATCTCATTTTCCTCTCTCCAGATTGATGCATTGAGTAAAAGAAGTAAGGAAGCAGAGACTGCCTTCTTGAACGTCTATAAGAAACTAATTGATGTTCCAGGTGGGTGTGTGCGTGTGTGTGTGTGTGTGTGTGTGTGTGCGTGTGTGTGGTTGAAGAAGAGAGTAGATGTGTATGAGCTTCTTTGTGACAACAATGTAGATACTAACTACCACTCTGTGTGGTGTGTGTGTGTGTGTGTGTGTGTGTGTGTAGACCCCACCCCAGTGTTGGAGCTGTCTGTGCAGCTGCAGGTGAAGCTTCAGAGGATGCATGATGTGGAGATGGAGAACAGTAAACTGAGGGAGACTCTGGAGGATTACAACAGAGAGTTCACAGAGGTCAAGAACCAGGGTGAGCACACACTCAGACTAGCAGACACACCTGGTCTCATTCAGACTAGCAGACACACCTGGTCTCACTCAGACTAGCAGACACACCTGGTCTCACTCAGACTAGCAGACACACCTGGTCTCACTCAGACTAGCAGACACACCTGGTCTCACTCAGACTAGCAGACACACCTGGTCTCACTCAGACTAGCAGACACACCTGGTCTCACTCAGACTAGCAGACACACCTGGTCTCACTCAGACTAGCAGACACACCTGGTCTCACTCAGACTAGCAGACACACCTGGTCTCACTCAGACTAGCAGACACACCTGGTCTCACTCAGACTAGCAGACACACCTGGTCTCACTCAGACTAGCAGACACACCTGGTCTCACTCAGACTAGCAGACACACCTGGTCTCACTCAGACTAGCAGACACACCTGGTCTCACTCAGACTAGCAGACACACCTGGTCTCATTCAGACTAGCAGACACACCTGGTCCCCTCCCTTCTCTTCTTTCCCACCCTTCTCCTCCCCTCCTCCCCTCCCTGTAGAAGTGACCATCAAGGCTCTGAAGGAGCGTCTGCGTGAGAGTGAGCAGGCGGTGAGATCACAGGCCCAGAGTCTGGCTGAGGAGAACCAGCTGCAGCTTCTGCAGGACTATGCTCAGAAGGAGAGGTAAGGGTTAGGGTCAGGGTTAACCCTATGCTCAGAAGGAGAGGTAAGGGTTAGGGTCAGGGTTAACCCTATGCTCAGAAGGAGAGGTAAGGGTTAGGGTCAGGGTTAACCCTATGCTCAGAAGGAGAGGTAAGGGTTAGGGTCAGGGTTAACCCTATGCTCAGAAGGAGAGGTAAGGGTTAGGGTCAGGGTTAACCCTATGCTCAGAAGGAGAGGTAAGGGTTAGGGTCAGGGTTAACCCTATTCTCAGGGTTAGGGTTAACCCTCACCTACAAGAAAGGCTCAAAATGCACTTATTCCGAGAATGTAATGGCATTTAATTACTTGTTAATCCCCGTGCGGAAACTCACTAGTGTTGTTGCTTTATTGTTTGCGTTCCTTAGGTAGAGTACTGTCTGTCGGAGACTCACCTTAAATTTTTTATTTGTTTAGCTAAAAGCTCTTAGTTCTTCTCTTGGCACTTATTGTTTCTCACGATGTATGTTTCATAATCTATAAACCTGCTATGTTTGGGGTCTATCACGTTGCTATGCTCAGTAACTGATGCTCTTTTCTAAAGCTTCTCTCTTGTAAGGCACTTTGGATAAAAAGCTTCTGCTGAAAGAATAAATGTAACCCTACACTCAAGGTCATAGTTAACGCTACGCTCAGGGTCATAGTTAACCCTATGCTCAGGGTCATAGTTAACCCTATGCTCAGGGTCATAGTTAACCCTATGCTCAGGGTCATAGTTAACCCTATGCTCAGGGTCAGGCTCAGGGTCAGGGTTAACCCTATGCTCAGGGTCAGGCTCAGGGTCAGGGTTAACCCTACGCTCAGGGTCAGGATCAGGGTTAACCCTATGTTTAGGGTTAGTGTTAACCCTACGCTGGGAAGAAGACGTATGCTTCTCTTCACTGGAAATACTTCACAACATGAAGGGTTGTGTTCTTGAGGGATTAGGTTGGTTAAGCCATCTTTGACATTGCTTGTAAAAAGGAATATACATTTGATTGGATAAAAGCCTGTCATAATATACAGTGCAGCCTCTATTTTATCCCCTCTCTCCTCCAGGAAGTTGCAGGAGAGTCAGGACTCCTTGTCATCCAGATTGGAGGAAGCTGACCACCAGACCCAGATCCTCCAGACAGGTTAGACCAGGGTTAGGGTTAGCACACACCAGGGTTAGGGTGAGTACACACCAGGGTTAGGGTGAGTACACACCAGGGTTAGGGCTAGTACACACCAGGGTTAGGGTTAGCCCACACCAGGGTTAGGGTGAGTACACACCAGGGTTAGGGTTAGCACACACCAGGGTTAGGGTGAGTACACACCAGGGTTAGGGTTAGCCCACACCAGGGTTAGGGTGAGCACACACCAGGGTTAGGGTTAGCCCACACCAGGGTTAGGGTGAGTACACACCAGGGTTAGGGTGAGTACACACCAGGGTTAGGGTGAGTACACACCAGGGTTAGGGCTAGTACACACCAGGGTTAGGGCTAGTACACACCAGGGTTAGGGCTAGTACACACCAGGGTTAGGGTGAGTACACACCAGGGTTAGGGTGAGTACACACCAGGGTTAGGGCTAGTACACACCAGGGTTAGGGTGAGTACACACCAGGGTTAGGGTGAGTACACACCAGGGTTAGGGTGAGTACACATCAGGGTTAGGGTTAATACAAAGTACACACCAGGGTTAGGGTGAGTACACACCAGGGTTAGGGTTAGCACACACCAGGGTTAGGGTGAGTACACACCAGGGTTAGGGTTGGTACACACCAGGGTTAGGGTGAGTACACACCAGGGTTAGGGTTAGCACACACCAGGGTTAGGGTGAGTACACACCAGGGTTAGGGTTGGTACACACCAGGGTTAGGGTGAGTAAAGACCATCTAATGCATACCATATCTCAATGCCAGTATAACATCCCAGCATGCTCTGGTATTTTCAGCACTTGAAATGACTCAGGCAGAACTCTTTGATCTGAAGACCAAGTACGATGAGGAGTGCACAGCTAAGTATGTCTGAACATACATATGTACGCACACGCACACGCATGCACCACAGCTTTAATTAGATTAGCTGTAAATATAAATTAATTTACAGTAGCTGTAATTTGATCCCCACACACCTCACCCTGAGCCCCACACACACCTCACCCTGAGCCCCACACACACCTCACCCTGAGCCCCACACACACCTCACCCTGAGCCCCACACACACCTCACCCTGAGCCCCACACACACCTCACCCAGAGCCCCACACACACCTCACCCTGAGCCCCACACACACCTCACCCTGAGCCCCACACACATCACCCTGAGCCCCACACACACCTCACCCTGAGCCCCACACACACCTCACCCTGAGCCCCACACACACCTCACCCTGAGTCCCACACACATCTCACCCTGAGCCCCACACACACCTCACCCTGAGCCCCCCACAAACCTCACCCTGAGCCCCACACACACCTCACCCTGATTACCATGATCACTTTATGTTTGTATGCCTCACCAATGTTCCCATGAAAACACTCCCTCTTCCTCCTCAGGGCAGATGAGATTGAGATGGTGATGACAGACCTGGAGAGAGCCAATCAGGTGAGAACCCCACCATTTAACCTTAACCTGACCCCCCCCCACCTACAGTAACCCTAACCACATGTGCATTGTGAAGTATCATCTGACCATGTGGTCCTCCTCCCCCAGAGAGGTGAAGCAGCTCAGAGGGAGATGGAGGCTCTGAGAGAACAGCTGAGGTCTGCCAAGCATGACCTCCTCCTGGCCTCCCACAGCCAGGCCTCCCACAGCCAGGCCTCCCACAGCCAGGCCTCCCACAGCCAGGCCTCCCACAGCCAGGCTCACCTGGACATGGTAACAGCCCTTCTAAGCACCTGGACATTAATCCATCAAGCTTTGATTTGATCCTTAGACTCGGTGGAGGTTTGAGGTGTTTTGTATTTCCTGAAGCCTAGTGTTTGTTTTGCCGGATCAGTAGATGTCTGAAGTTGAACAGTTCTTATTTATATCTCGGCTGTTTGAGTGATTTACAGCTCATTGATTCTCTTCTCCTTTAATCTCCTCCCATCTCCTCCCTCCTCCCCTGTTCTTTTCTCTCCTCCCCCCCTGTTATTTTCTCTCCTCCCCCCCTTTCCTCTCTCTCCCTCCCTTCTCTCTCCTCTCCTCCCAGGCGGTGGGTGTAGATGGCTGCAGCCTGGCAGAGCTGGGAGTGAAGGAGAGAGAGGTGTGTCAGCTTCTGGAGGATGTGCAGAGGTTACAGAGCAGTCTGAGCATGCTCAGAGACAGCTCCGCCTCTCGGATCAACATTCTGGAGAACCAATTACTCAGCACCACCACCACGCTCAGGGTACACACTCACTTAAACACACTCACTTAAACACACTCACTTAAACACACTCACTTATACACACTCACTTATACACACTCACTTAAACACACTCACTTATACACACTCACTTAAACACACTCACTTATACACACTCCCTTAAACACACTCACTTATACACACTCACTTAAACACACTCACTTATACACACTCACTTAAACACACTCACTTATACACACTCACTTAAACACACTCACTTATACACACTCACTTAAACACACTCACTTATACACACTCACTTAAACACACTCACTTAAACACACTCACTTAAACACACTCACTTAAACACACTCACTTAAACACACTCACTTAAACACACTCACTTAAACACACTCACTTAAACACACTCACTTAAACACACTCACTTATACAACCTCATACACACTCACTTGCACACACTCATACACACTCACATACACACACTCACTCATATATACACACTCACTCATACACACTCACTTATATACACTCACTTACACACACTCACTTATACACACTCACTTAAACACACTCACTTATACACACTCACTTAAACACACTCACTTAAACACACTCACTTAAACACACTCACTTAAACACACTCACTTAAACACACTCACTTATACAACCTCATACACACTCACTTGCACACACTCATACACACTCACATACACACACTCACTCATATATACACACTCACTCATACACACTCACTTACACTCACTTATATACACTCACTTACACACACTCACTTATACACACTCACTTATACACACTCACTTATACACACTCACTCATACACACTCACTCATACACACTCACTCATACACACTCACTTATACACACTCACTTATACACACTCACTTATACACACTCACTTATACACACTCACTCATACACACTCACTTACACACACTCACTTATACACACTCACTTATACACACTCACTTATACACACTCACTCATACACACTCACTCATACACACTCACTCATACACACTCACTTATACACACTCACTTATACACACTCACTTATACACACTCACTCATACACACTCACTCATACACACTCACTTATACACACTTATACACACTCACTTATACACACTCACTTATACACACTCACTTATACACACTCACTTATACACACTCACTTATACACACTCACTTATACACACTCACTTATACACACTCACTCATACACACTCACTCATACACACTCACTTATACACACTCATACACACTCACTCATACACACTCACTTATACACACTTATACACACTCACTTATACACACTCACTTATACACACTCACTTATACACACTCACTTATACACACTCACTTATACACACTCACTTATACACACTCACTCATACACACTCACTTATACACACTCACTTATACACACTCACTTATACACACTCACTTATACACACTCACTCATACACACTCACTCATACACACTCACTCATACACACTCACTTATACACACTCACTTATACACACTCACTTATACACACTCACTTATACACACTCACTTATACACACTCACTCATACACACTCACTTATACACACTCACTTATACACACTCACTCATACACACTCACTTATACACACTCACTCATACACACTCACTTATACACACTCACTTATACACACTCACTTATACACACTCACTCATACACACTCACTCATACACACTCACTTATACACACTCACTTATACTGTCCTCTTTGTTTCTCCCTCCCTCTGTGTCCCCTCCTTCTCCCCCCTCTCCCAGGATCTGGAGGAGAAGATGCAGGACATGACTGACTATGAGGAAGTGAAAAAGGAGCTGAAGTGAGGAGTTTGTGGATGTGTGGATGTGATTATGGATGTGTGTGATTATGCATGTGTGTATGAGTGAGCATGTTTGTGTGTGTATGAGTGAGCATGTTTGTGTGTGTATGAGTGAGCATGTTTGTGAGTGTGTGTGTGTATGAGTGTGGATGTTTGTGCATATTTGTGTGGATGAGTGTGTGTGTGTGTGTGTGTGTTAAACTGGGCATGTGCTACAGATTAACGCTTGTTCAAACTTGTGTGTTGAACACAGCATCCTGAAGTCTATGGAGTTTGGACCTGCTAACAGCTCTCCACAGGTAAACTGTCATACCTATCCACCTCTTTTTACCTCTGTCTGTTTTATACACCCTAGATTTCACTCTGTTCTCCTTCTTCCTCCTAACCCTCTCCTCCTCTTGTTCTTTTCTCTCTCTTTTCTCTCTTTCCGCTCCCTTCTCTGTCCCAGGACTCTAAACCTCTCGAGGTGTTGTTACTGGAAAGAACCAGAAGCCTCCAGTCAGAAAGTTCTGCCCTGCGTATTGCCAACACAGAGCTGAATGGTGAGCTGGTTACTGGACCTGCTTCTGGGTCCTACAGGTCTGTAGTATTTAGCAACCTGCAGATTGGGAGAGTAATGACCAGACCTCTGACAACAAAATGCCGTTCTACTGAACAGGATCACATGGTTAGTAACAGGGTTAGTAACAGGGTCACAGGGTTAGTAACAGGGTCACAGGGTTAGTAACAGGGTCACAGGGTTAGTAACAGGGTCACAGGGTTAGTAACAGGGTCACAGGGTTAGTAACAGGGTTAGTCACAGGGTTAGTCACAGGGTTAGTCACAGGGTTAGTCACAGGGTTAGTCACAGGGTTAGTAACAGGGTTAGTAACAGGGTTAGTAACAGGGTTAGTAACAGGGTTAGTAACAGGGTTAGTAACAGGGTTAGTAACAGGGTTAGTAACAGGGTCAGTAACAGGGTCAGTAACAGGGTCAGTAACAGGGTCAGTAACAGGGTCAGTAACAGGGTCAGTAACAGGGTCAGTCACAGGGTCAGTCACAGGGTTAGTAACAGGGTTAGTAACAGGGTTAGTAACAGGGTTAGTAACAGGGTTAGTAACAGGGTTAGTAACAGGGTTAGTAACAGGGTCAGTAACAGGGTCACAGGGTTAGTAACAGGGTCACAGGGTTAGTAACAGGTTCACAGGGTTAGTAACATGGTTACAGGGTTCAGGACGTCTCGACACTTTCACTGCTGCAGCTTCTATCGCCATGTCAGTGTCTGCATTCATTTGGACTGTGTACATGTGTGTGTTCAGGCATGTGTACAGTATGTGTGTACATTGTGTATGTGTGTACATATTGTGTGTGTGTGCTCCACTTAGGCCGCTATGCAGAGTTGCAGTTGGAGTTCTCTGCAGCGGTGCGATGTGGCGCGGAGCAGAAACAGCTGATCCTGAAACTTGAACAGGACCTTAGTACTGTTCAGTCCCTGACCTCCTCCTCCCGGCCAGACACAGAGGGCTGCGACCTCACTTCCTCCATCCCAGAGCCTGTCAAAGAAGCCAGCGCCACCTTCATTGGTACACCAGGCATGTGTGAGAGAGGGATGGTCCAGTTACTCTAACCTCAGTCTGAATGTATACGGTTACTCTAACCCAGGGTCTGGGTCTCCAGGGTCTCCAGGTCCTCAGGGCCAGATGGACTCTCTGCTCTCTATCATTTCCAGCCAGAGGGAAAGGTTCCGCACACGCAACCAGGAGCTGGAGGGTGTGAGTCCCACACACACTACACCTGCACTACACACACACACACACACACTACACCTGCACTACACACACACACACTACACCTGCACTACACACACACACACTACACCTGCACTACACACACACACACACACACTACACCTGCACTACACACACACACACACACACACTACACTTGCACTACACACACACACACACACACACTACACCTGCACTACACGCACACACACACACTACACCTGCACTACACACACACACACACACACTACACCTGCACTACACACACACACTACAGCTGCACTACACACACACACACACACACACACACTACACCTGCACTACACACACACACACTACACCTGCACTACACACACATTCTACACCTGCACTACACACACACACATACACTACACCTGCACTACACACACACACTACAACTGCACTACACACGCACTACAGTACATACACATTACACCTGCGCTACACACACTCACTACACGCCTACTACACACACTACACATGCATTACACACATACTCAATACACTTGTACTACACACCCACACACTACACATTCCCTACACACACACACACACACACACTACACACACACACACACTACACATTCACTATACACACACACAACACATTTACTACACCCACACACTACACACACACCAACACTACACATTCGCTACACACACACGATACACATTCACTACTCACACACACACACACACACACACTACACACTACACAGTACTCTCCATGTGTTTCTGCAGGAGTGTCGTTCCCTGCAGCAGACAATGTTGGCCCTGCAGTCAGAACTAGACAGCATGAGAGCAGACAACATCAAACTGTATGAGAAGATCAAGTTCCTGCAGGGATATCCAGGGAGGGTTAGTCTCCATCTCTTCTCCTCTCCTCCCTTCTCCTCTCCTCCCTTCTCCTCTCCTCCCTTCTCCTCTCCTCCCTTCTCCTCTCCTCCCTTCTCCTCTCCTCCCTTCTCCTCTCCTCCCTTCTCCTCTCCTCCCTTTCTCCTCTTCTCCCTTTCTCTTCATCCTCTCCTTTTCTGTCCTACACTCTGTCTCACTCTCCTGTCTCTCTGTCCTACACTCTGTCTCACTCTCCTGTCTCTCTGTCCTACACTCTGTCTCACTCTCCTGTCTCTCTGTCCTACACTCTGTCTCACTCTCCTGTCTCTCTGTCCTACACTCTGTCTCACTCTCCTGTCTCTCTGTCCTACACTCTGTCTCACTCTCCTGTCTCTCTGTCCTACACTCTGTCTCACTCTCCTGTCTCTCTGTCCTACGCTCTGTCTCACTCTCCTGTCTCTCTGTCCTACACTCTGTCTCACTCTCCTGTCTCTCTGTCCTACACTCTGTCTCACTCTCCTGTCTCTCTGTCCTACGCTCTGTCTCACTCTCCTGTCTCTCTGTCCTACGCTCTGTCTCACTCTCCTGTCTCTCTGTCCTACACTCTGTCTCACTCTCCTGTCTCTCTGTCCTACACTCTGTCTCACTCTCCTGTCTCTCTATCCTACACTCTGTCTCACTCTCCTGTCTCTCTGTCCTACGCTCTGTCTCACTCTCCAGGGTGGTGGCAATGACGACACAGTGATGCGTTACTCCAGCCAGTATGAAGATAGACTTGATCCCTTCACCTCCTTCAGCAAGAGGGTGAGGAGCACAGACTCATACACTACACACACTTATACTGAACACTCACTACACACACTTATACTGAACACTCACTACACACACTTATACTGAACACTCACTACACACACTTATACTGAACACTCACTACACACACTTATACTGAACACTCACTACACACATGTGCGTTATACTCTCACACACATACTATTCACACTCACTCAAAGCTTGATTGGGGGGGGGGGTGATTTGGGGTGTGTGTGATTTGGGGTGTGTGTGATTTGGGTGTGTGTGTGATTTGGGTGTGTGTGTGATTTGTGTGAGTACGTCCACACAGGAACGACAACGCAGATATCAGAGTTTGAGTCCCTGGGATAAAGCTACGCTCAGCCTGGTAAGATTGAGCACACACACACACACACATATAAAAGCATGCACACACACACTGTCGTAACCCCTCCTAACTGAAGTGTTGCTGTTCCAGGGTCGTGGTATACTGTCTAACAAGATGGCTAGAACCATAGCTTTCTTCTACACCCTCTTTCTGCACTGTCTGGTCTTCCTGGTATGTGACCTTTCACCTTTGATCAACCAATGGGAACTGAGGTTAGGGGGGTCAGGGTGTGTGTATGGGGGGGGCTTGGAGCTAGGGAGCCTACCCAATAAAGACAACATTTAGTAGAAGTGACAAACAACTTGAAATATTTTACCAAATGTCTCCTTGATTATAAAGTGTGTGTGTGTGTGATCAGGTGCTGTACAAGACTGCCTGGAGTGAAAGTATTGGTCGAGACTGCAATGCCTTCTGTGCTAAGAAGTGAGTATGACAGTTAGGATTCCCCTAACCCAAGGACAGGGGTGTCTAGTCCTGATCCCCTAACCCAAGGACAGGGGTGTCTAGTCCTGATCCCCTAACCCAAGGACAGGGGTGTCTAGTCCTGATCCCCTAACCCAAGGACAGGGGTGTCTAGTCCTGATCCTCGAGAGCCGCTGTCCTGAATGTTTTAGATGTTTCCCTGCTCCAACACACCAGATTTTTATGATAGGTTGTTATCAAGCTCTGTGGGAGCCTCATAATGACCCCAACTGTTAAGCAGCAGGAAAGTAGCTTACGAGATTTCTTATAACCTGCTGGAAAAAAAACTACTCCAAGAATCCAGTGTAGTAAAATTCCCAGCGGTTAGGGTTAGAGATAACATGGGTTAGAGATAACATGGGTTAAGGATAACATGGGTTAGAGATAACATGGGTTAAGGATAACATGGGTTAGAGATAACATGGGTTAAGGATAACATGGGTTAGAGATAACATGGGTTAAGGATAACATGGGTTAGAGATAACATGGGTAAAGGATAACATGGGTTAGAGATAACATGGGTTAAGGATAAGATGGTGTTAGGGTTGACCATAGCCCTCCCTGACTCTCTTATCTCTCTGTCTCTCTCTCTCTCTCTCATCTTCCTGTCTCACCCCGCTCTCTGTCTCCCTTATCTTCCTGTCTCTCCCCGTCTCACCCCTCTCACTGTGTCTCCCTTCATATGTCTCTCTCCCTTTATCTCTGTAACTCCCTTATCTCTCCCTTATCTCTGTCTCTCCCTTATCTGTCTGACTCCCTTATATCTTTCTCTCCCTGTTTCACCTCTTTCTGTCTCTCTTATCTCTCTGTCTCACCCCTCTCTCTCGCTTATCTCTCTGTCTCACCCCTCTCTCTCGCTTATCTCTCTGTCTCACCCCTCTCGCTGTCTCTCCCTTATCATCTTGTCTCACCCTTCTGTCTCTCCCTTATCTCTCTCTCACCCCTCTCTCTGTCTCTCCCTTATCTCCCTGTCTCACCTCTCTGTCTCCCTTATCATCTTGTCTCACCCTTCTCTCTGTCTCTCCCTTATCATCTTGTCTCACCCTTCTCTCTGTCTCTCCCTTATCATCTTGTCTCACCCCTCTCTGTCTCTCCCTTATCATCTTGTCTCACCCTTCTGTCTCTCCCTTATCATCTTGTCTCACCCTTCTGTCTCTCCCTTATCATCTTGTCTCACCCTTCTGTCTCTCCCTTATCATCTTGTCTCACCCTTCTGTCTGTCTCCCAGGTATTCCGATCACTTGCACCGTTTCCATGAGAATGGAGATAATGGTGACATTATGATGGCATTATGATGGCAGTGATGTGAGCACCTTGTGAACAGACCTGTAGGAGATTGAAGGATCCTGGATCAGTTAAACCTGTCCTGATCTCCACCATCAGTATCAAGGCTTTAAATGCACCAATTCCTGAATCTGTTTTGTATTTTTTGCTCCTGAATCAGTTTATGATCGTATATTAAATATGTTGCAAACTAAGATAGCGCTGTGATATTCTTAGTTGATTTGAGGGGTAAAGGATGTCGCGTATTTAAAATATGTCCTTACAAATCATCATATCAATTTTATTAGCACACAGAGGTTTCCCTACCCTTTGTATAAAAAATAAAAACCTCTTGGAGTTCTGGTCAGCAGGCCACAAACCGGTGATTGAGATTGGGAATATGGGGTCATCATAAACCCTCTGATTGGGTATAATGGGTTATCATAAACCCTCTGATTGGGTATAAGGGGTTATCATAAACCCTCTGATTGGGTATAAGGGATCATCATCATCAAGTGCTTTTCATTGTCCCCAAAAATTAACTCTGCAGATACTGATACTGTTTGTGACTGTTATACAATTTTTGTGAAGTTTTTGGAATAAACTGCTTGGAAGATCTTGTATTATTCCAAATAAATGTATTTTTTATTGTTTTCTCAATTTTTTTATTTCCATTCGTCATGTCTGCCTAATATTGACCAATAACTTTAATGACAGGTGCCATGACAGTTTATAAAACTACCATCCTTCAAATTCCTGTAATTCAGCTCTTGTATTGACAGACTGTAGATACCTTCAGTATGAAGGACAAGGGTCTACAGAAGTACAACTGGCAGATACACAGAAAACTATTACTGTCATCTTTTCTTGCTGTTCAAAAATATGCATGTGCTTTAATGGGTTATTCAAATATGTGTTAAGGGAAGTTTATTCATTGCTAATAAGTTGGAATCACAAACAAAGCAATTGGTGCTTGTAGGAATTGTTGGTCTTTTTCCAGGTTTAATCACTAGTTATCAACCTCCTACTCTGTATGTCAGAGGCCAACAATGTTAGTTATTGAGGCCCAATGTCCTGACAGGTTTAGATGTTAGGGTTAATGTGAATGTGGTCCCATCTGTTGGTCTCTGCTCTGGTGTTAGGGTGCTAGTGAGTCCCGCAGGGGGTGTGACTCCTGGTCCAGCAGAGTGGACAGTGAGTCCTGCAGGGGGTGTGACTCCTGGTCCAGCCGAGTGGACATTGAGTCCTGTAGGGGGTGTGACTCCTGGTCCAGCAGAGTGGACATTGAGTCCTGCATGGGGTGTGACTCCTGGTCCAGCAGAGTGGACAGTGAGTCCTGCAGGGGGTGTGACTCCTGGTCCAGCAGAGAGGACAGTGAGTCCTGCAGGGGGTGTGACTCTTGGTCCAGCAGAGTGGACATTGAGTCCTGCATGGGGTGTGACTCCTGGTCCAGCAGAGTGGACAGTGAGTCCTGCAGGGGGTGTGACTCCTGGTCCAGCAGAGTGGACATAGAGTCCTGCAGGGGGTGTGACTCCTGGTCCAGCAGAGTGGACAGTGAGTCCTGCAGGGGGTGTGACTCCTGGTCCAGCAGAGTGGACACACACCCACCACCTGCACTGAGTCCAGAGGGCAGCCCAGGACTGAGCAACAAAGTTCAAATGATCATTTGTGCAGTGACTGAAAATTCTCATTCATTTTCAGATTCTAATGTAAAACGTGGGTACATACGATCAGTTTATATCAATAATTTCATTGATTTGACTTTAGAAAATGTCTCTGGAATCAATGTATTTTGATCCAAACCCTTTGAAACCAACTCCCAGAAGAGCCTTCAACTACGTTACAGTTGCTTTTACTTTCTACGTAAAAATTTGATTTACATCGTGTTATTCATAAATACCACCATCAGTTATCAAAATACGCCACTAGATGGCGATGATAAACCGCAGCCATACTGTTTCTACAGTCTATCCAAATGAATTATGAAAGTGTAGGTTCTTGTCAGCTGTTGAAAGTTTAAAATATGGACTACAGTTCCTGCTTCCGGTTTGTGGGGCATGAACATCAATCCAAGGAGTGCTGTTGGCGCAAGGGATTGTGGGTACTTTTTTCATAATACTATTCTCTTTTATTAATTCTCTGTGCATATTTGAGTAGAGTTTTGTGGTACTATTGATGATATTTGTCAGATGAATGCTATGGACTGTAAAAAAAATAAAATAAATGGTAACCATAACTGTGAACAGCATCTCATTGAATGCCTTAACATTAATTCATGCCTTGATGTTAGCAACCTGAGATGTAAAGTGTCTTAATTGATACCTGGTGTTGTGCGGTGTATTGGAACACAAGTATTTGAGACAGAAAGCAGAGATGAATTTGATTTGATACTTATGTTCTGAGGTGTATTGAAACATAAATAATAAAGACTTCTGATTCAGGTTGCTATTAATGATCACATGGTGGGATGAGTCTTATCCTAACCACAATATAAATACCTCCAGCTCAAACAACTGAAGTTCATAATTTTAATTTTATTGCAAAAATAGATCAGAAAAAATCAGCAATGCTTTCAACGATTAGTGTTCCATAGTAATAAACTCTAACCTACGGAGCCCCTAAAGTCCCAAAAGTTTGATTTTTTTATCTTGTGCGCACAAGTTATTATCTTGTGGCATGGGCGTCGTTAGCCCTGTTTTAGGGGGGCTGAAGCCCCCCTAAAATGTTCTTCAGCCCCCCTAAAGAATTATCGGGATTATTATTATCAATAGCAATATTTTTTTAATAACAATATTTTATTTTGAAAAATTACCGGATGCTCTCGGCTAAATGTCGGTAACTTGAGCGTCATGTCAAACATGTAACCCACAAATTCGAAAAAATACTACAAATACGGACGTCTTTGGGAATAGCTGGCTAGCTCACTCGCACCCCCCCCCCCCGTTGACAGAAAATGCCAGGGGCTAAGCCCCCCTTCTCTTTCAGTCCTAGCAACGTCCCTGTCTTGTGGGAACAATATAATTATCTTGAGGGAACAAGTTATTATCTTGTGCGCACAGGATAATTTACTATGAACTCATATGCATCTCTAACGACTTCCGATGTACACAGCCACGATAATTACATTTACATTTTACATTACATTTATTCCTTTAGCAGACGCTTTTATCCAAAGATACAAGAGAGAGATTTTACAAAGAGCATCAGTCATTGAGCATAGCAACGTGATAGACCCCGAACACAGTCGGTTTTTTAGATCGTGAATCATACATCATGAGAACCAATAAGTGCCAAGGGAAGAACTATAAATGCATAACACAACGATTGTGTTTTGTTGTGTGTGATTGTGTATGCGATATAATGGAGAGAGCTGAGCTAATCAAGTTTTATTTTCATCTTGGAATTAAAATGCAATACGTGATAAATACATAAATACATAAATACATAAAATACAACTTGATTAGCTCAGTTCTCTCCATTATATCGTGGCTGTGTACATCGGAAGGCGTTAGAGATGTATATGAGTTCATAGTAAATTATCTTGTGCGCACAAGATAATAACTTGTTCCATCAAGATATTATCTTGTACGCACAACATAATAACTTTTTCCCACAAGATAATTATCTTGTTCCCACAAGATAATAACTTGTGCGCACAAGAATTAAAAAATCTGACTTTTGGGACTTTAGGGGCTCCGTAAAATGTCAATATAATACGTGTGTGTGTTTAAATGTATGTACAATATGTAAAAGTGAATATAATTTAAGGAAAAGTGATGTTTTGTTTAATAAACCCAGGGTCAGAACTAACTTGTTGGATCATTGTATGTCCTGTAATGGTGTAAAAATATGGAATAATTGTAGTGACCAATTAAAAGGGGCTAAAACCTTATTTGAATTAAAAAGGATTTATAAAAAGAATAAAATTCAGAGTTATTGTTTATAATTACATATATATTATTTATTTACTTATTTTTTTTTATATATATTATTTTTTTGTTATTTCATTATTACTAGATCTGGTTTGTTGAGTATTATGTATCTTGATTTATTGGATATTTTTAAATCTTGACTTCAGGGTGTTGGGTGGATGGGGAAAGGGTGGGCAGGATAAGCCTCGGCTTCAGCCCTACCCAGTCAAAACAGTTAATGATAATGATGATAATGATAAATGATGATTGGTTGCTTGTTTGTTTTTGTTTGATTCTGTGCATTATTGTTTATTGTAATACTATTTTTGATTAATATAATTCTGTTTTGACTTAAATAAATAAATAATAAAAGTAATATTTGTGTAATACACTGTAGCTCTGACCTGATCGATAACATCTTAGCAGATCGCCACAACAGCTAAAGTTGTTCTAATTAGTGGTGTTTTCAATGTTATTATGTTATATTATTTATTTACATTATTGACTTAATGCATAAACTGAGATTTGAGTGGTGATACAGTCAACGTGCCATCATACAGAATATATGTTTATTTGACACTGTGAATCTTTCCCTCTAATAACAAAAACTCAAAGTATTGACTGTTGTAAACATCTCATGCTATTACAAGGACATACATACTACATAGAGAGAAAACCAGCATTAGGAAAGCGTGTCATGCTCCTGGCCCTCTTAAATGTAGCCCTCAAACACTGAGTTGGTCACCTCTCCAAGGGAGCGCTCCCTCTGTAAACTCATTTCTTTCATTTATTTATTGTATTCTTTATGTAATTTGACCTAATTTGATTTATTTTACCCCAAATGCTCCAGTGAATATTGTGTTCTTTGTTCTGGTCTGTTGTGTTTTTTATTGATTTATTTTTGTATTATTTCATTTAAAGCACTTTGGGACAACTGAAGTGGTCCACCTCCCCTCACCGCAAGGGATTGTGGGTACTTCAACTTTTTCAATTTTAATTTAATTTGATTAATTATCTGTGCATATTAGAGTTAGTTTTTGGGTACTATTCATAATATTTGTCAAGTGGGTGCTATGAACTGAAAAAAGAATCATAAAAAAAAAATCTTAATTTTAACCATAACTGTTAACGGCATCTCATTGAATGACTTACCGCTCATTCACATTGGAGAGTCAGCAGTTGACCCTGAAGTTGTGCGGTGTATGGAACTCAGGTGTTAAGTGCTCGGTAAGGGATGGTAATTCAGCAAATAACCCTGTTGTTGTGCGGTGTATGGAACTCAGGTGTTAAATGCTTGGTAAGGTATGGCAGGCTGTGACAGGGGCAGCTTGCCAGGTAAGGTAACTCACTCTGGGTAAGCTGTGACAGGGGCAGCTTGCCAGGTAAGGTAACCCTCTTTGGGCAAGCTGTGACAGGGGCATCTTGCCAGGTAAGGTAACTCTCTTTGTGCCAGCTGTGACAGGGGCAGCTCGCCAGGTAAGGTAACCCCTCTTTGGGCAGGCTGTGACAAGGGCAGCTTGCCAGGTAAGGTAACCCCTCTTTGGGCAGGCTGTGACCGGGGCAGCTTGCCAGGTAAGGTAACCCTGTCTGGGCAGGCTGGGACAGGGGCAGCTTGTCTAACAGAGTAAACCTAAACTTGTATTTCTTTCTGTCTCTCTCTTTCTAGAGTCTTTGATACTTGTGTTCCAATACACCGCACAACTACAAGTATTAATCCTCTATGGATAGGCTGGAGAAACCTAACTTTCTCTCTCTTTCTCTCTCCAGAGTTTCAGTTGATACTTGCGTTCCAGTCCACTGCACTACTACGAGTATTAAACCTTTCTGGGCAGGCTGTGACAGGGGCAGCTTGTCTGGGTGGGTAAACATATCTGGGCAGGCTGTGACAGGGGCAGCTTGCCTGGCTGGGTAAACATCTGGGCAGGCTGTGACAGGGGCAGCTTGTCTGACTGGGTACACCTCTCTGGGCAGGCTGTGACAGGGGCAGTTTGTCTGGGTGGGTAAACGTTTCTGGACAGACTGTGACAGGGGCAGCTTGTCTGACTGGGTACACCTCTCTGTGCAGGCTGTGACAGGGGCAGTTTGTCTGGGTGGGTAAATGTTTCTGGACAGACTGTGACAGGGGCAGCTTGTCTGACTGGGTACACCTCTCTGGGCAGGCTGTGACAGGGGCAGTTTGTCTGGCTGGGTAAACCTCCATGGGCAGGCTGTGACAGGGGCAGTTTGTCTGGCTGGGTAAACCTCCATGGGCAGGCTGTGACAGGGGCAGTTTGTCTGGGTGGGTAAACTTTTCTGGACAGACTGTGACAGGGGCAGCTTGTCTGGGTGTGTAAACTTCTCTGGGCAAGCTGTGACAGGGGCAGCTTGACTGGATGGGTTGACCTCCATGGGCAGGCTGTGACAGGGGCAGTTTGTCTGGGTGGGTAAATGTGTCTGGGCAGGCTGTGACAGGGGCAGCTTGTCTGGGTGGGTAAACATCTCTGGACAGACTGTGACAGGGGCAGCTTGTCTGACTGGGTACACCTCTCTGGGCAGGCTGTGACAGGGGCAGTTTGTCTGGCTGGGTAAATGTTTCTGGACAGACTGTGACAGGGGCAGTTTGTCTGGCTGGGTAAACCTACCCTTTCTGGCCTCGTTTGCTACTTGTAGTTGTGGGGTGTATTGGAACAAAAGTATTAAACCTCTCTGGGCAGGCTGTGACAGGGGCTGTTTGTCTGGGTGGGTAAACCTCTCTGGGCAGGCTGTGACAGGGGCAGCTTCTCTGGGAGGGTAGACTTTTCTGGGCAGGCTGTGACAGGGGCAGCTTGTCTAGGTCGGTAAACCTATCCTTATCTGTCTTTCCTCATTTGATACTTGTAGTTGTGCGGTGTATTGGATCACAAGTGTTATATCTCTGTCTGGGCAGGCTGTGACAGGGACAGCTTGTCCAGGTGGGTAAACATCTCTGGGCAGGCTCTGACAGGGGCAGCTTGTCTGGCTGGGTAAACTTCTCTGGGCAGGCTGTGACAGGGGCAGCTTGTCTAGGTCGGTTGTCTAAGCTATCCTTATCTGTCTCTCCTCATTTGATACTTGTAGTTGTGCGGTGTATTGAACCAAGTATAAAATCTCTGGGCAGGTTGTGACAGGGGCAGCTTCTCCAGGTGGGTAAACATCTCTGGGCGGGCTGTGACAGGGGCAGCTTGCCAGGTAAGGTGAACGTCTCTGGACAGGCTGTGACAGGGGCAGCTTGTCTGGGTGGGTTAACTTCTCTGGACAGGCTGTGACAAGGGCAGCTCGTCTAGGTGGGTAAACCTATCCTTATGTCTCTCCTCATTTGATACTTGTAGTTGTGCGGTGTATTGGAACACAAGTATTAAATCTCTCTGGGCAGGCTGTGACAGGGGCAGCTTGTCTGGCTGGGTAAACCAGACCTTATCTCTTTCTCTCTGGAGTCTCATTTGATACTTGTAGTTGTGTGGTGCATTGGAACACATGTATTAAACTTTTCTGGGGAGGCTGTGACAGGGGCAACTTGTCTGGCCTGGTAAACCTAACCTCTCTCTCTCTCTCTCTCTCTCTCTCTCTCTCTCTCTCTCTCTCTCTCTCTCTCTCTCTCTCTCTCTCTCTCTCTCTCTCTCTCTCTCTCTCTCTCTCTCTCTCTCTCGGCCCTTAGCTGCTGGTAGAAGCTTGTGGGGAGTTAAGATTTTAGAATGTTCCCTCCCTTCCGCCAGCATTCCCCCTAGCCTCCAGGCAAGACTGGTGTCCTTCACCTCAAGCAGTTTTGTTTGGATGAGTCTGGGAGGGAGATCTTCAGGCCTTCTCCGGGCAGGCTGTGGTAACCTAGCGGTGTTAACAAGCAGCTTGTTTGGGTGGGCTGTAAGTATGCGGCCCTCCTGGGTCCCACTCGGGACAGCACGCAGGATGTGGTGGTCCAGGGCTCAGGACCTTCATCGTAGCCCGGTCTTCTAATGGGGAAAAGCCCCACTCATACACTCACCACACCACACTCCTTGCCTCTTACATCTGTCAATACTCAAGGCCCTCCCAGTGGACCAAGATAGTAATCCCAGACACTGGAGGTATTGACCCCCCCATATCTGTCAATAGAACACATCCGTTTTTAGGGTTTGGGTGGGCCTAGGCTTGTGTAACTGACTCAGCTTCTGGGTGTAGTTTAATCAACCATGAGGCAGCAGTGATGAGATTTGTTAGTATGGCAGTATTCCTTTTAATCTTCAAGGACTTTAATTCTGTTTTTTTAATGTTCCCCCTTTCAATGCACTTGATTCAAATGAAGGTTTATTTTCTAGTGACTGCAGCACTAGATAATGCTCCGTTCATTAGTATCAGGAGTGTTGGGAGGGGGAACATAAAAAACACAGAACTAAAGTCCTTAAAGATTAAAAAATACTGCCATACTAACAAGTCTTATCCCTGTTGCTGCCCATGGTTGATTAAACAACACCCAGAAGCTGAGTCAGTTACACAAGCCTAGGCCCACCCAAACCCTAAAGCTCATGAAATCATAACCCTGTTTCTGTTAGTGGAGCACATCATTTTTTAGGGTTTGGGTGGGCCTAGTGACTAATAGAAATACTCAGCTTCTCAGTGTAGTTCAATCAACCATCAGGGGCAGCAACAGTGACAAGGTTTGTGTTAGTACTGCAGTAATTCTTTACCTTGGACTTCAATTCTGATGTTTTACATTTTGTGTGTTGGAAGGAGTATTAAAGGCTTCTGAATCCAGTGTAGCTAGTTAGGATCATATGGTGGGATGAGGCTCCTTGATACTAGTTGTGCAGTGTATTGGAACACAAGCATTAGAGGTTTCTGAGATGGGTGTAGCTAGTTCTGATTAAATTTTGGGATGAGCCCATGATAATTTTCTTCCCTTGTCTTTCAATGTGTTTTTCATTATTCTGTTAGGGCTATGGTTTCTGTCAGAACACATCAGCTTTTAGGGTTTGGGTGGGACTAGGCTTGTGTAACTGACCTATAGATATTCAGCTTCTGGTGTAGTTTAATCAACCATGGGGCAGCAACAGGGATAAGATTTGTTAGTATAGCAGTATCTTCAAGGACTTCAATTCTGTGCTTTTTAAATGTTCCCCCTTTCCATGCACTTGATTCAAATGAAGGGTTATTTTCTAGTGACTGCAGCACTAGGTAATGATCCATTCATTAGTCTCAGGAGTGTTGTGAGGGTAAATGTTTAAAACAGACAGATTATGTGGTCACTGAAAGTTTTGACTAGTCATACACTTCCTACTCTGTATGACAGGTCATCAATTTTAGTTCATGAGGCCCAATGTCCTGACAGTTGTAGATGCTTCCCTGCTCCAGTTCAACTGAAAAGGTCAGGGTTACACCAAGCTTGATAATGGTGCTAGTTAAGATCACATGGTAGGATGATTTCATGCTAATAATTATAAAAACAGGTTTCTTCTCTTGTTTCACTTTGTTGTCCATTCTTCGGTTAGCATTTGTTAGTGGAACACATCAGTTTGTAGTGTTTGGGTCGGCCTAGTCTTTTAACTGACCTTGATAAATACTCAGCTTCTCGATGTAGTTCAATTGACCATCAGGGGCTGTGACAGGCTAAGCGTTACTACGGCAGTAATTCTTTATCTTGGACTTCAAAGACTTGAATTATTTTTAATGTTTGGTATATTGGAACACAAGTATTTAAGGCTTCCGAATCTGGTGTAGCTAGTTAAGATCTCATTTTGGGTTGAGCCAATATTAGTTGACTCCTTCTATTCCACTGTTTTTCATTATTCAGTTAGGGCTATGGTTTGTCAGTGGAACAAATCAGCTTTTAGGGTTTGGGTGGGCTTAGTCTTGTAACTGACCTATAGAAATATTCAGCTTCTGGGTGTAGTTCAATCAGGCAGCAACAGTGATGGGATTTGTGTTGGTATAGCAGTATTTCTTAATCTTCATGGATTTTAAGTCTGTATATTTTAAATGTTCCCCGTTAATGCACCTGATTCAAATGAAGGTTTATTTTTTTAGTGACTGCAGCACTAGATAATGATACATTCATTAGTATCCAGAGTCTGAGGAGGGTAAACATCTAAAACACACAGAACATGTGGTCTGACAGCGAAAAGGTTGTGGGATTAGTTACTGTTTATCAACTTCCTAGTCTGTATGGCAAAGGTCACTACATCTAGTTAATGAGGCCCAAATTCCTGTGTTTTGATAACATGGTGGGGTGTGCTCATGCTAATAAAAAACTTTATTTGTATTCCCTTTAAACATTTCATTAATTTTATTCAATATTAATTTACATAAATATTTTGGTTGTCACTGAAAACAGCTTTTAGTGTTTGGGTGGGCACATGCTCATGTAACTAGATATATTCAGCTTCTGTTTGTAGTTCAATCGACTATCAGGCAGCAACAGTAAATGGCGTTTCAGTGGCGTTAATTCTTAATCCTCAAACATTTTAATTTCAATCTTGTGTGTTATAGGAACACAATTAGCATCTTCTGAGTTGAGTGTTATTGGTTAAGATGACATGGTGTGATGAGTACTTGCTGTATTAATAAAACAAAACTAATAACAAAACTTTTCCCTTGTATTTGCTTGTTTTCCATTCATTTAAGGTTTTTGTCAGTGGAACACAATCTTTTGGGGTTTGGGTGGGACTACACTTGTGTAACTGACCTATAGATGTTTATCTTCTGGGTGTGGTGCAATCAACTCAGGGTTAGGGTTAGGGTTAGGGTTAGGTATAGGGTTGATAACCACGATCGGTCATGACTGATCCTCGACCGATCCTATAAGTGAGTCCTTTCTGGTACTTCTGGGTACTGCAGGTAAGTGAAATTGGCTGTACTGACTAATTGGGACACCCCGGTTCGAATGGTGGTGGTTTTGGGGTCGTGTGACCTTCCGTTCGGGAGCTACATCCGTTTTGGACAGGAAATGGGCTGTATCTCGGGAACGGAAGGTCGTAGAGAGTCGGGGACAAGCCTGGCGTGTTGCCCGTGGCCGTATTAGGGCAGGCGGATCTTGGTCCCGAATCTCTACGACCTTCCGTTCAAGAGTTATGATTGGTCGAAGTGTTTTCCATTGAAATGAATGGGAATTTTCGAAAATTCTTCTAAGTCCAGCCCTAGTTGACTGTCCATTGGGCCTTTCCTAACCCTAACCAGGCTTGACCTCTGGTGTTTCTGACCCTAACCTGTCCTGTAACCCTAATCCTAACCATAACCCCCAATTAGGGTTGTGGGAGTGGTTATGGTTAGGGTTTGGGTTGTGGGAGTGGTTGTGATTAGGGTTAGGGTTGTGGTTTGGCCTAGTATTGTGGCAGACTTTGTGTATAGGGTTTGGTTAGTGTTTTGACTTGGCCTGTGTGGGTTAGGGTTAGGGTTAGGTATAGGGTTGATAACCACGATCGGTCATGACTGATCCTCGACCGATCCTATAAGTGAGTCCTTTCTGGTACTTCTGGGTACTGCAGGTAAGTGAAATTGGCTGTACTGACTAATTGGGACACCCCGGTTCGAATGGTGGTGGTTTTGGGGTCGTGTGACCTTCCGTTCGGGAGCTACATCCGTTTTGGACAGGAAATGGGCTGTATCTCGGGAACGGAAGGTCGTAGAGAGTCGGGGACAAGCCTGGCGTGTTGCCCGTGGCCGTATTAGGGCAGGCGGATCTTGGTCCCGAATCTCTACGACCTTCCGTTCAAGAGTTATGATTGGTCGAAGTGTTTTCCATTGAAATGAATGGGAATTTTCGAAAATTCTTCTAAGTCCAGCCCTAGTTGACTGTCCATTGGGCCTTTCCTAACCCTAACCAGGCTTGACCTCTGGTGTTTCTGACCCTAACCTGTCCTGTAACCCTAATCCTAACCATAACCCCCAATTAGGGTTGTGGGAGTGGTTATGGTTAGGGTTTGGGTTGTGGGAGTGGTTGTGATTAGGGTTAGGGTTGTGGTTTGGCCTAGTATTGTGGCAGACTTTGTGTATAGGGTTTGGTTAGTGTTTTGACTTGGCCTGTGTGGGTTAGGGTTAGGGTTAGGTATAGGGTTGATAACCACGATCGGTCATGACTGATCCTCGACCGATCCTATAAGTGAGTCCTTTCTGGTACTTCTGGGTACTGCAGGTAAGTGAAATTGGCTGTACTGACTAATTGGGACACCCCGGTTCGAATGGTGGTGGTTTTGGGGTCGTGTGACCTTCCGTTCGGGAGCTACATCCGTTTTGGACAGGAAATGGGCTGTATCTCGGGAACGGAAGGTCGTAGAGAGTCGGGGACAAGCCTGGCGTGTTGCCCGTGGCCGTATTAGGGCAGGCGGATCTTGGTCCCGAATCTCTACGACCTTCCGTTCAAGAGTTATGATTGGTCGAAGTGTTTTCCATTGAAATGAATGGGAATTTTCGAAAATTCTTCTAAGTCCAGCCCTAGTTGACTGTCCATTGGGCCTTTCCTAACCCTAACCAGGCTTGACCTCTGGTGTTTCTGACCCTAACCTGTCCTGTAACCCTAATCCTAACCATAACCCCCAATTAGGGTTGTGGGAGTGGTTATGGTTAGGGTTTGGGTTGTGGGAGTGGTTGTGATTAGGGTTAGGGTTGTGGTTTGGCCTAGTATTGTGGCAGACTTTGTGTATAGGGTTTGGTTAGTGTTTTGACTTGGCCTGTGTGGGTTAGGGTTAGGGTTAGGTATAGGGTTGATAACCACGATCGGTCATGACTGATCCTCGACCGATCCTATAAGTGAGTCCTTTCTGGTACTTCTGGGTACTGCAGGTAAGTGAAATTGGCTGTACTGACTAATTGGGACACCCCGGTTCGAATGGTGGTGGTTTTGGGGTCGTGTGACCTTCCGTTCGGGAGCTACATCCGTTTTGGACAGGAAATGGGCTGTATCTCGGGAACGGAAGGTCGTAGAGAGTCGGGGACAAGCCTGGCGTGTTGCCCGTGGCCGTATTAGGGCAGGCGGATCTTGGTCCCGAATCTCTACGACCTTCCGTTCAAGAGTTATGATTGGTCGAAGTGTTTTCCATTGAAATGAATGGGAATTTTCGAAAATTCTTCTAAGTCCAGCCCTAGTTGACTGTCCATTGGGCCTTTCCTAACCCTAACCAGGCTTGACCTCTGGTGTTTCTGACCCTAACCTGTCCTGTAACCCTAATCCTAACCATAACCCCCAATTAGGGTTGTGGGAGTGGTTATGGTTAGGGTTTGGGTTGTGGGAGTGGTTGTGATTAGGGTTAGGGTTGTGGTTTGGCCTAGTATTGTGGCAGACTTTGTGTATAGGGTTTGGTTAGTGTTTTGACTTGGCCTGTGTGGGTTAGGGTTAGGGTTAGGTATAGGGTTGATAACCACGATCAGTCATGACCGATCCTTGACTGATCCTATAAGTGAGTCCTTTCTGGTACTTCTGGGTACTGCAGGTGTTAGGGTTAGGGTTAGGTATAGGGTTGATAACCACGATCGGTCATGACTGATCCTCGACCGATCCTATAAGTGAGTCCTTTCTGGTACTTCTGGGTACTGCAGGTAAGTGAAATTGGCTGTACTGACTAATTGGGACACCCCGGTTCGAATGGTGGTGGTTTTGGGGTCGTGTGACCTTCCGTTCGGGAGCTACATCCGTTTTGGACAGGAAATGGGCTGTATCTCGGGAACGGAAGGTCGTAGAGAGTCGGGGACAAGCCTGGCGTGTTGCCCGTGGCCGTATTAGGGCAGGCGGATCTTGGTCCCGAATCTCTACGACCTTCCGTTCAAGAGTTATGATTGGTCGAAGTGTTTTCCATTGAAATGAATGGGAATTTTCGAAAATTCTTCTAAGTCCAGCCCTAGTTGACTGTCCATTGGGCCTTTCCTAACCCTAACCAGGCTTGACCTCTGGTGTTTCTGACCCTAACCTGTCCTGTAACCCTAATCCTAACCATAACCCCCAATTAGGGTTGTGGGAGTGGTTATGGTTAGGGTTTGGGTTGTGGGAGTGGTTGTGATTAGGGTTAGGGTTGTGGTTTGGCCTAGTATTGTGGCAGACTTTGTGTATAGGGTTTGGTTAGTGTTTTGACTTGGCCTGTGTGGGTTAGGGTTAGGGTTAGGTATAGGGTTGATAACCACGATCGGTCATGACTGATCCTCGACCGATCCTATAAGTGAGTCCTTTCTGGTACTTCTGGGTACTGCAGGTAAGTGAAATTGGCTGTACTGACTAATTGGGACACCCCGGTTCGAATGGTGGTGGTTTTGGGGTCGTGTGACCTTCCGTTCGGGAGCTACATCCGTTTTGGACAGGAAATGGGCTGTATCTCGGGAACGGAAGGTCGTAGAGAGTCGGGGACAAGCCTGGCGTGTTGCCCGTGGCCGTATTAGGGCAGGCGGATCTTGGTCCCGAATCTCTACGACCTTCCGTTCAAGAGTTATGATTGGTCGAAGTGTTTTCCATTGAAATGAATGGGAATTTTCGAAAATTCTTCTAAGTCCAGCCCTAGTTGACTGTCCATTGGGCCTTTCCTAACCCTAACCAGGCTTGACCTCTGGTGTTTCTGACCCTAACCTGTCCTGTAACCCTAATCCTAACCATAACCCCCAATTAGGGTTGTGGGAGTGGTTATGGTTAGGGTTTGGGTTGTGGGAGTGGTTGTGATTAGGGTTAGGGTTGTGGTTTGGCCTAGTATTGTGGCAGACTTTGTGTATAGGGTTTGGTTAGTGTTTTGACTTGGCCTGTGTGGGTTAGGGTTAGGGTTAGGTATAGGGTTGATAACCACGATCAGTCATGACCGATCCTTGACTGATCCTATAAGTGAGTCCTTTCTGGTACTTCTGGGTACTGCAGGTGTTAGGGTTAGGGTTAGGTATAGGGTTGATAACCACGATCGGTCATGACTGATCCTCGACCGATCCTATAAGTGAGTCCTTTCTGGTACTTCTGGGTACTGCAGGTAAGTGAAATTGGCTGTACTGACTAATTGGGACACCCCGGTTCGAATGGTGGTGGTTTTGGGGTCGTGTGACCTTCCGTTCGGGAGCTACATCCGTTTTGGACAGGAAATGGGCTGTATCTCGGGAACGGAAGGTCGTAGAGAGTCGGGGACAAGCCTGGCGTGTTGCCCGTGGCCGTATTAGGGCAGGCGGATCTTGGTCCCGAATCTCTACGACCTTCCGTTCAAGAGTTATGATTGGTCGAAGTGTTTTCCATTGAAATGAATGGGAATTTTCGAAAATTCTTCTAAGTCCAGCCCTAGTTGACTGTCCATTGGGCCTTTCCTAACCCTAACCAGGCTTGACCTCTGGTGTTTCTGACCCTAACCTGTCCTGTAACCCTAATCCTAACCATAACCCCCAATTAGGGTTGTGGGAGTGGTTATGGTTAGGGTTTGGGTTGTGGGAGTGGTTGTGATTAGGGTTAGGGTTGTGGTTTGGCCTAGTATTGTGGCAGACTTTGTGTATAGGGTTTGGTTAGTGTTTTGACTTGGCCTGTGTGGGTTAGGGTTAGGGTTAGGTATAGGGTTGATAACCACGATCGGTCATGACTGATCCTCGACCGATCCTATAAGTGAGTCCTTTCTGGTACTTCTGGGTACTGCAGGTAAGTGAAATTGGCTGTACTGACTAATTGGGACACCCCGGTTCGAATGGTGGTGGTTTTGGGGTCGTGTGACCTTCCGTTCGGGAGCTACATCCGTTTTGGACAGGAAATGGGCTGTATCTCGGGAACGGAAGGTCGTAGAGAGTCGGGGACAAGCCTGGCGTGTTGCCCGTGGCCGTATTAGGGCAGGCGGATCTTGGTCCCGAATCTCTACGACCTTCCGTTCAAGAGTTATGATTGGTCGAAGTGTTTTCCATTGAAATGAATGGGAATTTTCGAAAATTCTTCTAAGTCCAGCCCTAGTTGACTGTCCATTGGGCCTTTCCTAACCCTAACCAGGCTTGACCTCTGGTGTTTCTGACCCTAACCTGTCCTGTAACCCTAATCCTAACCATAACCCCCAATTAGGGTTGTGGGAGTGGTTATGGTTAGGGTTTGGGTTGTGGGAGTGGTTGTGATTAGGGTTAGGGTTGTGGTTTGGCCTAGTATTGTGGCAGACTTTGTGTATAGGGTTTGGTTAGTGTTTTGACTTGGCCTGTGTGGGTTAGGGTTAGGGTTAGGTATAGGGTTGATAACCACGATCAGTCATGACCGATCCTTGACTGATCCTATAAGTGAGTCCTTTCTGGTACTTCTGGGTACTGCAGGTGTTAGGGTTAGGGTTAGGTATAGGGTTGATAACCACGATCGGTCATGACTGATCCTCGACCGATCCTATAAGTGAGTCCTTTCTGGTACTTCTGGGTACTGCAGGTAAGTGAAATTGGCTGTACTGACTAATTGGGACACCCCGGTTCGAATGGTGGTGGTTTTGGGGTCGTGTGACCTTCCGTTCGGGAGCTACATCCGTTTTGGACAGGAAATGGGCTGTATCTCGGGAACGGAAGGTCGTAGAGAGTCGGGGACAAGCCTGGCGTGTTGCCCGTGGCCGTATTAGGGCAGGCGGATCTTGGTCCCGAATCTCTACGACCTTCCGTTCAAGAGTTATGATTGGTCGAAGTGTTTTCCATTGAAATGAATGGGAATTTTCGAAAATTCTTCTAAGTCCAGCCCTAGTTGACTGTCCATTGGGCCTTTCCTAACCCTAACCAGGCTTGACCTCTGGTGTTTCTGACCCTAACCTGTCCTGTAACCCTAATCCTAACCATAACCCCCAATTAGGGTTGTGGGAGTGGTTATGGTTAGGGTTTGGGTTGTGGGAGTGGTTGTGATTAGGGTTAGGGTTGTGGTTTGGCCTAGTATTGTGGCAGACTTTGTGTATAGGGTTTGGTTAGTGTTTTGACTTGGCCTGTGTGGGTTAGGGTTAGGGTTAGGTATAGGGTTGATAACCACGATCGGTCATGACTGATCCTCGACCGATCCTATAAGTGAGTCCTTTCTGGTACTTCTGGGTACTGCAGGTAAGTGAAATTGGCTGTACTGACTAATTGGGACACCCCGGTTCGAATGGTGGTGGTTTTGGGGTCGTGTGACCTTCCGTTCGGGAGCTACATCCGTTTTGGACAGGAAATGGGCTGTATCTCGGGAACGGAAGGTCGTAGAGAGTCGGGGACAAGCCTGGCGTGTTGCCCGTGGCCGTATTAGGGCAGGCGGATCTTGGGTTAGGGTTAGGGTTAGGGTTAGGGTTAGGGTTAGGGTTAGGGTTAGGGTTAGGGTTAGGGTTAGGGTTAGGGTTAGGGTTAGGGTTAGGGTTAGGGTTAGGGTTAGGGTTAGGGTTAGGGTTAGGGTTAGGGTTAGGGTTAGGGTTAGGGTTAGGGTTAGGTATAGGGTTGATAACCACGATCGGTCATGACTGATCCTCGACCGATCCTATAAGTGAGTCCTTTCTGGTACTTCTGGGTACTGCAGGTAAGTGAAATTGGCTGTACTGACTAATTGGGACACCCCGGTTCGAATGGTGGTGGTTTTGGGGTCGTGTGACCTTCCGTTCGGGAGCTACATCCGTTTTGGACAGGAAATGGGCTGTATCTCGGGAACGGAAGGTCGTAGAGAGTCGGGGACAAGCCTGGCGTGTTGCCCGTGGCCGTATTAGGGCAGGCGGATCTTGGTCCCGAATCTCTACGACCTTCCGTTCAAGAGTTATGATTGGTCGAAGTGTTTTCCATTGAAATGAATGGGAATTTTCGAAAATTCTTCTAAGTCCAGCCCTAGTTGACTGTCCATTGGGCCTTTCCTAACCCTAACCAGGCTTGACCTCTGGTGTTTCTGACCCTAACCTGTCCTGTAACCCTAATCCTAACCATAACCCCCAATTAGGGTTGTGGGAGTGGTTATGGTTAGGGTTTGGGTTGTGGGAGTGGTTGTGATTAGGGTTAGGGTTGTGGTTTGGCCTAGTATTGTGGCAGACTTTGTGTATAGGGTTTGGTTAGTGTTTTGACTTGGCCTGTGTGGGTTAGGGTTAGGGTTAGGTATAGGGTTGATAACCACGATCAGTCATGACCGATCCTTGACTGATCCTATAAGTGAGTCCTTTCTGGTACTTCTGGGTACTGCAGGTGTTAGGGTTAGGGTTAGGTATAGGGTTGATAACCACGATCGGTCATGACTGATCCTCGACCGATCCTATAAGTGAGTCCTTTCTGGTACTTCTGGGTACTGCAGGTAAGTGAAATTGGCTGTACTGACTAATTGGGACACCCCGGTTCGAATGGTGGTGGTTTTGGGGTCGTGTGACCTTCCGTTCGGGAGCTACATCCGTTTTGGACAGGAAATGGGCTGTATCTCGGGAACGGAAGGTCGTAGAGAGTCGGGGACAAGCCTGGCGTGTTGCCCGTGGCCGTATTAGGGCAGGCGGATCTTGGTCCCGAATCTCTACGACCTTCCGTTCAAGAGTTATGATTGGTCGAAGTGTTTTCCATTGAAATGAATGGGAATTTTCGAAAATTCTTCTAAGTCCAGCCCTAGTTGACTGTCCATTGGGCCTTTCCTAACCCTAACCAGGCTTGACCTCTGGTGTTTCTGACCCTAACCTGTCCTGTAACCCTAATCCTAACCATAACCCCCAATTAGGGTTGTGGGAGTGGTTATGGTTAGGGTTTGGGTTGTGGGAGTGGTTGTGATTAGGGTTAGGGTTGTGGTTTGGCCTAGTATTGTGGCAGACTTTGTGTATAGGGTTTGGTTAGTGTTTTGACTTGGCCTGTGTGGGTTAGGGTTAGGGTTAGGTATAGGGTTGATAACCACGATCGGTCATGACTGATCCTCGACCGATCCTATAAGTGAGTCCTTTCTGGTACTTCTGGGTACTGCAGGTAAGTGAAATTGGCTGTACTGACTAATTGGGACACCCCGGTTCGAATGGTGGTGGTTTTGGGGTCGTGTGACCTTCCGTTCGGGAGCTACATCCGTTTTGGACAGGAAATGGGCTGTATCTCGGGAACGGAAGGTCGTAGAGAGTCGGGGACAAGCCTGGCGTGTTGCCCGTGGCCGTATTAGGGCAGGCGGATCTTGGTCCCGAATCTCTACGACCTTCCGTTCAAGAGTTATGATTGGTCGAAGTGTTTTCCATTGAAATGAATGGGAATTTTCGAAAATTCTTCTAAGTCCAGCCCTAGTTGACTGTCCATTGGGCCTTTCCTAACCCTAACCAGGCTTGACCTCTGGTGTTTCTGACCCTAACCTGTCCTGTAACCCTAATCCTAACCATAACCCCCAATTAGGGTTGTGGGAGTGGTTATGGTTAGGGTTTGGGTTGTGGGAGTGGTTGTGATTAGGGTTAGGGTTGTGGTTTGGCCTAGTATTGTGGCAGACTTTGTGTATAGGGTTTGGTTAGTGTTTTGACTTGGCCTGTGTGGGTTAGGGTTAGGGTTAGGTATAGGGTTGATAACCACGATCGGTCATGACTGATCCTCGACCGATCCTATAAGTGAGTCCTTTCTGGTACTTCTGGGTACTGCAGGTAAGTGAAATTGGCTGTACTGACTAATTGGGACACCCCGGTTCGAATGGTGGTGGTTTTGGGGTCGTGTGACCTTCCGTTCGGGAGCTACATCCGTTTTGGACAGGAAATGGGCTGTATCTCGGGAACGGAAGGTCGTAGAGAGTCGGGGACAAGCCTGGCGTGTTGCCCGTGGCCGTATTAGGGCAGGCGGATCTTGGTCCCGAATCTCTACGACCTTCCGTTCAAGAGTTATGATTGGTCGAAGTGTTTTCCATTGAAATGAATGGGAATTTTCGAAAATTCTTCTAAGTCCAGCCCTAGTTGACTGTCCATTGGGCCTTTCCTAACCCTAACCAGGCTTGACCTCTGGTGTTTCTGACCCTAACCTGTCCTGTAACCCTAATCCTAACCATAACCCCCAATTAGGGTTGTGGGAGTGGTTATGGTTAGGGTTTGGGTTGTGGGAGTGGTTGTGATTAGGGTTAGGGTTGTGGTTTGGCCTAGTATTGTGGCAGACTTTGTGTATAGGGTTTGGTTAGTGTTTTGACTTGGCCTGTGTGGGTTAGGGTTAGGGTTAGGTATAGGGTTGATAACCACGATCGGTCATGACTGATCCTCGACCGATCCTATAAGTGAGTCCTTTCTGGTACTTCTGGGTACTGCAGGTAAGTGAAATTGGCTGTACTGACTAATTGGGACACCCCGGTTCGAATGGTGGTGGTTTTGGGGTCGTGTGACCTTCCGTTCGGGAGCTACATCCGTTTTGGACAGGAAATGGGCTGTATCTCGGGAACGGAAGGTCGTAGAGAGTCGGGGACAAGCCTGGCGTGTTGCCCGTGGCCGTATTAGGGCAGGCGGATCTTGGTCCCGAATCTCTACGACCTTCCGTTCAAGAGTTATGATTGGTCGAAGTGTTTTCCATTGAAATGAATGGGAATTTTCGAAAATTCTTCTAAGTCCAGCCCTAGTTGACTGTCCATTGGGCCTTTCCTAACCCTAACCAGGCTTGACCTCTGGTGTTTCTGACCCTAACCTGTCCTGTAACCCTAATCCTAACCATAACCCCCAATTAGGGTTGTGGGAGTGGTTATGGTTAGGGTTTGGGTTGTGGGAGTGGTTGTGATTAGGGTTAGGGTTGTGGTTTGGCCTAGTATTGTGGCAGACTTTGTGTATAGGGTTTGGTTAGTGTTTTGACTTGGCCTGTGTGGGTTAGGGTTAGGGTTAGGTATAGGGTTGATAACCACGATCAGTCATGACCGATCCTTGACTGATCCTATAAGTGAGTCCTTTCTGGTACTTCTGGGTACTGCAGGTGTTAGGGTTAGGGTTAGGTATAGGGTTGATAACCACGATCGGTCATGACTGATCCTCGACCGATCCTATAAGTGAGTCCTTTCTGGTACTTCTGGGTACTGCAGGTAAGTGAAATTGGCTGTACTGACTAATTGGGACACCCCGGTTCGAATGGTGGTGGTTTTGGGGTCGTGTGACCTTCCGTTCGGGAGCTACATCCGTTTTGGACAGGAAATGGGCTGTATCTCGGGAACGGAAGGTCGTAGAGAGTCGGGGACAAGCCTGGCGTGTTGCCCGTGGCCGTATTAGGGCAGGCGGATCTTGGTCCCGAATCTCTACGACCTTCCGTTCAAGAGTTATGATTGGTCGAAGTGTTTTCCATTGAAATGAATGGGAATTTTCGAAAATTCTTCTAAGTCCAGCCCTAGTTGACTGTCCATTGGGCCTTTCCTAACCCTAACCAGGCTTGACCTCTGGTGTTTCTGACCCTAACCTGTCCTGTAACCCTAATCCTAACCATAACCCCCAATTAGGGTTGTGGGAGTGGTTATGGTTAGGGTTTGGGTTGTGGGAGTGGTTGTGATTAGGGTTAGGGTTGTGGTTTGGCCTAGTATTGTGGCAGACTTTGTGTATAGGGTTTGGTTAGTGTTTTGACTTGGCCTGTGTGGGTTAGGGTTAGGGTTAGGTATAGGGTTGATAACCACGATCGGTCATGACTGATCCTCGACCGATCCTATAAGTGAGTCCTTTCTGGTACTTCTGGGTACTGCAGGTAAGTGAAATTGGCTGTACTGACTAATTGGGACACCCCGGTTCGAATGGTGGTGGTTTTGGGGTCGTGTGACCTTCCGTTCGGGAGCTACATCCGTTTTGGACAGGAAATGGGCTGTATCTCGGGAACGGAAGGTCGTAGAGAGTCGGGGACAAGCCTGGCGTGTTGCCCGTGGCCGTATTAGGGCAGGCGGATCTTGGTCCCGAATCTCTACGACCTTCCGTTCAAGAGTTATGATTGGTCGAAGTGTTTTCCATTGAAATGAATGGGAATTTTCGAAAATTCTTCTAAGTCCAGCCCTAGTTGACTGTCCATTGGGCCTTTCCTAACCCTAACCAGGCTTGACCTCTGGTGTTTCTGACCCTAACCTGTCCTGTAACCCTAATCCTAACCATAACCCCCAATTAGGGTTGTGGGAGTGGTTATGGTTAGGGTTTGGGTTGTGGGAGTGGTTGTGATTAGGGTTAGGGTTGTGGTTTGGCCTAGTATTGTGGCAGACTTTGTGTATAGGGTTTGGTTAGTGTTTTGACTTGGCCTGTGTGGGTTAGGGTTAGGGTTAGGTATAGGGTTGATAACCACGATCAGTCATGACCGATCCTTGACTGATCCTATAAGTGAGTCCTTTCTGGTACTTCTGGGTACTGCAGGTGTTAGGGTTAGGGTTAGGTATAGGGTTGATAACCACGATCGGTCATGACTGATCCTCGACCGATCCTATAAGTGAGTCCTTTCTGGTACTTCTGGGTACTGCAGGTAAGTGAAATTGGCTGTACTGACTAATTGGGACACCCCGGTTCGAATGGTGGTGGTTTTGGGGTCGTGTGACCTTCCGTTCGGGAGCTACATCCGTTTTGGACAGGAAATGGGCTGTATCTCGGGAACGGAAGGTCGTAGAGAGTCGGGGACAAGCCTGGCGTGTTGCCCGTGGCCGTATTAGGGCAGGCGGATCTTGGTCCCGAATCTCTACGACCTTCCGTTCAAGAGTTATGATTGGTCGAAGTGTTTTCCATTGAAATGAATGGGAATTTTCGAAAATTCTTCTAAGTCCAGCCCTAGTTGACTGTCCATTGGGCCTTTCCTAACCCTAACCAGGCTTGACCTCTGGTGTTTCTGACCCTAACCTGTCCTGTAACCCTAATCCTAACCATAACCCCCAATTAGGGTTGTGGGAGTGGTTATGGTTAGGGTTTGGGTTGTGGGAGTGGTTGTGATTAGGGTTAGGGTTGTGGTTTGGCCTAGTATTGTGGCAGACTTTGTGTATAGGGTTTGGTTAGTGTTTTGACTTGGCCTGTGTGGGTTAGGGTTAGGGTTAGGTATAGGGTTGATAACCACGATCGGTCATGACTGATCCTCGACCGATCCTATAAGTGAGTCCTTTCTGGTACTTCTGGGTACTGCAGGTAAGTGAAATTGGCTGTACTGACTAATTGGGACACCCCGGTTCGAATGGTGGTGGTTTTGGGGTCGTGTGACCTTCCGTTCGGGAGCTACATCCGTTTTGGACAGGAAATGGGCTGTATCTCGGGAACGGAAGGTCGTAGAGAGTCGGGGACAAGCCTGGCGTGTTGCCCGTGGCCGTATTAGGGCAGGCGGATCTTGGTCCCGAATCTCTACGACCTTCCGTTCAAGAGTTATGATTGGTCGAAGTGTTTTCCATTGAAATGAATGGGAATTTTCGAAAATTCTTCTAAGTCCAGCCCTAGTTGACTGTCCATTGGGCCTTTCCTAACCCTAACCAGGCTTGACCTCTGGTGTTTCTGACCCTAACCTGTCCTGTAACCCTAATCCTAACCATAACCCCCAATTAGGGTTGTGGGAGTGGTTATGGTTAGGGTTTGGGTTGTGGGAGTGGTTGTGATTAGGGTTAGGGTTGTGGTTTGGCCTAGTATTGTGGCAGACTTTGTGTATAGGGTTTGGTTAGTGTTTTGACTTGGCCTGTGTGGGTTAGGGTTAGGGTTAGGTATAGGGTTGATAACCACGATCAGTCATGACCGATCCTTGACTGATCCTATAAGTGAGTCCTTTCTGGTACTTCTGGGTACTGCAGGTGTTAGGGTTAGGGTTAGGTATAGGGTTGATAACCACGATCGGTCATGACTGATCCTCGACCGATCCTATAAGTGAGTCCTTTCTGGTACTTCTGGGTACTGCAGGTAAGTGAAATTGGCTGTACTGACTAATTGGGACACCCCGGTTCGAATGGTGGTGGTTTTGGGGTCGTGTGACCTTCCGTTCGGGAGCTACATCCGTTTTGGACAGGAAATGGGCTGTATCTCGGGAACGGAAGGTCGTAGAGAGTCGGGGACAAGCCTGGCGTGTTGCCCGTGGCCGTATTAGGGCAGGCGGATCTTGGTCCCGAATCTCTACGACCTTCCGTTCAAGAGTTATGATTGGTCGAAGTGTTTTCCATTGAAATGAATGGGAATTTTCGAAAATTCTTCTAAGTCCAGCCCTAGTTGACTGTCCATTGGGCCTTTCCTAACCCTAACCAGGCTTGACCTCTGGTGTTTCTGACCCTAACCTGTCCTGTAACCCTAATCCTAACCATAACCCCCAATTAGGGTTGTGGGAGTGGTTATGGTTAGGGTTTGGGTTGTGGGAGTGGTTGTGATTAGGGTTAGGGTTGTGGTTTGGCCTAGTATTGTGGCAGACTTTGTGTATAGGGTTTGGTTAGTGTTTTGACTTGGCCTGTGTGGGTTAGGGTTAGGGTTAGGTATAGGGTTGATAACCACGATCGGTCATGACTGATCCTCGACCGATCCTATAAGTGAGTCCTTTCTGGTACTTCTGGGTACTGCAGGTAAGTGAAATTGGCTGTACTGACTAATTGGGACACCCCGGTTCGAATGGTGGTGGTTTTGGGGTCGTGTGACCTTCCGTTCGGGAGCTACATCCGTTTTGGACAGGAAATGGGCTGTATCTCGGGAACGGAAGGTCGTAGAGAGTCGGGGACAAGCCTGGCGTGTTGCCCGTGGCCGTATTAGGGCAGGCGGATCTTGGGTTAGGGTTAGGGTTAGGGTTAGGGTTAGGGTTAGGGTTAGGGTTAGGGTTAGGGTTAGGGTTAGGGTTAGGGTTAGGGTTAGGGTTAGGGTTAGGGTTAGGGTTAGGGTTAGGGTTAGGGTTAGGGTTAGGGTTAGGGTTAGGGTTAGGGTTAGGGTTAGGGTTAGGGTTAGGTATAGGGTTGATAACCACGATCGGTCATGACTGATCCTCGACCGATCCTATAAGTGAGTCCTTTCTGGTACTTCTGGGTACTGCAGGTAAGTGAAATTGGCTGTACTGACTAATTGGGACACCCCGGTTCGAATGGTGGTGGTTTTGGGGTCGTGTGACCTTCCGTTCGGGAGCTACATCCGTTTTGGACAGGAAATGGGCTGTATCTCGGGAACGGAAGGTCGTAGAGAGTCGGGGACAAGCCTGGCGTGTTGCCCGTGGCCGTATTAGGGCAGGCGGATCTTGGTCCCGAATCTCTACGACCTTCCGTTCAAGAGTTATGATTGGTCGAAGTGTTTTCCATTGAAATGAATGGGAATTTTCGAAAATTCTTCTAAGTCCAGCCCTAGTTGACTGTCCATTGGGCCTTTCCTAACCCTAACCAGGCTTGACCTCTGGTGTTTCTGACCCTAACCTGTCCTGTAACCCTAATCCTAACCATAACCCCCAATTAGGGTTGTGGGAGTGGTTATGGTTAGGGTTTGGGTTGTGGGAGTGGTTGTGATTAGGGTTAGGGTTGTGGTTTGGCCTAGTATTGTGGCAGACTTTGTGTATAGGGTTTGGTTAGTGTTTTGACTTGGCCTGTGTGGGTTAGGGTTAGGGTTAGGTATAGGGTTGATAACCACGATCAGTCATGACCGATCCTTGACTGATCCTATAAGTGAGTCCTTTCTGGTACTTCTGGGTACTGCAGGTGTTAGGGTTAGGGTTAGGTATAGGGTTGATAACCACGATCGGTCATGACTGATCCTCGACCGATCCTATAAGTGAGTCCTTTCTGGTACTTCTGGGTACTGCAGGTAAGTGAAATTGGCTGTACTGACTAATTGGGACACCCCGGTTCGAATGGTGGTGGTTTTGGGGTCGTGTGACCTTCCGTTCGGGAGCTACATCCGTTTTGGACAGGAAATGGGCTGTATCTCGGGAACGGAAGGTCGTAGAGAGTCGGGGACAAGCCTGGCGTGTTGCCCGTGGCCGTATTAGGGCAGGCGGATCTTGGTCCCGAATCTCTACGACCTTCCGTTCAAGAGTTATGATTGGTCGAAGTGTTTTCCATTGAAATGAATGGGAATTTTCGAAAATTCTTCTAAGTCCAGCCCTAGTTGACTGTCCATTGGGCCTTTCCTAACCCTAACCAGGCTTGACCTCTGGTGTTTCTGACCCTAACCTGTCCTGTAACCCTAATCCTAACCATAACCCCCAATTAGGGTTGTGGGAGTGGTTATGGTTAGGGTTTGGGTTGTGGGAGTGGTTGTGATTAGGGTTAGGGTTGTGGTTTGGCCTAGTATTGTGGCAGACTTTGTGTATAGGGTTTGGTTAGTGTTTTGACTTGGCCTGTGTGGGTTAGGGTTAGGGTTAGGTATAGGGTTGATAACCACGATCGGTCATGACTGATCCTCGACCGATCCTATAAGTGAGTCCTTTCTGGTACTTCTGGGTACTGCAGGTAAGTGAAATTGGCTGTACTGACTAATTGGGACACCCCGGTTCGAATGGTGGTGGTTTTGGGGTCGTGTGACCTTCCGTTCGGGAGCTACATCCGTTTTGGACAGGAAATGGGCTGTATCTCGGGAACGGAAGGTCGTAGAGAGTCGGGGACAAGCCTGGCGTGTTGCCCGTGGCCGTATTAGGGCAGGCGGATCTTGGGTTAGGGTTAGGGTTAGGGTTAGGGTTAGGGTTAGGGTTAGGGTTAGGGTTAGGGTTAGGGTTAGGGTTAGGGTTAGGGTTAGGGTTAGGGTTAGGGTTAGGGTTAGGGTTAGGGTTAGGGTTAGGGTTAGGGTTAGGGTTAGGGTTAGGGTTAGGGTTAGGGTTAGGGTTAGGTATAGGGTTGATAACCACGATCGGTCATGACTGATCCTCGACCGATCCTATAAGTGAGTCCTTTCTGGTACTTCTGGGTACTGCAGGTAAGTGAAATTGGCTGTACTGACTAATTGGGACACCCCGGTTCGAATGGTGGTGGTTTTGGGGTCGTGTGACCTTCCGTTCGGGAGCTACATCCGTTTTGGACAGGAAATGGGCTGTATCTCGGGAACGGAAGGTCGTAGAGAGTCGGGGACAAGCCTGGCGTGTTGCCCGTGGCCGTATTAGGGCAGGCGGATCTTGGTCCCGAATCTCTACGACCTTCCGTTCAAGAGTTATGATTGGTCGAAGTGTTTTCCATTGAAATGAATGGGAATTTTCGAAAATTCTTCTAAGTCCAGCCCTAGTTGACTGTCCATTGGGCCTTTCCTAACCCTAACCAGGCTTGACCTCTGGTGTTTCTGACCCTAACCTGTCCTGTAACCCTAATCCTAACCATAACCCCCAATTAGGGTTGTGGGAGTGGTTATGGTTAGGGTTTGGGTTGTGGGAGTGGTTGTGATTAGGGTTAGGGTTGTGGTTTGGCCTAGTATTGTGGCAGACTTTGTGTATAGGGTTTGGTTAGTGTTTTGACTTGGCCTGTGTGGGTTAGGGTTAGGGTTAGGTATAGGGTTGATAACCACGATCAGTCATGACCGATCCTTGACTGATCCTATAAGTGAGTCCTTTCTGGTACTTCTGGGTACTGCAGGTGTTAGGGTTAGGGTTAGGTATAGGGTTGATAACCACGATCGGTCATGACTGATCCTCGACCGATCCTATAAGTGAGTCCTTTCTGGTACTTCTGGGTACTGCAGGTAAGTGAAATTGGCTGTACTGACTAATTGGGACACCCCGGTTCGAATGGTGGTGGTTTTGGGGTCGTGTGACCTTCCGTTCGGGAGCTACATCCGTTTTGGACAGGAAATGGGCTGTATCTCGGGAACGGAAGGTCGTAGAGAGTCGGGGACAAGCCTGGCGTGTTGCCCGTGGCCGTATTAGGGCAGGCGGATCTTGGTCCCGAATCTCTACGACCTTCCGTTCAAGAGTTATGATTGGTCGAAGTGTTTTCCATTGAAATGAATGGGAATTTTCGAAAATTCTTCTAAGTCCAGCCCTAGTTGACTGTCCATTGGGCCTTTCCTAACCCTAACCAGGCTTGACCTCTGGTGTTTCTGACCCTAACCTGTCCTGTAACCCTAATCCTAACCATAACCCCCAATTAGGGTTGTGGGAGTGGTTATGGTTAGGGTTTGGGTTGTGGGAGTGGTTGTGATTAGGGTTAGGGTTGTGGTTTGGCCTAGTATTGTGGCAGACTTTGTGTATAGGGTTTGGTTAGTGTTTTGACTTGGCCTGTGTGGGTTAGGGTTAGGGTTAGGTATAGGGTTGATAACCACGATCGGTCATGACTGATCCTCGACCGATCCTATAAGTGAGTCCTTTCTGGTACTTCTGGGTACTGCAGGTAAGTGAAATTGGCTGTACTGACTAATTGGGACACCCCGGTTCGAATGGTGGTGGTTTTGGGGTCGTGTGACCTTCCGTTCGGGAGCTACATCCGTTTTGGACAGGAAATGGGCTGTATCTCGGGAACGGAAGGTCGTAGAGAGTCGGGGACAAGCCTGGCGTGTTGCCCGTGGCCGTATTAGGGCAGGCGGATCTTGGTCCCGAATCTCTACGACCTTCCGTTCAAGAGTTATGATTGGTCGAAGTGTTTTCCATTGAAATGAATGGGAATTTTCGAAAATTCTTCTAAGTCCAGCCCTAGTTGACTGTCCATTGGGCCTTTCCTAACCCTAACCAGGCTTGACCTCTGGTGTTTCTGACCCTAACCTGTCCTGTAACCCTAATCCTAACCATAACCCCCAATTAGGGTTGTGGGAGTGGTTATGGTTAGGGTTTGGGTTGTGGGAGTGGTTGTGATTAGGGTTAGGGTTGTGGTTTGGCCTAGTATTGTGGCAGACTTTGTGTATAGGGTTTGGTTAGTGTTTTGACTTGGCCTGTGTGGGTTAGGGTTAGGGTTAGGTATAGGGTTGATAACCACGATCGGTCATGACTGATCCTCGACCGATCCTATAAGTGAGTCCTTTCTGGTACTTCTGGGTACTGCAGGTAAGTGAAATTGGCTGTACTGACTAATTGGGACACCCCGGTTCGAATGGTGGTGGTTTTGGGGTCGTGTGACCTTCCGTTCGGGAGCTACATCCGTTTTGGACAGGAAATGGGCTGTATCTCGGGAACGGAAGGTCGTAGAGAGTCGGGGACAAGCCTGGCGTGTTGCCCGTGGCCGTATTAGGGCAGGCGGATCTTGGTCCCGAATCTCTACGACCTTCCGTTCAAGAGTTATGATTGGTCGAAGTGTTTTCCATTGAAATGAATGGGAATTTTCGAAAATTCTTCTAAGTCCAGCCCTAGTTGACTGTCCATTGGGCCTTTCCTAACCCTAACCAGGCTTGACCTCTGGTGTTTCTGACCCTAACCTGTCCTGTAACCCTAATCCTAACCATAACCCCCAATTAGGGTTGTGGGAGTGGTTATGGTTAGGGTTTGGGTTGTGGGAGTGGTTGTGATTAGGGTTAGGGTTGTGGTTTGGCCTAGTATTGTGGCAGACTTTGTGTATAGGGTTTGGTTAGTGTTTTGACTTGGCCTGTGTGGGTTAGGGTTAGGGTTAGGTATAGGGTTGATAACCACGATCGGTCATGACTGATCCTCGACCGATCCTATAAGTGAGTCCTTTCTGGTACTTCTGGGTACTGCAGGTAAGTGAAATTGGCTGTACTGACTAATTGGGACACCCCGGTTCGAATGGTGGTGGTTTTGGGGTCGTGTGACCTTCCGTTCGGGAGCTACATCCGTTTTGGACAGGAAATGGGCTGTATCTCGGGAACGGAAGGTCGTAGAGAGTCGGGGACAAGCCTGGCGTGTTGCCCGTGGCCGTATTAGGGCAGGCGGATCTTGGTCCCGAATCTCTACGACCTTCCGTTCAAGAGTTATGATTGGTCGAAGTGTTTTCCATTGAAATGAATGGGAATTTTCGAAAATTCTTCTAAGTCCAGCCCTAGTTGACTGTCCATTGGGCCTTTCCTAACCCTAACCAGGCTTGACCTCTGGTGTTTCTGACCCTAACCTGTCCTGTAACCCTAATCCTAACCATAACCCCCAATTAGGGTTGTGGGAGTGGTTATGGTTAGGGTTTGGGTTGTGGGAGTGGTTGTGATTAGGGTTAGGGTTGTGGTTTGGCCTAGTATTGTGGCAGACTTTGTGTATAGGGTTTGGTTAGTGTTTTGACTTGGCCTGTGTGGGTTAGGGTTAGGGTTAGGTATAGGGTTGATAACCACGATCAGTCATGACCGATCCTTGACTGATCCTATAAGTGAGTCCTTTCTGGTACTTCTGGGTACTGCAGGTGTTAGGGTTAGGGTTAGGTATAGGGTTGATAACCACGATCGGTCATGACTGATCCTCGACCGATCCTATAAGTGAGTCCTTTCTGGTACTTCTGGGTACTGCAGGTAAGTGAAATTGGCTGTACTGACTAATTGGGACACCCCGGTTCGAATGGTGGTGGTTTTGGGGTCGTGTGACCTTCCGTTCGGGAGCTACATCCGTTTTGGACAGGAAATGGGCTGTATCTCGGGAACGGAAGGTCGTAGAGAGTCGGGGACAAGCCTGGCGTGTTGCCCGTGGCCGTATTAGGGCAGGCGGATCTTGGTCCCGAATCTCTACGACCTTCCGTTCAAGAGTTATGATTGGTCGAAGTGTTTTCCATTGAAATGAATGGGAATTTTCGAAAATTCTTCTAAGTCCAGCCCTAGTTGACTGTCCATTGGGCCTTTCCTAACCCTAACCAGGCTTGACCTCTGGTGTTTCTGACCCTAACCTGTCCTGTAACCCTAATCCTAACCATAACCCCCAATTAGGGTTGTGGGAGTGGTTATGGTTAGGGTTTGGGTTGTGGGAGTGGTTGTGATTAGGGTTAGGGTTGTGGTTTGGCCTAGTATTGTGGCAGACTTTGTGTATAGGGTTTGGTTAGTGTTTTGACTTGGCCTGTGTGGGTTAGGGTTAGGGTTAGGTATAGGGTTGATAACCACGATCGGTCATGACTGATCCTCGACCGATCCTATAAGTGAGTCCTTTCTGGTACTTCTGGGTACTGCAGGTAAGTGAAATTGGCTGTACTGACTAATTGGGACACCCCGGTTCGAATGGTGGTGGTTTTGGGGTCGTGTGACCTTCCGTTCGGGAGCTACATCCGTTTTGGACAGGAAATGGGCTGTATCTCGGGAACGGAAGGTCGTAGAGAGTCGGGGACAAGCCTGGCGTGTTGCCCGTGGCCGTATTAGGGCAGGCGGATCTTGGTCCCGAATCTCTACGACCTTCCGTTCAAGAGTTATGATTGGTCGAAGTGTTTTCCATTGAAATGAATGGGAATTTTCGAAAATTCTTCTAAGTCCAGCCCTAGTTGACTGTCCATTGGGCCTTTCCTAACCCTAACCAGGCTTGACCTCTGGTGTTTCTGACCCTAACCTGTCCTGTAACCCTAATCCTAACCATAACCCCCAATTAGGGTTGTGGGAGTGGTTATGGTTAGGGTTTGGGTTGTGGGAGTGGTTGTGATTAGGGTTAGGGTTGTGGTTTGGCCTAGTATTGTGGCAGACTTTGTGTATAGGGTTTGGTTAGTGTTTTGACTTGGCCTGTGTGGGTTAGGGTTAGGGTTAGGTATAGGGTTGATAACCACGATCAGTCATGACCGATCCTTGACTGATCCTATAAGTGAGTCCTTTCTGGTACTTCTGGGTACTGCAGGTGTTAGGGTTAGGGTTAGGTATAGGGTTGATAACCACGATCGGTCATGACTGATCCTCGACCGATCCTATAAGTGAGTCCTTTCTGGTACTTCTGGGTACTGCAGGTAAGTGAAATTGGCTGTACTGACTAATTGGGACACCCCGGTTCGAATGGTGGTGGTTTTGGGGTCGTGTGACCTTCCGTTCGGGAGCTACATCCGTTTTGGACAGGAAATGGGCTGTATCTCGGGAACGGAAGGTCGTAGAGAGTCGGGGACAAGCCTGGCGTGTTGCCCGTGGCCGTATTAGGGCAGGCGGATCTTGGTCCCGAATCTCTACGACCTTCCGTTCAAGAGTTATGATTGGTCGAAGTGTTTTCCATTGAAATGAATGGGAATTTTCGAAAATTCTTCTAAGTCCAGCCCTAGTTGACTGTCCATTGGGCCTTTCCTAACCCTAACCAGGCTTGACCTCTGGTGTTTCTGACCCTAACCTGTCCTGTAACCCTAATCCTAACCATAACCCCCAATTAGGGTTGTGGGAGTGGTTATGGTTAGGGTTTGGGTTGTGGGAGTGGTTGTGATTAGGGTTAGGGTTGTGGTTTGGCCTAGTATTGTGGCAGACTTTGTGTATAGGGTTTGGTTAGTGTTTTGACTTGGCCTGTGTGGGTTAGGGTTAGGGTTAGGTATAGGGTTGATAACCACGATCGGTCATGACTGATCCTCGACCGATCCTATAAGTGAGTCCTTTCTGGTACTTCTGGGTACTGCAGGTAAGTGAAATTGGCTGTACTGACTAATTGGGACACCCCGGTTCGAATGGTGGTGGTTTTGGGGTCGTGTGACCTTCCGTTCGGGAGCTACATCCGTTTTGGACAGGAAATGGGCTGTATCTCGGGAACGGAAGGTCGTAGAGAGTCGGGGACAAGCCTGGCGTGTTGCCCGTGGCCGTATTAGGGCAGGCGGATCTTGGTCCCGAATCTCTACGACCTTCCGTTCAAGAGTTATGATTGGTCGAAGTGTTTTCCATTGAAATGAATGGGAATTTTCGAAAATTCTTCTAAGTCCAGCCCTAGTTGACTGTCCATTGGGCCTTTCCTAACCCTAACCAGGCTTGACCTCTGGTGTTTCTGACCCTAACCTGTCCTGTAACCCTAATCCTAACCATAACCCCCAATTAGGGTTGTGGGAGTGGTTATGGTTAGGGTTTGGGTTGTGGGAGTGGTTGTGATTAGGGTTAGGGTTGTGGTTTGGCCTAGTATTGTGGCAGACTTTGTGTATAGGGTTTGGTTAGTGTTTTGACTTGGCCTGTGTGGGTTAGGGTTAGGGTTAGGTATAGGGTTGATAACCACGATCAGTCATGACCGATCCTTGACTGATCCTATAAGTGAGTCCTTTCTGGTACTTCTGGGTACTGCAGGTGTTAGGGTTAGGGTTAGGTATAGGGTTGATAACCACGATCGGTCATGACTGATCCTCGACCGATCCTATAAGTGAGTCCTTTCTGGTACTTCTGGGTACTGCAGGTAAGTGAAATTGGCTGTACTGACTAATTGGGACACCCCGGTTCGAATGGTGGTGGTTTTGGGGTCGTGTGACCTTCCGTTCGGGAGCTACATCCGTTTTGGACAGGAAATGGGCTGTATCTCGGGAACGGAAGGTCGTAGAGAGTCGGGGACAAGCCTGGCGTGTTGCCCGTGGCCGTATTAGGGCAGGCGGATCTTGGTCCCGAATCTCTACGACCTTCCGTTCAAGAGTTATGATTGGTCGAAGTGTTTTCCATTGAAATGAATGGGAATTTTCGAAAATTCTTCTAAGTCCAGCCCTAGTTGACTGTCCATTGGGCCTTTCCTAACCCTAACCAGGCTTGACCTCTGGTGTTTCTGACCCTAACCTGTCCTGTAACCCTAATCCTAACCATAACCCCCAATTAGGGTTGTGGGAGTGGTTATGGTTAGGGTTTGGGTTGTGGGAGTGGTTGTGATTAGGGTTAGGGTTGTGGTTTGGCCTAGTATTGTGGCAGACTTTGTGTATAGGGTTTGGTTAGTGTTTTGACTTGGCCTGTGTGGGTTAGGGTTAGGGTTAGGTATAGGGTTGATAACCACGATCGGTCATGACTGATCCTCGACCGATCCTATAAGTGAGTCCTTTCTGGTACTTCTGGGTACTGCAGGTAAGTGAAATTGGCTGTACTGACTAATTGGGACACCCCGGTTCGAATGGTGGTGGTTTTGGGGTCGTGTGACCTTCCGTTCGGGAGCTACATCCGTTTTGGACAGGAAATGGGCTGTATCTCGGGAACGGAAGGTCGTAGAGAGTCGGGGACAAGCCTGGCGTGTTGCCCGTGGCCGTATTAGGGCAGGCGGATCTTGGGTTAGGGTTAGGGTTAGGGTTAGGGTTAGGGTTAGGGTTAGGGTTAGGGTTAGGGTTAGGGTTAGGGTTAGGGTTAGGGTTAGGGTTAGGGTTAGGGTTAGGGTTAGGGTTAGGGTTAGGGTTAGGGTTAGGGTTAGGGTTAGGGTTAGGGTTAGGGTTAGGGTTAGGGTTAGGTATAGGGTTGATAACCACGATCGGTCATGACTGATCCTCGACCGATCCTATAAGTGAGTCCTTTCTGGTACTTCTGGGTACTGCAGGTAAGTGAAATTGGCTGTACTGACTAATTGGGACACCCCGGTTCGAATGGTGGTGGTTTTGGGGTCGTGTGACCTTCCGTTCGGGAGCTACATCCGTTTTGGACAGGAAATGGGCTGTATCTCGGGAACGGAAGGTCGTAGAGAGTCGGGGACAAGCCTGGCGTGTTGCCCGTGGCCGTATTAGGGCAGGCGGATCTTGGTCCCGAATCTCTACGACCTTCCGTTCAAGAGTTATGATTGGTCGAAGTGTTTTCCATTGAAATGAATGGGAATTTTCGAAAATTCTTCTAAGTCCAGCCCTAGTTGACTGTCCATTGGGCCTTTCCTAACCCTAACCAGGCTTGACCTCTGGTGTTTCTGACCCTAACCTGTCCTGTAACCCTAATCCTAACCATAACCCCCAATTAGGGTTGTGGGAGTGGTTATGGTTAGGGTTTGGGTTGTGGGAGTGGTTGTGATTAGGGTTAGGGTTGTGGTTTGGCCTAGTATTGTGGCAGACTTTGTGTATAGGGTTTGGTTAGTGTTTTGACTTGGCCTGTGTGGGTTAGGGTTAGGGTTAGGTATAGGGTTGATAACCACGATCAGTCATGACCGATCCTTGACTGATCCTATAAGTGAGTCCTTTCTGGTACTTCTGGGTACTGCAGGTGTTAGGGTTAGGGTTAGGTATAGGGTTGATAACCACGATCGGTCATGACTGATCCTCGACCGATCCTATAAGTGAGTCCTTTCTGGTACTTCTGGGTACTGCAGGTAAGTGAAATTGGCTGTACTGACTAATTGGGACACCCCGGTTCGAATGGTGGTGGTTTTGGGGTCGTGTGACCTTCCGTTCGGGAGCTACATCCGTTTTGGACAGGAAATGGGCTGTATCTCGGGAACGGAAGGTCGTAGAGAGTCGGGGACAAGCCTGGCGTGTTGCCCGTGGCCGTATTAGGGCAGGCGGATCTTGGTCCCGAATCTCTACGACCTTCCGTTCAAGAGTTATGATTGGTCGAAGTGTTTTCCATTGAAATGAATGGGAATTTTCGAAAATTCTTCTAAGTCCAGCCCTAGTTGACTGTCCATTGGGCCTTTCCTAACCCTAACCAGGCTTGACCTCTGGTGTTTCTGACCCTAACCTGTCCTGTAACCCTAATCCTAACCATAACCCCCAATTAGGGTTGTGGGAGTGGTTATGGTTAGGGTTTGGGTTGTGGGAGTGGTTGTGATTAGGGTTAGGGTTGTGGTTTGGCCTAGTATTGTGGCAGACTTTGTGTATAGGGTTTGGTTAGTGTTTTGACTTGGCCTGTGTGGGTTAGGGTTAGGGTTAGGTATAGGGTTGATAACCACGATCGGTCATGACTGATCCTCGACCGATCCTATAAGTGAGTCCTTTCTGGTACTTCTGGGTACTGCAGGTAAGTGAAATTGGCTGTACTGACTAATTGGGACACCCCGGTTCGAATGGTGGTGGTTTTGGGGTCGTGTGACCTTCCGTTCGGGAGCTACATCCGTTTTGGACAGGAAATGGGCTGTATCTCGGGAACGGAAGGTCGTAGAGAGTCGGGGACAAGCCTGGCGTGTTGCCCGTGGCCGTATTAGGGCAGGCGGATCTTGGGTTAGGGTTAGGGTTAGGGTTAGGGTTAGGGTTAGGGTTAGGGTTAGGGTTAGGGTTAGGGTTAGGGTTAGGGTTAGGGTTAGGGTTAGGGTTAGGGTTAGGGTTAGGGTTAGGGTTAGGGTTAGGGTTAGGGTTAGGGTTAGGGTTAGGGTTAGGGTTAGGGTTAGGTATAGGGTTGATAACCACGATCGGTCATGACTGATCCTCGACCGATCCTATAAGTGAGTCCTTTCTGGTACTTCTGGGTACTGCAGGTAAGTGAAATTGGCTGTACTGACTAATTGGGACACCCCGGTTCGAATGGTGGTGGTTTTGGGGTCGTGTGACCTTCCGTTCGGGAGCTACATCCGTTTTGGACAGGAAATGGGCTGTATCTCGGGAACGGAAGGTCGTAGAGAGTCGGGGACAAGCCTGGCGTGTTGCCCGTGGCCGTATTAGGGCAGGCGGATCTTGGTCCCGAATCTCTACGACCTTCCGTTCAAGAGTTATGATTGGTCGAAGTGTTTTCCATTGAAATGAATGGGAATTTTCGAAAATTCTTCTAAGTCCAGCCCTAGTTGACTGTCCATTGGGCCTTTCCTAACCCTAACCAGGCTTGACCTCTGGTGTTTCTGACCCTAACCTGTCCTGTAACCCTAATCCTAACCATAACCCCCAATTAGGGTTGTGGGAGTGGTTATGGTTAGGGTTTGGGTTGTGGGAGTGGTTGTGATTAGGGTTAGGGTTGTGGTTTGGCCTAGTATTGTGGCAGACTTTGTGTATAGGGTTTGGTTAGTGTTTTGACTTGGCCTGTGTGGGTTAGGGTTAGGGTTAGGTATAGGGTTGATAACCACGATCAGTCATGACCGATCCTTGACTGATCCTATAAGTGAGTCCTTTCTGGTACTTCTGGGTACTGCAGGTGTTAGGGTTAGGGTTAGGTATAGGGTTGATAACCACGATCGGTCATGACTGATCCTCGACCGATCCTATAAGTGAGTCCTTTCTGGTACTTCTGGGTACTGCAGGTAAGTGAAATTGGCTGTACTGACTAATTGGGACACCCCGGTTCGAATGGTGGTGGTTTTGGGGTCGTGTGACCTTCCGTTCGGGAGCTACATCCGTTTTGGACAGGAAATGGGCTGTATCTCGGGAACGGAAGGTCGTAGAGAGTCGGGGACAAGCCTGGCGTGTTGCCCGTGGCCGTATTAGGGCAGGCGGATCTTGGTCCCGAATCTCTACGACCTTCCGTTCAAGAGTTATGATTGGTCGAAGTGTTTTCCATTGAAATGAATGGGAATTTTCGAAAATTCTTCTAAGTCCAGCCCTAGTTGACTGTCCATTGGGCCTTTCCTAACCCTAACCAGGCTTGACCTCTGGTGTTTCTGACCCTAACCTGTCCTGTAACCCTAATCCTAACCATAACCCCCAATTAGGGTTGTGGGAGTGGTTATGGTTAGGGTTTGGGTTGTGGGAGTGGTTGTGATTAGGGTTAGGGTTGTGGTTTGGCCTAGTATTGTGGCAGACTTTGTGTATAGGGTTTGGTTAGTGTTTTGACTTGGCCTGTGTGGGTTAGGGTTAGGGTTAGGTATAGGGTTGATAACCACGATCGGTCATGACTGATCCTCGACCGATCCTATAAGTGAGTCCTTTCTGGTACTTCTGGGTACTGCAGGTAAGTGAAATTGGCTGTACTGACTAATTGGGACACCCCGGTTCGAATGGTGGTGGTTTTGGGGTCGTGTGACCTTCCGTTCGGGAGCTACATCCGTTTTGGACAGGAAATGGGCTGTATCTCGGGAACGGAAGGTCGTAGAGAGTCGGGGACAAGCCTGGCGTGTTGCCCGTGGCCGTATTAGGGCAGGCGGATCTTGGTCCCGAATCTCTACGACCTTCCGTTCAAGAGTTATGATTGGTCGAAGTGTTTTCCATTGAAATGAATGGGAATTTTCGAAAATTCTTCTAAGTCCAGCCCTAGTTGACTGTCCATTGGGCCTTTCCTAACCCTAACCAGGCTTGACCTCTGGTGTTTCTGACCCTAACCTGTCCTGTAACCCTAATCCTAACCATAACCCCCAATTAGGGTTGTGGGAGTGGTTATGGTTAGGGTTTGGGTTGTGGGAGTGGTTGTGATTAGGGTTAGGGTTGTGGTTTGGCCTAGTATTGTGGCAGACTTTGTGTATAGGGTTTGGTTAGTGTTTTGACTTGGCCTGTGTGGGTTAGGGTTAGGGTTAGGTATAGGGTTGATAACCACGATCGGTCATGACTGATCCTCGACCGATCCTATAAGTGAGTCCTTTCTGGTACTTCTGGGTACTGCAGGTAAGTGAAATTGGCTGTACTGACTAATTGGGACACCCCGGTTCGAATGGTGGTGGTTTTGGGGTCGTGTGACCTTCCGTTCGGGAGCTACATCCGTTTTGGACAGGAAATGGGCTGTATCTCGGGAACGGAAGGTCGTAGAGAGTCGGGGACAAGCCTGGCGTGTTGCCCGTGGCCGTATTAGGGCAGGCGGATCTTGGTCCCGAATCTCTACGACCTTCCGTTCAAGAGTTATGATTGGTCGAAGTGTTTTCCATTGAAATGAATGGGAATTTTCGAAAATTCTTCTAAGTCCAGCCCTAGTTGACTGTCCATTGGGCCTTTCCTAACCCTAACCAGGCTTGACCTCTGGTGTTTCTGACCCTAACCTGTCCTGTAACCCTAATCCTAACCATAACCCCCAATTAGGGTTGTGGGAGTGGTTATGGTTAGGGTTTGGGTTGTGGGAGTGGTTGTGATTAGGGTTAGGGTTGTGGTTTGGCCTAGTATTGTGGCAGACTTTGTGTATAGGGTTTGGTTAGTGTTTTGACTTGGCCTGTGTGGGTTAGGGTTAGGGTTAGGTATAGGGTTGGGTTAGGGTTAGGGTTAGGGTTAGGGTTAGGGTTAGGGTTAGGGTTAGGGTTAGGGTTAGGGTTAGGGTTAGGGTTAGGGTTAGGGTTAGGGTTAGGGTTAGGGTTAGGGTTAGGGTTAGGGTTAGGGTTAGGGTTTAGGGTTAGGGTTAGGGTTAGGGTTAGGGTTAGGGTTAGGGTTAGGGTTAGGGTTAGGGTTAGGGTTAGGGTTAGGGTTAGGGTTAGGGTTAGGGTTAGGGTTAGGTATAGGGTTGATAACCACGATCGGTCATGACTGATCCTCGACCGATCCTATAAGTGAGTCCTTTCTGGTACTTCTGGGTACTGCAGGTAAGTGAAATTGGCTGTACTGACTAATTGGGACACCCCGGTTCGAATGGTGGTGGTTTTGGGGTCGTGTGACCTTCCGTTCGGGAGCTACATCCGTTTTGGACAGGAAATGGGCTGTATCTCGGGAACGGAAGGTCGTAGAGAGTCGGGGACAAGCCTGGCGTGTTGCCCGTGGCCGTATTAGGGCAGGCGGATCTTGGTCCCGAATCTCTACGACCTTCCGTTCAAGAGTTATGATTGGTCGAAGTGTTTTCCATTGAAATGAATGGGAATTTTCGAAAATTCTTCTAAGTCCAGCCCTAGTTGACTGTCCATTGGGCCTTTCCTAACCCTAACCAGGCTTGACCTCTGGTGTTTCTGACCCTAACCTGTCCTGTAACCCTAATCCTAACCATAACCCCCAATTAGGGTTGTGGGAGTGGTTATGGTTAGGGTTTGGGTTGTGGGAGTGGTTGTGATTAGGGTTAGGGTTGTGGTTTGGCCTAGTATTGTGGCAGACTTTGTGTATAGGGTTTGGTTAGTGTTTTGACTTGGCCTGTGTGGGTTAGGGTTAGGGTTAGGTATAGGGTTGATAACCACGATCAGTCATGACCGATCCTTGACTGATCCTATAAGTGAGTCCTTTCTGGTACTTCTGGGTACTGCAGGTGTTAGGGTTAGGGTTAGGTATAGGGTTGATAACCACGATCGGTCATGACTGATCCTCGACCGATCCTATAAGTGAGTCCTTTCTGGTACTTCTGGGTACTGCAGGTAAGTGAAATTGGCTGTACTGACTAATTGGGACACCCCGGTTCGAATGGTGGTGGTTTTGGGGTCGTGTGACCTTCCGTTCGGGAGCTACATCCGTTTTGGACAGGAAATGGGCTGTATCTCGGGAACGGAAGGTCGTAGAGAGTCGGGGACAAGCCTGGCGTGTTGCCCGTGGCCGTATTAGGGCAGGCGGATCTTGGTCCCGAATCTCTACGACCTTCCGTTCAAGAGTTATGATTGGTCGAAGTGTTTTCCATTGAAATGAATGGGAATTTTCGAAAATTCTTCTAAGTCCAGCCCTAGTTGACTGTCCATTGGGCCTTTCCTAACCCTAACCAGGCTTGACCTCTGGTGTTTCTGACCCTAACCTGTCCTGTAACCCTAATCCTAACCATAACCCCCAATTAGGGTTGTGGGAGTGGTTATGGTTAGGGTTTGGGTTGTGGGAGTGGTTGTGATTAGGGTTAGGGTTGTGGTTTGGCCTAGTATTGTGGCAGACTTTGTGTATAGGGTTTGGTTAGTGTTTTGACTTGGCCTGTGTGGGTTAGGGTTAGGGTTAGGTATAGGGTTGATAACCACGATCGGTCATGACTGATCCTCGACCGATCCTATAAGTGAGTCCTTTCTGGTACTTCTGGGTACTGCAGGTAAGTGAAATTGGCTGTACTGACTAATTGGGACACCCCGGTTCGAATGGTGGTGGTTTTGGGGTCGTGTGACCTTCCGTTCGGGAGCTACATCCGTTTTGGACAGGAAATGGGCTGTATCTCGGGAACGGAAGGTCGTAGAGAGTCGGGGACAAGCCTGGCGTGTTGCCCGTGGCCGTATTAGGGCAGGCGGATCTTGGTCCCGAATCTCTACGACCTTCCGTTCAAGAGTTATGATTGGTCGAAGTGTTTTCCATTGAAATGAATGGGAATTTTCGAAAATTCTTCTAAGTCCAGCCCTAGTTGACTGTCCATTGGGCCTTTCCTAACCCTAACCAGGCTTGACCTCTGGTGTTTCTGACCCTAACCTGTCCTGTAACCCTAATCCTAACCATAACCCCCAATTAGGGTTGTGGGAGTGGTTATGGTTAGGGTTTGGGTTGTGGGAGTGGTTGTGATTAGGGTTAGGGTTGTGGTTTGGCCTAGTATTGTGGCAGACTTTGTGTATAGGGTTTGGTTAGTGTTTTGACTTGGCCTGTGTGGGTTAGGGTTAGGGTTAGGTATAGGGTTGATAACCACGATCGGTCATGACTGATCCTCGACCGATCCTATAAGTGAGTCCTTTCTGGTACTTCTGGGTACTGCAGGTAAGTGAAATTGGCTGTACTGACTAATTGGGACACCCCGGTTCGAATGGTGGTGGTTTTGGGGTCGTGTGACCTTCCGTTCGGGAGCTACATCCGTTTTGGACAGGAAATGGGCTGTATCTCGGGAACGGAAGGTCGTAGAGAGTCGGGGACAAGCCTGGCGTGTTGCCCGTGGCCGTATTAGGGCAGGCGGATCTTGGTCCCGAATCTCTACGACCTTCCGTTCAAGAGTTATGATTGGTCGAAGTGTTTTCCATTGAAATGAATGGGAATTTTCGAAAATTCTTCTAAGTCCAGCCCTAGTTGACTGTCCATTGGGCCTTTCCTAACCCTAACCAGGCTTGACCTCTGGTGTTTCTGACCCTAACCTGTCCTGTAACCCTAATCCTAACCATAACCCCCAATTAGGGTTGTGGGAGTGGTTATGGTTAGGGTTTGGGTTGTGGGAGTGGTTGTGATTAGGGTTAGGGTTGTGGTTTGGCCTAGTATTGTGGCAGACTTTGTGTATAGGGTTTGGTTAGTGTTTTGACTTGGCCTGTGTGGGTTAGGGTTAGGGTTAGGTATAGGGTTGGGTTAGGGTTAGGGTTAGGGTTAGGGTTAGGGTTAGGGTTAGGGTTAGGGTTAGGGTTAGGGTTAGGGTTAGGGTTAGGGTTAGGGTTAGGGTTAGGGTTAGGGTTAGGGTTAGGGTTAGGGTTAGGGTTAGGGTTTAGGGTTAGGGTTAGGGTTAGGGTTAGGGTTAGGGTTAGGGTTAGGGTTAGGGTTAGGGTTAGGGTTAGGGTTAGGGTTAGGGTTAGGGTTAGGGTTAGGGTTAGGTATAGGGTTGATAACCACGATCGGTCATGACTGATCCTCGACCGATCCTATAAGTGAGTCCTTTCTGGTACTTCTGGGTACTGCAGGTAAGTGAAATTGGCTGTACTGACTAATTGGGACACCCCGGTTCGAATGGTGGTGGTTTTGGGGTCGTGTGACCTTCCGTTCGGGAGCTACATCCGTTTTGGACAGGAAATGGGCTGTATCTCGGGAACGGAAGGTCGTAGAGAGTCGGGGACAAGCCTGGCGTGTTGCCCGTGGCCGTATTAGGGCAGGCGGATCTTGGTCCCGAATCTCTACGACCTTCCGTTCAAGAGTTATGATTGGTCGAAGTGTTTTCCATTGAAATGAATGGGAATTTTCGAAAATTCTTCTAAGTCCAGCCCTAGTTGACTGTCCATTGGGCCTTTCCTAACCCTAACCAGGCTTGACCTCTGGTGTTTCTGACCCTAACCTGTCCTGTAACCCTAATCCTAACCATAACCCCCAATTAGGGTTGTGGGAGTGGTTATGGTTAGGGTTTGGGTTGTGGGAGTGGTTGTGATTAGGGTTAGGGTTGTGGTTTGGCCTAGTATTGTGGCAGACTTTGTGTATAGGGTTTGGTTAGTGTTTTGACTTGGCCTGTGTGGGTTAGGGTTAGGGTTAGGTATAGGGTTGATAACCACGATCAGTCATGACCGATCCTTGACTGATCCTATAAGTGAGTCCTTTCTGGTACTTCTGGGTACTGCAGGTGTTAGGGTTAGGGTTAGGTATAGGGTTGATAACCACGATCGGTCATGACTGATCCTCGACCGATCCTATAAGTGAGTCCTTTCTGGTACTTCTGGGTACTGCAGGTAAGTGAAATTGGCTGTACTGACTAATTGGGACACCCCGGTTCGAATGGTGGTGGTTTTGGGGTCGTGTGACCTTCCGTTCGGGAGCTACATCCGTTTTGGACAGGAAATGGGCTGTATCTCGGGAACGGAAGGTCGTAGAGAGTCGGGGACAAGCCTGGCGTGTTGCCCGTGGCCGTATTAGGGCAGGCGGATCTTGGTCCCGAATCTCTACGACCTTCCGTTCAAGAGTTATGATTGGTCGAAGTGTTTTCCATTGAAATGAATGGGAATTTTCGAAAATTCTTCTAAGTCCAGCCCTAGTTGACTGTCCATTGGGCCTTTCCTAACCCTAACCAGGCTTGACCTCTGGTGTTTCTGACCCTAACCTGTCCTGTAACCCTAATCCTAACCATAACCCCCAATTAGGGTTGTGGGAGTGGTTATGGTTAGGGTTTGGGTTGTGGGAGTGGTTGTGATTAGGGTTAGGGTTGTGGTTTGGCCTAGTATTGTGGCAGACTTTGTGTATAGGGTTTGGTTAGTGTTTTGACTTGGCCTGTGTGGGTTAGGGTTAGGGTTAGGTATAGGGTTGATAACCACGATCGGTCATGACTGATCCTCGACCGATCCTATAAGTGAGTCCTTTCTGGTACTTCTGGGTACTGCAGGTAAGTGAAATTGGCTGTACTGACTAATTGGGACACCCCGGTTCGAATGGTGGTGGTTTTGGGGTCGTGTGACCTTCCGTTCGGGAGCTACATCCGTTTTGGACAGGAAATGGGCTGTATCTCGGGAACGGAAGGTCGTAGAGAGTCGGGGACAAGCCTGGCGTGTTGCCCGTGGCCGTATTAGGGCAGGCGGATCTTGGTCCCGAATCTCTACGACCTTCCGTTCAAGAGTTATGATTGGTCGAAGTGTTTTCCATTGAAATGAATGGGAATTTTCGAAAATTCTTCTAAGTCCAGCCCTAGTTGACTGTCCATTGGGCCTTTCCTAACCCTAACCAGGCTTGACCTCTGGTGTTTCTGACCCTAACCTGTCCTGTAACCCTAATCCTAACCATAACCCCCAATTAGGGTTGTGGGAGTGGTTATGGTTAGGGTTTGGGTTGTGGGAGTGGTTGTGATTAGGGTTAGGGTTGTGGTTTGGCCTAGTATTGTGGCAGACTTTGTGTATAGGGTTTGGTTAGTGTTTTGACTTGGCCTGTGTGGGTTAGGGTTAGGGTTAGGTATAGGGTTGATAACCACGATCGGTCATGACTGATCCTCGACCGATCCTATAAGTGAGTCCTTTCTGGTACTTCTGGGTACTGCAGGTAAGTGAAATTGGCTGTACTGACTAATTGGGACACCCCGGTTCGAATGGTGGTGGTTTTGGGGTCGTGTGACCTTCCGTTCGGGAGCTACATCCGTTTTGGACAGGAAATGGGCTGTATCTCGGGAACGGAAGGTCGTAGAGAGTCGGGGACAAGCCTGGCGTGTTGCCCGTGGCCGTATTAGGGCAGGCGGATCTTGGTCCCGAATCTCTACGACCTTCCGTTCAAGAGTTATGATTGGTCGAAGTGTTTTCCATTGAAATGAATGGGAATTTTCGAAAATTCTTCTAAGTCCAGCCCTAGTTGACTGTCCATTGGGCCTTTCCTAACCCTAACCAGGCTTGACCTCTGGTGTTTCTGACCCTAACCTGTCCTGTAACCCTAATCCTAACCATAACCCCCAATTAGGGTTGTGGGAGTGGTTATGGTTAGGGTTTGGGTTGTGGGAGTGGTTGTGATTAGGGTTAGGGTTGTGGTTTGGCCTAGTATTGTGGCAGACTTTGTGTATAGGGTTTGGTTAGTGTTTTGACTTGGCCTGTGTGGGTTAGGGTTAGGGTTAGGTATAGGGTTGGGTTAGGGTTAGGGTTAGGGTTAGGGTTAGGGTTAGGGTTAGGGTTAGGGTTAGGGTTAGGGTTAGGGTTAGGGTTAGGGTTAGGGTTAGGGTTAGGGTTAGGGTTAGGGTTAGGGTTAGGGTTAGGGTTAGGGTTAGGGTTAGGGTTAGGGTTAGGGTTAGGGTTAGGGTTAGGGTTAGGGTTAGGGTTAGGGTTAGGGTTAGGGTTAGGGTTAGGGTTAGGGTTAGGGTTAGGGTTAGGGTTAGGGTTAGGGTTAGGGTTAGGGTTAGGGTTAGGGTTAGGGTTAGGGTTAGGGTTAGGGTTAGGGTTAGGGTTAGGGTTAGGGTTAGGGTTAGGGTTAGGGTTAGGTATAGGGTTGATAACCACGATCGGTCATGACTGATCCTCGACCGATCCTATAAGTGAGTCCTTTCTGGTACTTCTGGGTACTGCAGGTAAGTGAAATTGGCTGTACTGACTAATTGGGACACCCCGGTTCGAATGGTGGTGGTTTTGGGGTCGTGTGACCTTCCGTTCGGGAGCTACATCCGTTTTGGACAGGAAATGGGCTGTATCTCGGGAACGGAAGGTCGTAGAGAGTCGGGGACAAGCCTGGCGTGTTGCCCGTGGCCGTATTAGGGCAGGCGGATCTTGGTCCCGAATCTCTACGACCTTCCGTTCAAGAGTTATGATTGGTCGAAGTGTTTTCCATTGAAATGAATGGGAATTTTCGAAAATTCTTCTAAGTCCAGCCCTAGTTGACTGTCCATTGGGCCTTTCCTAACCCTAACCAGGCTTGACCTCTGGTGTTTCTGACCCTAACCTGTCCTGTAACCCTAATCCTAACCATAACCCCCAATTAGGGTTGTGGGAGTGGTTATGGTTAGGGTTTGGGTTGTGGGAGTGGTTGTGATTAGGGTTAGGGTTGTGGTTTGGCCTAGTATTGTGGCAGACTTTGTGTATAGGGTTTGGTTAGTGTTTTGACTTGGCCTGTGTGGGTTAGGGTTAGGGTTAGGTATAGGGTTGATAACCACGATCAGTCATGACCGATCCTTGACTGATCCTATAAGTGAGTCCTTTCTGGTACTTCTGGGTACTGCAGGTGTTAGGGTTAGGGTTAGGTATAGGGTTGATAACCACGATCGGTCATGACTGATCCTCGACCGATCCTATAAGTGAGTCCTTTCTGGTACTTCTGGGTACTGCAGGTAAGTGAAATTGGCTGTACTGACTAATTGGGACACCCCGGTTCGAATGGTGGTGGTTTTGGGGTCGTGTGACCTTCCGTTCGGGAGCTACATCCGTTTTGGACAGGAAATGGGCTGTATCTCGGGAACGGAAGGTCGTAGAGAGTCGGGGACAAGCCTGGCGTGTTGCCCGTGGCCGTATTAGGGCAGGCGGATCTTGGTCCCGAATCTCTACGACCTTCCGTTCAAGAGTTATGATTGGTCGAAGTGTTTTCCATTGAAATGAATGGGAATTTTCGAAAATTCTTCTAAGTCCAGCCCTAGTTGACTGTCCATTGGGCCTTTCCTAACCCTAACCAGGCTTGACCTCTGGTGTTTCTGACCCTAACCTGTCCTGTAACCCTAATCCTAACCATAACCCCCAATTAGGGTTGTGGGAGTGGTTATGGTTAGGGTTTGGGTTGTGGGAGTGGTTGTGATTAGGGTTAGGGTTGTGGTTTGGCCTAGTATTGTGGCAGACTTTGTGTATAGGGTTTGGTTAGTGTTTTGACTTGGCCTGTGTGGGTTAGGGTTAGGGTTAGGTATAGGGTTGATAACCACGATCGGTCATGACTGATCCTCGACCGATCCTATAAGTGAGTCCTTTCTGGTACTTCTGGGTACTGCAGGTAAGTGAAATTGGCTGTACTGACTAATTGGGACACCCCGGTTCGAATGGTGGTGGTTTTGGGGTCGTGTGACCTTCCGTTCGGGAGCTACATCCGTTTTGGACAGGAAATGGGCTGTATCTCGGGAACGGAAGGTCGTAGAGAGTCGGGGACAAGCCTGGCGTGTTGCCCGTGGCCGTATTAGGGCAGGCGGATCTTGGTCCCGAATCTCTACGACCTTCCGTTCAAGAGTTATGATTGGTCGAAGTGTTTTCCATTGAAATGAATGGGAATTTTCGAAAATTCTTCTAAGTCCAGCCCTAGTTGACTGTCCATTGGGCCTTTCCTAACCCTAACCAGGCTTGACCTCTGGTGTTTCTGACCCTAACCTGTCCTGTAACCCTAATCCTAACCATAACCCCCAATTAGGGTTGTGGGAGTGGTTATGGTTAGGGTTTGGGTTGTGGGAGTGGTTGTGATTAGGGTTAGGGTTGTGGTTTGGCCTAGTATTGTGGCAGACTTTGTGTATAGGGTTTGGTTAGTGTTTTGACTTGGCCTGTGTGGGTTAGGGTTAGGGTTAGGTATAGGGTTGATAACCACGATCGGTCATGACTGATCCTCGACCGATCCTATAAGTGAGTCCTTTCTGGTACTTCTGGGTACTGCAGGTAAGTGAAATTGGCTGTACTGACTAATTGGGACACCCCGGTTCGAATGGTGGTGGTTTTGGGGTCGTGTGACCTTCCGTTCGGGAGCTACATCCGTTTTGGACAGGAAATGGGCTGTATCTCGGGAACGGAAGGTCGTAGAGAGTCGGGGACAAGCCTGGCGTGTTGCCCGTGGCCGTATTAGGGCAGGCGGATCTTGGTCCCGAATCTCTACGACCTTCCGTTCAAGAGTTATGATTGGTCGAAGTGTTTTCCATTGAAATGAATGGGAATTTTCGAAAATTCTTCTAAGTCCAGCCCTAGTTGACTGTCCATTGGGCCTTTCCTAACCCTAACCAGGCTTGACCTCTGGTGTTTCTGACCCTAACCTGTCCTGTAACCCTAATCCTAACCATAACCCCCAATTAGGGTTGTGGGAGTGGTTATGGTTAGGGTTTGGGTTGTGGGAGTGGTTGTGATTAGGGTTAGGGTTGTGGTTTGGCCTAGTATTGTGGCAGACTTTGTGTATAGGGTTTGGTTAGTGTTTTGACTTGGCCTGTGTGGGTTAGGGTTAGGGTTAGGTATAGGGTTGGGTTAGGGTTAGGGTTAGGGTTAGGGTTAGGGTTAGGGTTAGGGTTAGGGTTAGGGTTAGGGTTAGGGTTAGGGTTAGGGTTAGGGTTAGGGTTAGGGTTAGGGTTAGGGTTAGGGTTAGGGTTAGGGTTAGGGTTTAGGGTTAGGGTTAGGGTTAGGGTTAGGGTTAGGGTTAGGGTTAGGGTTAGGGTTAGGGTTAGGGTTAGGGTTAGGGTTAGGGTTAGGGTTAGGGTTAGGGTTAGGTATAGGGTTGATAACCACGATCGGTCATGACTGATCCTCGACCGATCCTATAAGTGAGTCCTTTCTGGTACTTCTGGGTACTGCAGGTAAGTGAAATTGGCTGTACTGACTAATTGGGACACCCCGGTTCGAATGGTGGTGGTTTTGGGGTCGTGTGACCTTCCGTTCGGGAGCTACATCCGTTTTGGACAGGAAATGGGCTGTATCTCGGGAACGGAAGGTCGTAGAGAGTCGGGGACAAGCCTGGCGTGTTGCCCGTGGCCGTATTAGGGCAGGCGGATCTTGGTCCCGAATCTCTACGACCTTCCGTTCAAGAGTTATGATTGGTCGAAGTGTTTTCCATTGAAATGAATGGGAATTTTCGAAAATTCTTCTAAGTCCAGCCCTAGTTGACTGTCCATTGGGCCTTTCCTAACCCTAACCAGGCTTGACCTCTGGTGTTTCTGACCCTAACCTGTCCTGTAACCCTAATCCTAACCATAACCCCCAATTAGGGTTGTGGGAGTGGTTATGGTTAGGGTTTGGGTTGTGGGAGTGGTTGTGATTAGGGTTAGGGTTGTGGTTTGGCCTAGTATTGTGGCAGACTTTGTGTATAGGGTTTGGTTAGTGTTTTGACTTGGCCTGTGTGGGTTAGGGTTAGGGTTAGGTATAGGGTTGATAACCACGATCAGTCATGACCGATCCTTGACTGATCCTATAAGTGAGTCCTTTCTGGTACTTCTGGGTACTGCAGGTGTTAGGGTTAGGGTTAGGTATAGGGTTGATAACCACGATCGGTCATGACTGATCCTCGACCGATCCTATAAGTGAGTCCTTTCTGGTACTTCTGGGTACTGCAGGTAAGTGAAATTGGCTGTACTGACTAATTGGGACACCCCGGTTCGAATGGTGGTGGTTTTGGGGTCGTGTGACCTTCCGTTCGGGAGCTACATCCGTTTTGGACAGGAAATGGGCTGTATCTCGGGAACGGAAGGTCGTAGAGAGTCGGGGACAAGCCTGGCGTGTTGCCCGTGGCCGTATTAGGGCAGGCGGATCTTGGTCCCGAATCTCTACGACCTTCCGTTCAAGAGTTATGATTGGTCGAAGTGTTTTCCATTGAAATGAATGGGAATTTTCGAAAATTCTTCTAAGTCCAGCCCTAGTTGACTGTCCATTGGGCCTTTCCTAACCCTAACCAGGCTTGACCTCTGGTGTTTCTGACCCTAACCTGTCCTGTAACCCTAATCCTAACCATAACCCCCAATTAGGGTTGTGGGAGTGGTTATGGTTAGGGTTTGGGTTGTGGGAGTGGTTGTGATTAGGGTTAGGGTTGTGGTTTGGCCTAGTATTGTGGCAGACTTTGTGTATAGGGTTTGGTTAGTGTTTTGACTTGGCCTGTGTGGGTTAGGGTTAGGGTTAGGTATAGGGTTGATAACCACGATCGGTCATGACTGATCCTCGACCGATCCTATAAGTGAGTCCTTTCTGGTACTTCTGGGTACTGCAGGTAAGTGAAATTGGCTGTACTGACTAATTGGGACACCCCGGTTCGAATGGTGGTGGTTTTGGGGTCGTGTGACCTTCCGTTCGGGAGCTACATCCGTTTTGGACAGGAAATGGGCTGTATCTCGGGAACGGAAGGTCGTAGAGAGTCGGGGACAAGCCTGGCGTGTTGCCCGTGGCCGTATTAGGGCAGGCGGATCTTGGTCCCGAATCTCTACGACCTTCCGTTCAAGAGTTATGATTGGTCGAAGTGTTTTCCATTGAAATGAATGGGAATTTTCGAAAATTCTTCTAAGTCCAGCCCTAGTTGACTGTCCATTGGGCCTTTCCTAACCCTAACCAGGCTTGACCTCTGGTGTTTCTGACCCTAACCTGTCCTGTAACCCTAATCCTAACCATAACCCCCAATTAGGGTTGTGGGAGTGGTTATGGTTAGGGTTTGGGTTGTGGGAGTGGTTGTGATTAGGGTTAGGGTTGTGGTTTGGCCTAGTATTGTGGCAGACTTTGTGTATAGGGTTTGGTTAGTGTTTTGACTTGGCCTGTGTGGGTTAGGGTTAGGGTTAGGTATAGGGTTGATAACCACGATCGGTCATGACTGATCCTCGACCGATCCTATAAGTGAGTCCTTTCTGGTACTTCTGGGTACTGCAGGTAAGTGAAATTGGCTGTACTGACTAATTGGGACACCCCGGTTCGAATGGTGGTGGTTTTGGGGTCGTGTGACCTTCCGTTCGGGAGCTACATCCGTTTTGGACAGGAAATGGGCTGTATCTCGGGAACGGAAGGTCGTAGAGAGTCGGGGACAAGCCTGGCGTGTTGCCCGTGGCCGTATTAGGGCAGGCGGATCTTGGTCCCGAATCTCTACGACCTTCCGTTCAAGAGTTATGATTGGTCGAAGTGTTTTCCATTGAAATGAATGGGAATTTTCGAAAATTCTTCTAAGTCCAGCCCTAGTTGACTGTCCATTGGGCCTTTCCTAACCCTAACCAGGCTTGACCTCTGGTGTTTCTGACCCTAACCTGTCCTGTAACCCTAATCCTAACCATAACCCCCAATTAGGGTTGTGGGAGTGGTTATGGTTAGGGTTTGGGTTGTGGGAGTGGTTGTGATTAGGGTTAGGGTTGTGGTTTGGCCTAGTATTGTGGCAGACTTTGTGTATAGGGTTTGGTTAGTGTTTTGACTTGGCCTGTGTGGGTTAGGGTTAGGGTTAGGTATAGGGTTGGGTTAGGGTTAGGGTTAGGGTTAGGGTTAGGGTTAGGGTTAGGGTTAGGGTTAGGGTTAGGGTTAGGGTTAGGGTTAGGGTTAGGGTTAGGGTTAGGGTTAGGGTTAGGGTTAGGGTTAGGGTTAGGGTTAGGGTTTAGGGTTAGGGTTAGGGTTAGGGTTAGGGTTAGGGTTAGGGTTAGGGTTAGGGTTAGGGTTAGGGTTAGGGTTAGGGTTAGGGTTAGGGTTAGGGTTAGGGTTAGGTATAGGGTTGATAACCACGATCGGTCATGACTGATCCTCGACCGATCCTATAAGTGAGTCCTTTCTGGTACTTCTGGGTACTGCAGGTAAGTGAAATTGGCTGTACTGACTAATTGGGACACCCCGGTTCGAATGGTGGTGGTTTTGGGGTCGTGTGACCTTCCGTTCGGGAGCTACATCCGTTTTGGACAGGAAATGGGCTGTATCTCGGGAACGGAAGGTCGTAGAGAGTCGGGGACAAGCCTGGCGTGTTGCCCGTGGCCGTATTAGGGCAGGCGGATCTTGGTCCCGAATCTCTACGACCTTCCGTTCAAGAGTTATGATTGGTCGAAGTGTTTTCCATTGAAATGAATGGGAATTTTCGAAAATTCTTCTAAGTCCAGCCCTAGTTGACTGTCCATTGGGCCTTTCCTAACCCTAACCAGGCTTGACCTCTGGTGTTTCTGACCCTAACCTGTCCTGTAACCCTAATCCTAACCATAACCCCCAATTAGGGTTGTGGGAGTGGTTATGGTTAGGGTTTGGGTTGTGGGAGTGGTTGTGATTAGGGTTAGGGTTGTGGTTTGGCCTAGTATTGTGGCAGACTTTGTGTATAGGGTTTGGTTAGTGTTTTGACTTGGCCTGTGTGGGTTAGGGTTAGGGTTAGGTATAGGGTTGATAACCACGATCAGTCATGACCGATCCTTGACTGATCCTATAAGTGAGTCCTTTCTGGTACTTCTGGGTACTGCAGGTGTTAGGGTTAGGGTTAGGTATAGGGTTGATAACCACGATCGGTCATGACTGATCCTCGACCGATCCTATAAGTGAGTCCTTTCTGGTACTTCTGGGTACTGCAGGTAAGTGAAATTGGCTGTACTGACTAATTGGGACACCCCGGTTCGAATGGTGGTGGTTTTGGGGTCGTGTGACCTTCCGTTCGGGAGCTACATCCGTTTTGGACAGGAAATGGGCTGTATCTCGGGAACGGAAGGTCGTAGAGAGTCGGGGACAAGCCTGGCGTGTTGCCCGTGGCCGTATTAGGGCAGGCGGATCTTGGTCCCGAATCTCTACGACCTTCCGTTCAAGAGTTATGATTGGTCGAAGTGTTTTCCATTGAAATGAATGGGAATTTTCGAAAATTCTTCTAAGTCCAGCCCTAGTTGACTGTCCATTGGGCCTTTCCTAACCCTAACCAGGCTTGACCTCTGGTGTTTCTGACCCTAACCTGTCCTGTAACCCTAATCCTAACCATAACCCCCAATTAGGGTTGTGGGAGTGGTTATGGTTAGGGTTTGGGTTGTGGGAGTGGTTGTGATTAGGGTTAGGGTTGTGGTTTGGCCTAGTATTGTGGCAGACTTTGTGTATAGGGTTTGGTTAGTGTTTTGACTTGGCCTGTGTGGGTTAGGGTTAGGGTTAGGTATAGGGTTGATAACCACGATCGGTCATGACTGATCCTCGACCGATCCTATAAGTGAGTCCTTTCTGGTACTTCTGGGTACTGCAGGTAAGTGAAATTGGCTGTACTGACTAATTGGGACACCCCGGTTCGAATGGTGGTGGTTTTGGGGTCGTGTGACCTTCCGTTCGGGAGCTACATCCGTTTTGGACAGGAAATGGGCTGTATCTCGGGAACGGAAGGTCGTAGAGAGTCGGGGACAAGCCTGGCGTGTTGCCCGTGGCCGTATTAGGGCAGGCGGATCTTGGTCCCGAATCTCTACGACCTTCCGTTCAAGAGTTATGATTGGTCGAAGTGTTTTCCATTGAAATGAATGGGAATTTTCGAAAATTCTTCTAAGTCCAGCCCTAGTTGACTGTCCATTGGGCCTTTCCTAACCCTAACCAGGCTTGACCTCTGGTGTTTCTGACCCTAACCTGTCCTGTAACCCTAATCCTAACCATAACCCCCAATTAGGGTTGTGGGAGTGGTTATGGTTAGGGTTTGGGTTGTGGGAGTGGTTGTGATTAGGGTTAGGGTTGTGGTTTGGCCTAGTATTGTGGCAGACTTTGTGTATAGGGTTTGGTTAGTGTTTTGACTTGGCCTGTGTGGGTTAGGGTTAGGGTTAGGTATAGGGTTGATAACCACGATCGGTCATGACTGATCCTCGACCGATCCTATAAGTGAGTCCTTTCTGGTACTTCTGGGTACTGCAGGTAAGTGAAATTGGCTGTACTGACTAATTGGGACACCCCGGTTCGAATGGTGGTGGTTTTGGGGTCGTGTGACCTTCCGTTCGGGAGCTACATCCGTTTTGGACAGGAAATGGGCTGTATCTCGGGAACGGAAGGTCGTAGAGAGTCGGGGACAAGCCTGGCGTGTTGCCCGTGGCCGTATTAGGGCAGGCGGATCTTGGTCCCGAATCTCTACGACCTTCCGTTCAAGAGTTATGATTGGTCGAAGTGTTTTCCATTGAAATGAATGGGAATTTTCGAAAATTCTTCTAAGTCCAGCCCTAGTTGACTGTCCATTGGGCCTTTCCTAACCCTAACCAGGCTTGACCTCTGGTGTTTCTGACCCTAACCTGTCCTGTAACCCTAATCCTAACCATAACCCCCAATTAGGGTTGTGGGAGTGGTTATGGTTAGGGTTTGGGTTGTGGGAGTGGTTGTGATTAGGGTTAGGGTTGTGGTTTGGCCTAGTATTGTGGCAGACTTTGTGTATAGGGTTTGGTTAGTGTTTTGACTTGGCCTGTGTGGGTTAGGGTTAGGGTTAGGTATAGGGTTGGGTTAGGGTTAGGGTTAGGGTTAGGGTTAGGGTTAGGGTTAGGGTTAGGGTTAGGGTTAGGGTTAGGGTTAGGGTTAGGGTTAGGGTTAGGGTTAGGGTTAGGGTTAGGGTTAGGGTTAGGGTTAGGGTTAGGGTTAGGGTTAGGGTTAGGGTTAGGGTTAGGGTTAGGGTTAGGGTTAGGGTTAGGGTTAGGGTTAGGGTTAGGGTTAGGGTTAGGGTTAGGGTTAGGGTTAGGGTTAGGGTTAGGGTTAGGGTTAGGGTTAGGGTTAGGGTTAGGGTTAGGGTTAGGGTTAGGGTTAGGGTTAGGGTTAGGGTTAGGGTTAGGGTTAGGGTTAGGGTTAGGGTTAGGGTTAGGGTTAGGGTTAGGGTTAGGGTTAGGGTTAGGGTTAGGGTTAGGGTTAGGGTTAGGGTTAGGGTTAGGGTTAGGGTTAGGGTTAGGGTTAGGGTTAGGGTTAGGGTTAGGGTTAGGGTTAGGGTTAGGGTTAGGGTTAGGGTTAGGGTTAGGGTTAGGGTTAGGGTTAGGGTTAGGGTTAGGGTTAGGGTTAGGGTTAGGGTTAGGGTTAGGGTTAGGGTTAGGGTTAGGGTTAGGGTTAGGGTTAGGGTTAGGGTTAGGGTTAGGGTTAGGGTTAGGGTTAGGGTTAGGGTTAGGGTTAGGGTTAGGGTTAGGGTTAGGGTTAGGGTTAGGGTTAGGGTTAGGGTTAGGGTTAGGGTTAGGGTTAGGGTTAGGGTTAGGGTTAGGGTTAGGGTTAGGGTTAGGGTTAGGGTTAGGGTTAGGGTTAGGGTTAGGGTTAGGGTTAGGGTTAGGGTTAGGGTTAGGGTTAGGGTTAGGGTTAGGGTTAGGGTTAGGGTTAGGGTTAGGGTTAGGGTTAGGGTTAGGGTTAGGGTTAGGGTTAGGGTTAGGGTTAGGGTTAGGGTTAGGGTTAGGGTTAGGGTTAGGGTTAGGGTTAGGGTTAGGGTTAGGGTTAGGGTTAGGGTTAGGGTTAGGGTTAGGGTTAGGGTTAGGGTTAGGGTTAGGGTTAGGGTTAGGGTTAGGGTTAGGGTTAGGGTTAGGGTTAGGGTTAGGGTTAGGGTTAGGGTTAGGGTTAGGGTTAGGGTTAGGGTTAGGGTTAGGGTTAGGGTTAGGGTTAGGGTTAGGGTTAGGGTTAGGGTTAGGGTTAGGGTTAGGGTTAGGGTTAGGGTTAGGGTTAGGGTTAGGGTTAGGGTTAGGGTTAGGGTTAGGGTTAGGGTTAGGGTTAGGGTTAGGGTTAGGGTTAGGGTTAGGGTTAGGGTTAGGGTTAGGGTTAGGGTTAGGGTTAGGGTTAGGGTTAGGGTTAGGGTTAGGGTTAGGGTTAGGGTTAGGGTTAGGGTTAGGGTTAGGGTTAGGGTTAGGGTTAGGGTTAGGGTTAGGGTTAGGGTTAGGGTTAGGGTTAGGGTTAGGGTTAGGGTTAGGGTTAGGGTTAGGGTTAGGGTTAGGGTTAGGGTTAGGGTTAGGGTTAGGGTTAGGGTTAGGGTTAGGGTTAGGGTTAGGGTTAGGGTTAGGGTTAGGGTTAGGGTTAGGGTTAGGGTTAGGGTTAGGGTTAGGGTTAGGGTTAGGGTTAGGGTTAGGGTTAGGGTTAGGGTTAGGGTTAGGGTTAGGGTTAGGGTTAGGGTTAGGGTTAGGGTTAGGGTTAGGGTTAGGGTTAGGGTTAGGGTTAGGGTTAGGGTTAGGGTTAGGGTTAGGGTTAGGGTTAGGGTTAGGGTTAGGGTTAGGGTTAGGGTTAGGGTTAGGGTTAGGGTTAGGGTTAGGGTTAGGGTTAGGGTTAGGGTTAGGGTTAGGGTTAGGGTTAGGGTTAGGGTTAGGGTTAGGGTTAGGGTTAGGGTTAGGGTTAGGGTTAGGGTTAGGGTTAGGGTTAGGGTTAGGGTTAGGGTTAGGGTTAGGGTTAGGGTTAGGGTTAGGGTTAGGGTTAGGGTTAGGGTTAGGGTTAGGGTTAGGGTTAGGGTTAGGGTTAGGGTTAGGGTTAGGGTTAGGGTTAGGGTTAGGGTTAGGGTTAGGGTTAGGGTTAGGGTTAGGGTTAGGGTTAGGGTTAGGGTTAGGGTTAGGGTTAGGGTTAGGGTTAGGGTTAGGGTTAGGGTTAGGGTTAGGGTTAGGGTTAGGGTTAGGGTTAGGGTTAGGGTTAGGGTTAGGGTTAGGGTTAGGGTTAGGGTTAGGGTTAGGGTTAGGGTTAGGGTTAGGGTTAGGGTTAGGGTTAGGGTTAGGGTTAGGGTTAGGGTTAGGGTTAGGGTTAGGGTTAGGGTTAGGGTTAGGGTTAGGGTTAGGGTTAGGGTTAGGGTTAGGGTTAGGGTTAGGGTTAGGGTTAGGGTTAGGGTTAGGGTTAGGGTTAGGGTTAGGGTTAGGGTTAGGGTTAGGGTTAGGGTTAGGGTTAGGGTTAGGGTTAGGGTTAGGGTTAGGGTTAGGGTTAGGGTTAGGGTTAGGGTTAGGGTTAGGGTTAGGGTTAGGGTTAGGGTTAGGGTTAGGGTTAGGGTTAGGGTTAGGGTTAGGGTTAGGGTTAGGGTTAGGGTTAGGGTTAGGGTTAGGGTTAGGGTTAGGGTTAGGGTTAGGGTTAGGGTTAGGGTTAGGGTTAGGGTTAGGGTTAGGGTTAGGGTTAGGGTTAGGGTTAGGGTTAGGGTTAGGGTTAGGGTTAGGGTTAGGGTTAGGGTTAGGGTTAGGGTTAGGGTTAGGGTTAGGGTTAGGGTTAGGGTTAGGGTTAGGGTTAGGGTTAGGGTTAGGGTTAGGGTTAGGGTTAGGGTTAGGGTTAGGGTTAGGGTTAGGGTTAGGGTTAGGGTTAGGGTTAGGGTTAGGGTTAGGGTTAGGGTTAGGGTTAGGGTTAGGGTTAGGGTTAGGGTTAGGGTTAGGGTTAGGGTTAGGGTTAGGGTTAGGGTTAGGGTTAGGGTTAGGGTTAGGGTTAGGGTTAGGGTTAGGGTTAGGGTTAGGGTTAGGGTTAGGGTTAGGGTTAGGGTTAGGGTTAGGGTTAGGGTTAGGGTTAGGGTTAGGGTTAGGGTTAGGGTTAGGGTTAGGGTTAGGGTTAGGGTTAGGGTTAGGGTTAGGGTTAGGGTTAGGGTTAGGGTTAGGGTTAGGGTTAGGGTTAGGGTTAGGGTTAGGGTTAGGGTTAGGGTTAGGGTTAGGGTTAGGGTTAGGGTTAGGGTTAGGGTTAGGGTTAGGGTTAGGGTTAGGGTTAGGGTTAGGGTTAGGGTTAGGGTTAGGGTTAGGGTTAGGGTTAGGGTTAGGGTTAGGGTTAGGGTTAGGGTTAGGGTTAGGGTTAGGGTTAGGGTTAGGGTTAGGGTTAGGGTTAGGGTTAGGGTTAGGGTTAGGGTTAGGGTTAGGGTTAGGGTTAGGGTTAGGGTTAGGGTTAGGGTTAGGGTTAGGGTTAGGGTTAGGGTTAGGGTTAGGGTTAGGGTTAGGGTTAGGGTTAGGGTTAGGGTTAGGGTTAGGGTTAGGGTTAGGGTTAGGGTTAGGGTTAGGGTTAGGGTTAGGGTTAGGGTTAGGGTTAGGGTTAGGGTTAGGGTTAGGGTTAGGGTTAGGGTTAGGGTTAGGGTTAGGGTTAGGGTTAGGGTTAGGGTTAGGGTTAGGGTTAGGGTTAGGGTTAGGGTTAGGGTTAGGGTTAGGGTTAGGGTTAGGGTTAGGGTTAGGGTTAGGGTTAGGGTTAGGGTTAGGGTTAGGGTTAGGGTTAGGGTTAGGGTTAGGGTTAGGGTTAGGGTTAGGGTTAGGGTTAGGGTTAGGGTTAGGGTTAGGGTTAGGGTTAGGGTTAGGGTTAGGGTTAGGGTTAGGGTTAGGGTTAGGGTTAGGGTTAGGGTTAGGGTTAGGGTTAGGGTTAGGGTTAGGGTTAGGGTTAGGGTTAGGGTTAGGGTTAGGGTTAGGGTTAGGGTTAGGGTTAGGGTTAGGGTTAGGGTTAGGGTTAGGGTTAGGGTTAGGGTTAGGGTTAGGGTTAGGGTTAGGGTTAGGGTTAGGGTTAGGGTTAGGGTTAGGGTTAGGGTTAGGGTTAGGGTTAGGGTTAGGGTTAGGGTTAGGGTTAGGGTTAGGGTTAGGGTTAGGGTTAGGGTTAGGGTTAGGGTTAGGGTTAGGGTTAGGGTTAGGGTTAGGGTTAGGGTTAGGGTTAGGGTTAGGGTTAGGGTTAGGGTTAGGGTTAGGGTTAGGGTTAGGGTTAGGGTTAGGGTTAGGGTTAGGGTTAGGGTTAGGGTTAGGGTTAGGGTTAGGGTTAGGGTTAGGGTTAGGGTTAGGGTTAGGGTTAGGGTTAGGGTTAGGGTTAGGGTTAGGGTTAGGGTTAGGGTTAGGGTTAGGGTTAGGGTTAGGGTTAGGGTTAGGGTTAGGGTTAGGGTTAGGGTTAGGGTTAGGGTTAGGGTTAGGGTTAGGGTTAGGGTTAGGGTTAGGGTTAGGGTTAGGGTTAGGGTTAGGGTTAGGGTTAGGGTTAGGGTTAGGGTTAGGGTTAGGGTTAGGGTTAGGGTTAGGGTTAGGGTTAGGGTTAGGGTTAGGGTTAGGGTTAGGGTTAGGGTTAGGGTTAGGGTTAGGGTTAGGGTTAGGGTTAGGGTTAGGGTTAGGGTTAGGGTTAGGGTTAGGGTTAGGGTTAGGGTTAGGGTTAGGGTTAGGGTTAGGGTTAGGGTTAGGGTTAGGGTTAGGGTTAGGGTTAGGGTTAGGGTTAGGGTTAGGGTTAGGGTTAGGGTTAGGGTTAGGGTTAGGGTTAGGGTTAGGGTTAGGGTTAGGGTTAGGGTTAGGGTTAGGGTTAGGGTTAGGGTTAGGGTTAGGGTTAGGGTTAGGGTTAGGGTTAGGGTTAGGGTTAGGGTTAGGGTTAGGGTTAGGGTTAGGGTTAGGGTTAGGGTTAGGGTTAGGGTTAGGGTTAGGGTTAGGGTTAGGGTTAGGGTTAGGGTTAGGGTTAGGGTTAGGGTTAGGGTTAGGGTTAGGGTTAGGGTTAGGGTTAGGGTTAGGGTTAGGGTTAGGGTTAGGGTTAGGGTTAGGGTTAGGGTTAGGGTTAGGGTTAGGGTTAGGGTTAGGGTTAGGGTTAGGGTTAGGGTTAGGGTTAGGGTTAGGGTTAGGGTTAGGGTTAGGGTTAGGGTTAGGGTTAGGGTTAGGGTTAGGGTTAGGGTTAGGGTTAGGGTTAGGGTTAGGGTTAGGGTTAGGGTTAGGGTTAGGGTTAGGGTTAGGGTTAGGGTTAGGGTTAGGGTTAGGGTTAGGGTTAGGGTTAGGGTTAGGGTTAGGGTTAGGGTTAGGGTTAGGGTTAGGGTTAGGGTTAGGGTTAGGGTTAGGGTTAGGGTTAGGGTTAGGGTTAGGGTTAGGGTTAGGGTTAGGGTTAGGGTTAGGGTTAGGGTTAGGGTTAGGGTTAGGGTTAGGGTTAGGGTTAGGGTTAGGGTTAGGGTTAGGGTTAGGGTTAGGGTTAGGGTTAGGGTTAGGGTTAGGGTTAGGGTTAGGGTTAGGGTTAGGGTTAGGGTTAGGGTTAGGGTTAGGGTTAGGGTTAGGGTTAGGGTTAGGGTTAGGGTTAGGGTTAGGGTTAGGGTTAGGGTTAGGGTTAGGGTTAGGGTTAGGGTTAGGGTTAGGGTTAGGGTTAGGGTTAGGGTTAGGGTTAGGGTTAGGGTTAGGGTTAGGGTTAGGGTTAGGGTTAGGGTTAGGGTTAGGGTTAGGGTTAGGGTTAGGGTTAGGGTTAGGGTTAGGGTTAGGGTTAGGGTTAGGGTTAGGGTTAGGGTTAGGGTTAGGGTTAGGGTTAGGGTTAGGGTTAGGGTTAGGGTTAGGGTTAGGGTTAGGGTTAGGGTTAGGGTTAGGGTTAGGGTTAGGGTTAGGGTTAGGGTT
>CM059325.1:35145-58201 GCA_030340685.1 Protosalanx chinensis | reverse complement strand
AGGGCATTCCAGCTGTTCTAGTCATTTGTAGAGAAGGTGTAGCAGCTTGAAGATGCTGGTTTAGGTTGTGATGTAGTTCTGAGAAGAGCTGACCTACATACAGACCTGAGGGGGGAGGGGGGGCAGGGGGGGGGCAGAGGAGATGAGAATTACAGGTGGAGGAGGACACTGGGCTATTGAGAGGGAGAGAGAGAGAGAGAGAGGGGGAGAGAGAGAGAGAGAGGGAGAGAAGTCTGATATTTCCTGTGAGTCGGGGGTTAACTGTGGTATCAGGTGGCAGTTTTGGTACTTAGTTTGTTTTTACCAGATTCTTATAGCAGTCTGTCACGCCTATTTAACACACACACACTTACACACACACATACACACACACACACACACACACATACACACACATACACACATACACACAAACACACACACACACATACACACACACACACACATACATACACATACATGCTGACACGCACACACACACATAAACATACGCACACACACATATACACACTTACACACACACACAGACAGAGCACAGTGAACTGTATTGTGTGACCATGTAAGACAACATGAGCTTGTAGCCCCTCAGTCTGGACTCTGCTAGTTCAGGCGTGTGTATTTAATATGATACCCAGAAATAAAGGGGGGTTCTGGGTAATTTAGTTCATGATGTTGGCTGACAGAGGCTTTTCCAGACTGCTGACAGGGTGTGCCAGGTGTGTGGTTAGTGTGTGTGTGTGGTGGGTTAGTGTGTGTGTGGTGGTTAGTGTGTGTGGTGGTTAGTGTGTGTGTGGTGTTTAGTGTGTGTGTGGTTAGTGTGTGGTGGTTAGTGTGTGTAGTGGGGGTTAGTGTGTGGTGGTTAGTGTGTGGTGGTTAGTGTGTGTGGTGGTTAGTGTGTGTGGTGGTTAGTGTGTGTGTGGTGGTTAGTGTGTGTAGTGGTGGTTAGTGTGTGGTGGTTAGTGTGTGTAGTGGTGGTTAGTGTGTGGTGGTTAGTGTGTGTGGTGGTTAGTGTGTGTAGTGGTGGTTAGTGTGTGGTGGTTAGCGTGTGTAGTGGTGGTTAGTGTGTGGTGGTTAGTGTGTGTGTAGTGGTGGTTAGTGTGTGGTGGTTAGTGTGTGTGTGTGGTGGTTAGTGTGTGTAGTGGTGGTTAGTGTGTGGTGGTTAGTGTGTGTGTAGTGGTGGTTAGTGTGTGGTGGTTAGTGTGTGTGTGGTGGTTAGTGTGTGTAGTGGTGGTTAGTGTGTGGTGGTTAGTGTGTGTGTAGTGGTGGTTAGTGTGTGGTGGTTAGTGTGTGTGTGGTGGTTAATGTGTGTAGTGGTGGTTAGTGTGTGTAGTGGTGGTTAGTGTGTGGTGGTTAGTGTGTGTGTGGTGGTTAGTGTGTGTGTAGTGGTGGTTAGTGTGGTGGTTAATGTGTGTAAGTGGTGGTTAGTGTGTGGTGGTTAGTGTGTGTGTGGTGGTTAGTGTGTGTGGTGGTTAGTGTGTGTGTGGTGGTTAGTGTGTGTGTGGTGGTTAGTGTGTGTAGTGGTGGTTAGTGTGTGGTGGTTAGTGTGTGTGTAGTGGTGGTTAGTGTGTGGTGGTTAGTGTGTGTGTGGTGGTTAATGTGTGTAGTGGTGGTTAGTGTGTGTGTGGTGGTTAGTGTGTGTGTGGTGGTTAGTGTGTGTAGTGGTGGTTAGTGTGTGGTGGTTAGTGTGTGTGTGGTGGTTAGTGTGTGTAGTGGGTGGTTAGTGTGTGGTGGTTAGTGTGTGTAGTGGTGGTTAGTGTGTGGTGGTTAGTGTGTGTGTAGTGGTGGTTAGTGTGTGGTGGTTGTGTGTGTGTAGTGGTGGTTAGTGTGTGTGTGTAGTGGTGGTTAGTGTGTGGTGGTAGTGTGTGTGTGGTGGTTAGTGTGTGTGTGGTGGTTAGTGTGTGTAGTGGTGGTTAGTGTGTGGTGGTTAGTGTGTGTAGTGGTGGTTAGTGTGTGTGTAGTGGTGGTTAGTGTGTGGTGGTTAGTGTGTGGTAGTGGTGGTTAGTGTGTGGTGGTTAGTGTGTGTGTAGTGGTGGTTAGTGTGTGGTGGTGAGTGTGTGTGTGCTCTGGCTGTGCAGGGCTGCTAGCATGTAGCCCCTGTTAGCCATAGACAAATACGACAATTAGCGCTTTAATGAGGATCTAATGAGAGGCTGTTTAGCTGCGGCAGCAAGTGGGCTGAGAATGATCGTGTCTGTCTTGAGGCTGTAAGGGTGTCCTCACCCTCAGGGTCTATACACAACACACTCTCACTGTCACACATTAAGATACACAACTAGCTGACACCCCCCCCCCCACACACCCACACCCACACACTCACACAAACACACACACAGAGTTGGGCCTGCATGACTGACATCCACAGCCCTCCTGTCAGATGCTGTCTGCTGTAGTTTGTCTGTTGAATCAGTCACAGATCTGATTTGATTCATGTGATTCCAACTGTCCTCTAAAGGATGTGGTTCTCTGTCTAAGGGATGTGGTTTCTCTAAAGGATGTGGTTCCTGTCTAAAGGATGTGGTTCCTCGAAGGGATGTGGTTCCTCTAAGGGATGTGGTTCCTCTAAAGGATGTGGTTCCTCTAAGGGATGTGGTTCCTCTAAAGGATGTGGCTTTTCTAAAGATGTGGTTCCTGTAAGGGATGTGGTTCCTGTAAGGGATGTGGTTCCTGTAAGGGATGTGGTTCCTCTAAGGGATGTGGTTCCTGTAAGGGATGTGGTTCCTCTAAGGGATGTGGTTCCTCTAAAGGATGTGGTTCCTGTAAGGGATGTGGCTTTTCTAAAGATGTGGTTCCTGTAAGGGATGTGGTTCCTGTAAGGGATGTGGTTCCTTTAAGGGATGTGGTTCCTGTAAGGGATGTGGTTCCTCTAAGGGATGTGGTTCCTGTAAGGGATGTGGTTCCTCTAAAGGATGTGGTTCCTGTAAGGGATGTGGTTCCTCTAAAGGATGTGGTTCCTCTAAAGGATGTGGTTCCTCTAAGGGATGTGGTTCCTCTAAAGGATGTGGTTCCTCTAAGGGATGTGGTTCCTCTAAAGGATGTGGTTCCTGTAAGGGATGTGGTTCCTCTAAAGGATGTGGTTCCTCTAAGGGATGTGGTTCCTCTAAAGGATGTGGTTCCTGTAAGGGATGTGGTTCCTGTAAGGGATGTGGTTCCTGTAAGGGATGTGGTTCCTCTAAAGGATGTGGTTCCTCTAAGGGATGTGGTTCCTCTAAAGGATGTGGTTCCTGTAAGGGATGTGGTTCCTCTAAAGGATGTGGTTCCTCTAAAGGATGTGGTTCCTCTAAGGGATGTGGTTCCTCTAAAGGATGTGGTTCCTGTAAGGGATGTGGTTCCTGTCTAAATGATGTGTCTGGAAGCATATCACAGATATCTCTCCTCTCTTCACCTCTAAACATGGGGGATGAAGCTCTTTGAACTTGCTGACTTTCTCTCCCTCCCTATTTTCCCTCCCTTCTTCCTTCTCCCTCTTCATCTTTTTCCCCTTTTCTCCCTCCTTTCCGCCCTCCTTTCTCCCTACTCCACTCCCTTTCTCCCTCCCTCTCTTTCTCCCTCTCTTTCTCCCTCCCTCCCTTTCTCCCTCCCTCTCTTTCTCCCTCCCTCTCTCCCTCCCTCTCTTTCTCCCTCCCTCTCTCCCTCCCTCTCTTTCTCCCCCTCTCCCTTCCTTCCTTTCTCAGAGCAGTTTGAACTGCAGTAGTGAAGATGAACCTCATTAGTTTCTGCAGCCTTGCAGGACCCCAGGAGCATGTATCACTACAGGAGAGAGATGTGGGAGAGAGACCAGGGCTTTCTACAGGAGAGAGGGATGTGGGAGAGAGACCAGGGCTTTCTACAGGAGAGAGGGATGTGGGAGAGAGACCAGGGCTTTCTACAGGAGAGAGGGATGTGGGAGAGAGACCAGGGCTTTCTACAGGAGAGAGGGATGTGGGAGAGAGATGGTCAGAACAAGGTATCAGGGAGTAATTACCACAGTCCAACTTGGAATTTTAATGTTCCCCCAAAAACCTCCAGCGGCGGCAATTTGTCCGTTCTAGCAGATTCTTCTGACATGAGTTTTCTCTTTTTAATCCTCCATGCTTCTTGGGGAGAACAGTGATGTGCTGAGCCAATAGGAAAACTGCTGAGGAGCGCTCTGTAGACTGACCTTACTGCTGCTCTGTAGACTGACCTTACTGCTGAGGAGCGCTCTGTAGACAGACCTTACTGCTGAGGAGCGCTCTGTAGACAGACCTTACTGCTGAGGAGCGCTCTGTAGACTGACCTTACTGCTGAGGAGCGCTCTGTAGACTGACCTTACTGCTGAGGAACGCTCTGTAGACTGACCTTACTGCTGAGGAGCGCTCTGTAGACAGACCTTACTGCTGAGGAGCGCTCTGTAGACTGACCTTACTGCTGAGGAGCGCTCTGTAGACTGACCTTACTGCTGAGGAGCGCTCTGTAGACTGACCTTACTTATGCTCTGTAGACTGACCTTACTGCTGCTCTGTAGATAGGCCATTCTGCTGCTCTGTAGACAGACCTTACTGCTGCTCTGTAGACTGACCTTACTGCTGAGGAGCGCTCTGTAGACTGACCTTACTGCTGAGGAGCACTCTGTAGACCGACCTTACTGCTACTCTGTAGACAGACCTTACTGCTGAGCAGCGCTCTGTAGACAGACCTTACTGCTGAGGAGCGCTCTGTAGACAGACCTTACTGCTGAGGAGTGCTCTGTAGACTGACCTTACTGCTGAGGAACGCTCTGTAGACAGACCTTACTGCTGAGGAGCGCTCTGTAGACTGACCTTACTGCTGAGGAGCGCTCTGTAGACAGACCTTACTGCTGAGGAGCGCTCTGTAGACTGACCCTACTGCTGAGGAGCGCTCTGTAGACTGACCTTACTGCTGAGGAGCGCTCTGTAGACTGACCTTACTGCTGCTCTGTAGACAGACCTTACTGCCGAGGAACGCTCTGTAGACAGACCTTACTGCTGCTCTGTAGACAGGCCTTACTGCTGCTCTGTAGACAGGCCTTACTGCTACTCTGTAGACAGACCTTACTGCTGCTCTGTAGACAGACCTTACTGCTGCTCTGTAGACAGACCTTACTGCTGCTCTGTAGACAGACCTTACTGCTGCTCTGTAGACAGGCCTTACTGCTGCTCTGTAGACAGACCTTACTGCTGCTCTGTAGACAGGCCTTACTGCTGCTCTGTAGACAGGCCTTACTGCTGCTCTGTAGACAGACCTTACTGCTGCTCTGTAGACAGGCCTTACTGCTGCTCTGTAGACAGACCTTACTGCTGCTCTGTAGACAGACCTTACTGCTGCTCTGTAGACAGGCCTTACTGCTGCTCTGTAGACAGACCTTTCTGCTGCTCTGTAGACAGACCTTACTGCTGCTCTGTAGACAGACCTTACTGCTGCTCTGTAGACAGGCCTTACTGCTGCTCTGTAGACAGGCCTTACTGCTGCTCTGTAGACAGGCCTTACTGCTGCTCTGTAGACAGACCTTACTGCTGCTCTGTAGACAGGCCTTACTGCTGCTCTGTAGACAGGCCTTACTGCTGCTCTGTAGACAGGCCTTACTGCTGCTCTGTAGACAGGCCTTACTGCTGCTCTGTAGACAGACCTTACTGCTGCTCTGTAGACAGACCTTACTGCTGCTCTGTAGACAGACCTTACTGCTGCTCTGTAGACAGGCCTTACTGCTGCTCTGTAGACAGGCCTTACTGCTGCTCTGTAGATAGACCTTACTGCTGCTCTGTAGACAGGCCTTACAGCTGCTCTGTAGACAGGCCTTACAGCTGCTCTGTAGACAGGCCTTACTGCTGCTCTGTAGACAGGCCTTACTGCTGCTCTGTAGACAGGCCTTACTGCTGCTCTGTAGACAGGCCTTACTGCTGCTCTGTAGACAGGCCTTACAGCTGCTCTGTAGACAGGCCTTACAGCTGCTCTGTAGACAGGCCTTACTGCTGCTCTGTAGACAGGCCTTACTGCTGCTCTGTAGACAGGCCTTACTGAGAGGATGAAGCTGTTTTGTTCACACCTTGACATCCCCCCTTCAAGTGGGAAGCTGACAAGGATGGTGATGGTTGGAGGCCAGAGGAAATAACACTGTTTTATTTGGCCCTGAACCTCAGCTTGGTGGAATCTCATCTCTGTTCCTGAAATGACTGGTGTGTGTAAATGAAGCTTTAGATGGTGGTTTGCATTGTTTCAGCTGGGCCAGGGTCAGGAACTGCTCAAAGGTTTTAGTCTTTAATCAGAGTATTGTGGACTAACTCCTAGAACTGTGTGTGTGTGTAGAGGAGTGTGGAGTGTGTGTGTGTAGAGGAGTGTGGAGTGTGTGTGTGTAGAGGAGTGTGGAGTGTGTGTGGTTAGAGGAGTGTGGAGTGTGTGTGTGTAGAGGAGTGTGGAGTGTGTGTGTGTAGAGGAGTGTGGAGTGTGTGTGTGTAGAGGAGTGTGGAGTGTGTGTGTGTAGAGGAGTGTGGAGTGTGTGTGTGTAGAGGAGTGTGGAGTGTGTGTGTGTAGAGGAGTGTGGAGTGTGTGTGTGTAGAGGAGTGTGTGTGGTTAGAGGAGTGTTTGTGTGTGTGGTGTGTGTGGGTGTGTGTGTGTAGAGGAGTGTGGAGTGTGTGTGTGTAGAGGAGTGTGTGTGTGTGTGTGTAGAGGAGTGTGGAGTGTGTGTGGTTAGAGGAGTGTTTGTGTGTGTGGTGTGTGTGGGTGTGTGTGTGTAGAGGAGTGTGTGTGTGGTGAGAGGAGTGTGTGTGTGTGTGTGTGTGTAGAGGAGTGTGTGGGGTTAGAGGAGTGTTTCTGTATGTAGAGGAGTGTGTGTGGTTAGAGGAGTGTGTGTGTGTAGAGGAGTGTGGAGTGTGTGTGTGTAGAGGAGTGTGTGTGGTTAGAGGAGTGTTTGTGTGTGTGGTGTGTGTGGGTGTGTGTGTGTAGAGGAGTGTGGAGTGTGTGTGTGTAGAGGAGTGTGTGTGTGTGTGTGTAGAGGAGTGTGGAGTGTGTGTGGTTAGAGGAGTGTTTGTGTGTGTGGTGTGTGTGGGTGTGTGTGTGTAGAGGAGTGTGTGTGTGGTGAGAGGAGTGTGTGTGTGTGTGTGTGTGTGTGTAGAGGAGTGTGTGGGGTTAGAGGAGTGTTTCTGTATGTAGAGGAGTGTGTGTGGTTAGAGGAGTGTGTGTGTGTGTGGAGTGTGTAGTCCTGGTTCCCCAGTGTGTTATTAGAGGGCCCTGTGTCCTGGTGTCCAGCCTGTGGTGGAAAACGCAGAGTCATCAGAGCGCGGCGGCTGTGGTGCTTCTATCTCCGCTACACAGCACTTACCGGCTCAGCGCTCCCCCCGCTCCCCCCCGCTCCATCCCCGCCCGCCACATAGCTGAGGTCGCTCCAGAATAGCTCTACACATCTCTGTCTTGAGAACGGGACAATATATGAACCCAGCAGTTGGACTTCCAGGTCTAAACCTTGTTGGTTTACAACCAGTGTGCTTATTTGTGGAGATCTACGATGTTTGGAGGCATTCCACACATGCCAGCCTGTGTCTGAGGAACCGTGTTGTGCTAGCGAGCGAGTCAGCTTTAGTGTCCTGACATGGATAGTTGTAGGTCTTCTTTGGTGTGTTAGATAGTTGTAGGTCTTCTTTAGTGTGTTATTTTGTCTCACTGTACTCCTCCCTCTAGACGTGTAATTATTCTCTTCCTATCCTGAACGATGGTTTTTCTAGAACATGTAATTGACTGGCCATGTCCATCGAGTCTACCATGCAGATGATGTCAACCCTGTTTTCTGGTTGCCTGGCTACTAAACGGTCTGTCATCACCCCCCCCCTGCCCCTTCATTTCTCATTCAATCAATCTTCAAAATCAAAAGCATAATTAGCAGCCTTTGTCACCCCGAGGTCAAAGATCAAGTTGCAGAGATGTTGCATGCCCTTAGGGTGAGGGTGAGCTGTAAATCTCCACCCCCTGTTCCTGCTGCCCTCCTCTGTGGCTAACGTCTCTCTCTCCTCCCTCTGTTACAGGACTGAGGTATGATGATGATGATGATGGGATGGATGTGAACATTGGCCAGTGGGCCAGCATGCGCCTCCTTCGCCTGGCCCTCCCCCTCCTCCTCCTGCTGCTGCTCCCTCCGGGGCGCTGCCAGGACCCGCCGGGCCACCCTGACCCACAGGGGCGCCTCCTGTTCACGTCGCCCCTCTACCATGCCACCGTCCACGAGAACTCCGCCGCCCGCACCTACGCCGTCAGCCGTGTCCGCATGGGCGTCCCCCTGGCGCTGCGGTCCTGGGAAGTCCGCTACCGGATCACCTCAGGGGACGACGAGGGCTTCTTCAAGGCTGAGGAGTACGTGCTGGGGGACTTCTGCTTCCTGCGCATACGGACAAAAGGTGGGAACGCGGCTGTCTTGAACAGAGAGATCCAGGACCGCTACGTGTTGATGGTGAAAGCGTCCATCAAGGGGGAGGTTCTGGAGACCTGGACTAAAGTTATCATTCAGGTGCTGGACATGAATGACCTCCGACCCCTGTTCTCCCCCACTACCTACTCTGTCACCGTGGCGGAGAGCGCCCCCCTCAGGACGAGCATCGCCCAGGTCACAGCCACGGATGCCGACGTCGGCTCCAACGGGGAGTTCTACTACTTCTTCAAGGAGAAGATGGAGCTGTTTGCGGTGCATCCCACCAGCGGCGTGGTGTCTCTGAGCGGCCGCCTGAACCTGGAGGAGCAGAGTCGATACGACCTGGAGATTCAGGCAGTCGACCGCGGCATGAAGCTGTATGGGAACAATGGAGTGAGCAGCACCGCCAAGCTGCTGGTGCACGTGGAGCGTCTGAATGAGCATGCCCCTGTGATCAGGGTGGTCGCCCATGAGCCCTCGTGGCTGGATAAGGACCCTGTGTTTGCCGTGGTTACTGTGGAGGATCTGGACGAGGGCTTGAATGGAGAGATAGAGTCGGTCACCATTGTAGCAGGCGACCACTTGGACCAGTTCATTCTGGTGAGGTTGGAGGGGGACGAGTTTGCAATAAAAGCCACGGAGCTGGTGGAGTGGGAGAGCTATCCTTACGGCTTCAACCTCTCCCTTCAGGCCAAAGACAGAGGCACCCCTCAAAAGTTTTCTGCTGTCAGGGGTGTCCACATCTTGGTCAGGAGGCCACAGAGGGTGGAGGTGAAGTTTGAGTCTGACTTTTATGAAATCAGCCTTAGCGAGATATCCCCTCCGGGTAGCATTGTGGAGGCAGTGAAGATAACCCCTGAGCTAGACGATGCAGAGTATGTCCTCACCCCCTCCACAGACTCCACCTTCTTCACCATAAACCCTCTGACCGGCGTCATCTCCACAGCCCGCTGGTTCACCTCCACTTCTCAGGGCCTGTTTGACCTGGAGGTGCTGGAGGTCGACAGCGAACTCAGGGTCAAAGTTCGGGTCACTATCGAGGATGCCAACGACCACACGCCGACGTTTGCCCAGACGACATACGAGGTCTTTGTCAACGAGAGCGTTCCCGTGGGAACAAGCGTTCTGACGGTGTCAGCCGTGGATGAAGACAGTGGAGAGAATGGATATATAACCTACAGTATAGCCAGCCTGCAGCCACTGCCTTTCAAAATCAACCAGTTCTCTGGAATGATCACCACCAAGCAGGAAGTAGACTTCGAGTCGTCCTTTGAGAGCTTGGTGTTTGTGGTGAGAGCTTCAGATTGGGGCTCTCCTTACAGAAGAGAAAGTGAAGTCAATGTAACGATCCACCTGGAGAACGTGAATGACAACCAGCCCTTGTTTGAGAAGGTGGAATGCCACGGAGTCCTCTCTAGAGATTTCTCCGTCAATGATGTCATCACCACTATGTCTGCCATCGATGTAGATGAGCTGGAGCTGGTGAAATACAAAATCCTGTCAGGCAACGAGGAGGGTTTCTTTGAGCTCAACCCAGACTCAGGGGTCCTGTCTCTTCTTAGGTCCCTCTCCACCGCCAGCCCCAAAAATAACATGTTCACTTTGAAAATAACTGCCACAGACGGAGAGAACTTCTCGGACCCGATGTTTGTCAACATCTCCCTTGTTCAGGGGAAATCCCCCCCAAAGAGTTTCAACTGCAGAGAGACCCGTGTCGCCCAGAAGTTAGCTGAGAAGCTTCTAAAAAAGTCAAAGGCAAGCAGCAAGCCCAAAATGGAGGAAGGTTTCATCGACCTGTTTTCTGTAAACCGACAGAGTCCTCAGTTTGACAAACTCTTCCCCTCAGAAATACCAGTTCCGGAGGACTTGGCAGTTGGTTCTAGTGTGTTCAAGGTAAAGGCTCACGACGGGGATACCGGCTTTAACGGGCAGATTCTGTACTCCATCTCCGACGGCAACACAGACAGTTGTTTCACCATTGACATGGAGAGCGGCCTCATTAGTGTGTTCCTCCCCTTAGACCGTGAGAAGAGAGACCGCTACCTTCTGAACGTTACCATCTATGACCTGGGTCTCCCTCAGAAAGCTGCCTGGTCTCTCCTGACCATCCATGTCCAGGACGCCAATGACAATGCTCCCCAGTTCCTGCAGGACGCCGGCTACCATGCCAACGTCCCAGAAAACACACCAATCGGCACGGACGTCATCCAGGTGGAGGCCACCGATAAAGACCTGGGGCGTAACGGAGAGATCTCCTACTCCCTCCTGACGAGCACCAGCCAGTTCGGCATCAACAGCAGCACGGGGATTGTGTACGTGGCCGGTCAGCTGGATCGGGAGCTCGTCGCTTCCTTCCACCTGAAGGTCGAAGCTCGAGACAAAGCTGAGAAGGGGAACCAGAAATGTTCTGTCACTGACCTGAAGATCATTCTGGAGGATGTGAACGACTGCCCTCCGGCGTTCATTCCCAACATTTACACGGCCCGTGCCCTGGAGGACCTTCCTGTGGGGACAGTGGTAGCCTGGCTGGATACCCAGGACCCTGACTTGGGCCTGGGGGGGCAGGTCCGCTACTCCCTGGTCAACGACTACAACGGGAAATTTGAAGTTGATAAAACGAGTGGTGCCATCAGGCTGACGAAGGAGCTGGACTATGAGGATCAGCAGTTCTACAACCTCACTCTGAGGGCCAAAGATCGAGGACGACCCGTCTCCCTGCTGTCTGTCACCTCTGTGCTGCTGGAGGTGGTGGACGTGAATGAGAACCTCTACGCTCCCTACTTCTCTCACTTCGCCCTGACAGGAACCGTGAAGGAAAGCGCTCGGATCGGAACCACCGTGCTGCAGGTGTCGGCCAGGGACGATGACACGGGTCGAGATGGAGAAATCCAGTACTCTATCAGGGACGGGAGCGGCCTCGGACGCTTCACCATCGATGAGGAAACAGGTGAGCAGAATCTTCTGCTGTTTTTACCTCTTCAAGGTTTAAGGTAGTTATGCAGATCCATGTTCTTGAGTAGTGCTGTGTGAGATCTCTGCGATTAACACAGTGTAGCTGTGTCTTGTCTGGGTTGTGTGTTTAATGGTTCTGCACCTAAGTATTTTCTCAGCTGTGTGTTCAGTGGTGAAGCCTCTAACTCCTGTCTCAGCTGTGTGAAAGAGACAGGCAGCAGAGAACCTGTCCGGCGGCTGACAAAGAGTCTAATTGTGGAGCAGCATTGAGGCTGTTCTTAGGAGGCGTGATTTATAAGCTTAGCTCAGTCTGGGGAGAGGGCGCGGGTTGCCAGATTGAATTACCACACTGGACTCTTTATTTACATTTACTGCAGTTGTCATGTTGTTTCTGCATGTCACGACGTTGGCTCATGTCTTGTCTGACAAGAGGACACCCCTCCTCTCCTCCTGCTCTCTCCTCCTCCTCCTGCTCTCTCCTCCTCCTCCTGCTCTCTCCTCCTCCTCCTGCTCTCTCCTACTCTCCTCCTGCTCTCTCCTCCTCCTCCTGCTCTCTCCTCCTCTCCTCCTGCTCTCTCCTCCTCTCCTCCTGCTCTCTCCTCCTCTCCTCCTGCTCTCTCCTACTCTCCTCCTGCTCTCTCCTCCTACTCTCTCCTCTCCTCCTCTTCTCCTGCTCTCTCTCCTCCTCTCCTCCTGCTCTCTCCTCCTCCTCCTGCTCTCTCCTCCTCTCCTCCTGCTCTCTCCTCCTCTCCTCTCCTCCTCTTCTCCTGCTCTCTCTCCTCCTCTCCTCCTGCTCTCTCCTCCTCTCCTCCTGCTCTCTCCTACTCTCTCCTCTCCTCCTCTTCTCCTGCTCTCTCTCCTCCTCTCCTCCTGCTCTCTCCTCCTCCTCCTGCTCTCTCCTCCTCTCCTCCTGCTCTCTCCTCCTCTCCTCTCCTCCTCTTCTCCTGCTCTCTCTCCTCCTCTCCTCCTGCTCTCTCCTCCTCTCCTCCTGCTCTCTCCTACTCTCTCCTCTCCTCCTCTTCTCCTGCTCTCTCTCCTCCTCTCCTCCTGCTCTCTCCTCCTCTCCTCTCCCTCTTCTATCCTCCTCTCTCCTCTCCTCCTGCTCTCTCTCCTCCTGCTCTCTCCTCTCTTTCCCTCTTCTCCTCTTCTCCCCTCCTCTTCCTCCCCCTTCTCTCCTGCTCTCCCATTCTGGCCAGAGTGCCAGTGTGACTTTCCCCTCCAAGGTATTCTAGGATTTTCCTGTATCTATTTATTTAAACTACCCAGTCTCATGGCGCTGCCTGCCAGGCTGAGGAGAGCCAAACCGTTTCATTTCCTTCCCTGTAAGAGGGAGGTGGGGGGCAAGCAGGAGAGGGATTATGGGTATTATGACCTTGGTCCACAGTGTGAGATCTAACTCTTGCCTGGGTGAGTTATGGGGAAGCGCAGGTTGGACTATAAAGTGGGACTGGATGGGGAAGAGTGATGTGGGGTTGGGGAGCATCCCAGCACCTAAACAGCATCACCTCAGCAGGTCTGTAGGGACAGTAAATTATCTAGATGGTTTTAAATTGCCTTTAAATCCCCTGCAGGCCAGGATAGAGAATGAAGCCTCCTCTGTCGCTGGGTGGAATCAAACAAGGACACAATGCAGCTTCCTGAGATAATTTATGGAAGAATCCAATATTATTCTTGAAGCTCAGCTGGAGTCTAAACCATCAAGGTCATTCGTTTAAGTTTCAAGGTAGTGTAAGATAATGGACCAGGCTAGCAGAGTGGGCTAGCAGTGTGGGCTAGCAGAGAGGGCTAGCAGAGAGGGCTAGCAGAGTGGGCTAGCAGAGTGGGGCTAGCAGATTGGGCTAGCAGATTGGGGCTAGCAGAGTGGGCTAGTCTCTCCCCTCCTCTCCTCTTTAGGGAACTCCTTCCTACTCCTTCTACTGTTTTCTAAACATTTGTCTGTCAGCTGGTTTACTTCTCAGCTGGTCTGCAGTAAAGCACTTCCCTCATTTCTGGGTTTTCAGGATTGATTTCAGACCCCCTCTGGTGCCTGTTTCCAGTGTGACAGGGGAACCTGACCCCCTCTGGTGCCTGTTTCCAGTGTGACAGGGGAACCTGACCCCCTCTGGTGCGCCTGGTCCAACACACCCCAAAAAAGCTTCACCCCTGTGGACCAGGCTGATCGCTCATCAGTCGAGTAGCAGAAAGCTGTTTTCAGTTAATGTTCTTGTTATAGTTTAATGCTGACTGTTGGGCCTGGAAGCTCGTCAAATAAAGAGTCCTTCCTCACTAGCTGAGAGAGGCATCAGCACAGCACACTCTTTATTTTGAACGAGAAACGTTGAATTGAATGGAAATGGAAGGGAGATGATTCTCCTCTCTGAGATCCTGCCAGGCTTAATTCAGACATCATGGATCTCTGGGTTCTAGTCTGTATTCATCCTCCCTCACCTCACTATGCGAGAGCATGTTTGATGCCAGATGGAGTTTTTCCACAAGGACAGGTCACCGACCAGGGGTCAGAGGTCATCCAGGGTTCAGACTTCCTGTCAACAACAGATCTAGTCCATGTTGCCATGGTAACCTTAGTTTGTCAATGTATAGCGTTTGTGTGTCCCTCCCTCCCTCCCTCCCCCTCTCCCTCCCTCCCCCTTCACCCCACCAGGTACTGTGTTGTAGGACACAGTAGAGGGGTGAATTTATAGCCCTTGTTAGCTGAGCGTTGGCAACCGCCATAAATCAAGCTGGGGTAGCAGAGAGGCTCTGCCAACGCAATTACAGCTTAAAGACCATTACTGTGAACCCTGCACACACACACACACACACACACACACACACACATACATACATACACACACATACATACACTCTCACACACACACACACACACACACACACATACACATACACATACACACACACACACACATACATACATACATACACTCTCACACACACACATACACATACACACACACACACACACATATACACACACACACACACACACACATAAACACACACATACACATGCACTCACACACACACACACACACATAAATACACTCTCACACACACACAGACACACATACACATGCACACACACATACACACACTCACATACTACCACAGCTAAAAGGAACTTATTTTGACCTGCTTGCTGAACTACAACCATCATTACACACTGTACAACTACACTATGACGCACACACACACACACGGGCACACAAACACACACGCATGCATGGGCACACACACTCACACAAATCTGCCCCCCCATTTGCATATTTCTATATTACAGCACTAAATATTCATTAAATTGTAACGCTTTATGAAATGGCCGCTAAATGATTCCACTTTGTGTATTAATTATGCATCTTCAAGGATGGTGGAGGACAGTCCCCCCTTACAGCCCCCCTTACAGGCCCCCTCACAGCCCCCCTCATGGCCCCCCTCCTCCTCTAGGCAGTCTGGACTCTCTGTTCCGGGGGACAGGGATGATATGTCCTCTTCAGGATTCAAGATTTATAAAAGAGCAGAGAGAAAGAAGTGCCTAGTATAGAGTTCCTCAGACCTAACTGTGTGTGTGTGTGTGTGTGTGTGAGGATGAAAGCGTGTGCGCTATTAAAAGAAGGTTAGGATGGGAGCTTATATCTGGGCAGCTGACAGTGATGAAGATGATGTGATGAAGTTTACTAAAACAATAGGAGACACCACACACCTGTCAGATGGGTGTAGAGCACACACACACACACACACACAGCTGTCTAGAAGGGTGTGTGTAGTCTACATCACACACACACACACACACAGGTGTCTAGAAGGGTGTGTGTAGTCTACATATTTCCAGATTCTTCTCATCTCTGCACTGCTGAATGTTTTGTGTGGGGAGAGAATATGCTGGTGATGATGCTGGTGATGATGCTCGTGGTTCTGAGTTCTGAGTGCAGATGTCTGAAGAAGAAGAAGATGAATGTGGAACTGCATTAGACAAAGGCAATACATCTTAAATCTGTGTGCAAGCCATCCTGAACGCACACACACCCTGACCCCTGACCTCACACACACTCATTGAGTCAAATGCTAATGACACACACACACACACACACTTTTCCATGTCTGCCCTGCAGGTATGAAGATACTGTTGTGTTTGTGACGTCAGTGAAAGTGAGATGCGTTTTGTGGTTATTTATAGAGCTTCATTAAGCACAAATCACCTCAGCCCTTCTGCTGTCTCCTGGCACCTATAGAGAGGGAGTGTGTGTGTGTGTGTGTGAGCGAATGTGTGTGAGTGTGTGTGCGTGTGTGTGTGTGTGAGTGAATGTGTGTGAGTGTGTGTGTGTGTGAATGTGTGTGTGTTTTATCCTTTCTGAGGCGTTCACACGTGTCTGTGACAGCTCCCTGCTTCTCTCTCTCTCTCTCTCTCTCTCTCTCTCTCCCCCTCTCCCTCCCTCTCTCTCTCTCTCTCTCTCTCTCCCCCTCTCCCTCCCTCTCTCTCTCTCTCTCTCTCTCTCCCCCTCTCCCTCCCTCTCTCTCTCTCTCTTCATCCCTATTATGAAGCTGATAGTTTGTCACCTTCTCCTGCTTGGGTGGTGACATTTAACACCCTCCTCCTGTCCTCACACCAGAGGAACCAGCTCAGCGCTAGACTGAAGGTTGGATCACAGCCCCTCAAGGTTGGGTCACAGCCCCTAAATGTTGGATCACAGCCCCTCATGGTTGGATCACAGCCCTTCAAGTTTGGATCACAGCCCCTCATGGTTGGATCACAGCCCTTCAAGTTTGGATCACAGCCCCTCATGGTTGGATCACAGCCCCTCATGGTTGGATCACAGCCCCTCATGGTTGGATCACAGCCCCTCAATGTTGGATCACAGCCCCTCATGGTTGGATCAAGGTTTGACTGTTGCTAAGCTATCACTGGCATCACCTGCGTGTGTCACATAATGAACAGCGCTGCATGGCCACGCTTCCTCTTCATGGGAAACATGTACTTTTCTAATTATACCTTCTGTAGCTTAGCAACTATATGGTGATGGTGCTGGGGTGCATGCAGGTAAGAGATCAACTAGCTTGGTTTAACCACCCTGAACCCTGAAAGAAGAAGAAGGAGTGTTGGATCTGAGCTTCTCTGTACAGTGAACACTGGTCTGAACACTGGTCTGAACACTGGTCTGAACACTGGTCTGAACACTGGTCTGAACACTGGTCTGAACACTGGTCTGAACACTGCTCTGAACACTGCTCTGAACACTGGTCTGAACACTGCTCTGAACACTGCTCTGAACACTGCTCTGAACACTGCTCTGAGCTTGTCTGAACACTGGTCTGAGCTTGTCTGAACACTGGTCTGAACACTGGTCTGAACACTGCTCTGAACACTGCTCTGAACACTGCTCTGAACACTGCTCTGAACACTGCTCTGAACACTGCTCTGAGCTTGTCTGAACACTGCTCTGAACACTGCTCTGAACACTGCTCTGAACACTGCTCTGAACACTGCTCTGAACACTGCTCTGAACACTGCTCTGAACACTGCTCTGAGCTTGTCTGAACACTGGTCTGAACACTGGTCTGAACACTGCTCTGAACACTGCTCTGAACACTGCTCTGAGCTTGTCTGAACACTGGTCTGAACACTGGTCTGAACACTGCTCTGAACACTGCTCTGAACACTGCTCTGAGCTTGTCTGAACACTGGTCTGAACACTGCTCTGAACACTGCTCTGAACACTGCTCTTCAGTTCTGTCTACATGCAGCGTTACAGAGCTTCTGAATGAAGAACATGTAGATGAGAGATCAGGAGTGACAGCAGTGGTAATACAGGCGCCCATCTGCAGTCAAGCATCTGCAGTCAAGCATCTGCAGTCAAGCATCTGCAGTCAAGCATCTGCAGTCAAGCATCTGCAGTCAACTTGTCTTCACACTACACAGCTTGCAGCTCCATTCTTCTCACATGACTGACAGAACATTCCAGAAGGCATTTATTAACAATAAATAATCCTGCCTGGACATTTCTTCATGATTTCAATGAGCTTGAGTCTTTTCTCTCTCTCTCTCCTCTCATCCCTCTCTTCTCTCATCCCTCTCTTCTCTCATCCCTCTCTCCTCTCATCCCTCTCTCCTCTATCCCTCTCTCCTCTCATCTCTCTCTTCTCTCATCCCTCTCTTCTCATCCCTCTCTTCTCTCATCCCTCTCTTCTCTCATCCCTCTCTCCTCTCATCCCTCTCTCCTCTCATCTCTCTCTCCTCTCATCCCTCTCTTCTCTCATCCCTCTCTCCTCTCATCTCTCTCTTCTCTCATCCCTCTCTTCTCATCCCTCTCTTCTCTCATCCCTCTCTTCTCTCATCCCTCTCTCCTCTCATCGCTCTCTCCTCTCATCCCTCTCTCCTCTCATCCCTCTCTCCTCTCATCCCTCTCTTCTCTCATCCCTCTCTCCTCTCATCCCTCTCATCCCTCTCTTCTCTCATCCCTCTCTCCTCTCATCCCTCTCTCCTCTCATCCCTCTCTCCTCTCATCCCTCTCTCCTCTCATCCCTCTCTTCTCTCATCCCTCTCTTCTCTCATCCCTCTCTCCTCTCATCCCTCTCTCCTCTCATCCCTCTTTCCTCTCATCCCTCTCTTCTCTCATCCCTCTCTTCTCTCATCCCTCTCTCCTCTCATCCCTCTCTCCTCTCATCCCTCTCTTCTCTCATCCCTCTCTCCTCTCATCCCTCTCTCCTCTCATCCCTCTCTCCTCTCATCCCTCTCTCCTCTCATCCCTCTCTCCTCTCATCCCTCTCTCCTCTCATCCCTCTCTCCTCTCATCCCTCTCTTCTCTCATCCCTCTCTTCTCTCATCCCTCTCTTCTCTTATCTCTTTGTTTTTTGTGTGATTCATTGCTGTGGTTGTTCTAGAAATATCAGTGTTCATCTCAATCATATATATAAAGGGGTTTCACCATATCATTTATATCAATATGAGGCTCCTTGTCGTACAATGACACATTTTTATCATTTCATCATTTGTTAATATAGCTGCAGTTGACTGGGTGACATCGCACACTCACACACACACACGTACACGCACCCACACACTCGCGCGCACACACAATTGTGTGCACACACACATACCCGTACAGTAGTTATGTAGGTCTTACTGGAAACCATTCCACTGCCTTTGTTGCGGTTGCTAGGATACAGTGCCCCCCCCACACCCCCATTGTGGAATGCTTTCCCTTTCTGAAGCGTGTGTGAGAGTGTGTGAGTGTGTGAGTGTGTGAGTGCGTGGTATTTTCTGTCCTCCAAATGCCTTTTTGATATTCTGCTACTGCCATGTGTCCTAACACACACACACACACACACAGAGAAACACACACATGTACAGAAACACACACACAGAAACACACACACAGAGAAACACACATGTACAGAAACACACATACATAGAAACACACATGTACAGAAACACACACAGAAACACACATACAGAGAAACACACATGTACAGAAACACACACACAGAAACACACACACTCCCAGTGGACACAGAACCTCCAATGGCCCCCTGCCAAATAATGACCCCCCCCCCCCACCACCACCACTACCTCCTCCTCCCCTCTTCACTTTCTCCTCTGTTCCTCCCTCTTCTATCTGTCTCTGCCTCCTGTCAGGAGGGGAGGAGGAGAAGGGGGAGGAGGAGAAGGAGGAGGTGAGGGAGGAGAAGGAGAGGGAGGAGGAGGAGGAGAGGGAGAAGGAGGAGGTGAGGGAGGAGAAGGAGAGGGAGGAGGAGGAGAGGGAGGAGGAGAGGGAGGAGAAGAAGAGGGAGAGGGAGAAGGAGGAGAAGATTAGAGGGAGGAAAAAGACATGTAGAGTATAAATGTGTGTGTAGTATGTAGTTCGTGTCTGTGTGTGTAGTGTGTGGTGTGTGGTGTGTGGTGTGTGGTGTGTGGTGTGTAGTGTGTGGTGTGTGTAGTGTGTGGTGTGTAGTGTGTGGTGTGTGGTGTGTGTAGTGTGTGGTGTGTAGTGTGTGGTGTGTGGTGTGTAGTGTGTGGTGTGTGGTGTGTGGTGTGTGTGGTGTGTGGTGTGTGGTGTGTGTGGTGTGTGGTGTGTAGTGTGTGGTGTGTGTGGTGTGTGGTGTGTAGTGTGTGTGTGTTTGGCATGTCATGAACAGAAAGGAGGAAGTGCTGTAGCTGCTGTAAATCTGGACACTCACGCACCAGCCAGCTCTCCCCCCCAACCTCCCCCCCCTTTCTCTCCCTCTTTCTCTCTCTCCGTCTCTCTACTCTATCTCCATCCTCCCCCCTCCCTCCCCCCTCCCTCCCTCTAATAAAAGGGATGACATGAAGATGTCAGACAGAGATATGGATGCTTCCATGACCAGCTGGTCGCTCCAAAGATCCTCTACTCCTGGTTTAGTGTATGGGTGTGTGTAGGGTGTGTGTGCAGTGTGTAGGGTGTGTGTGCAGTGTGTAGGGTGTGTGTAGGGTGTGTGTGCAGTATGTAGGGTGTGTGTGCTTTGTGTAGGGTGTGTGTGCTGTGTGTAGGGTGTGTGTGCTGTGTGTAGGGTGTGTGTGCAGTGTGTAGGGTGTGTGTGCTGTGTGTAGGGTGTGTGTGCTGTGTGTGTGAGTCCTCTTAATGGTGTTTTGTTTTACAGCATGCCATGTTTTGCTTGTTTTTTTAATCACTCCCTCAATAAACATGTCACTGGATCCGTTCTGGAGCCAGCTCTCCTTTTTTCATTTACTTACTCACTCAGAACATGCTAATGAATGTAGCTAGCGCTAGAACAGGTAGCAGGTAGCAGGTCTGAATCCCCCCAGGGGGGCTGCAGGGGGGCTGGTAGCAGGTCTGAATCCCCCCAGGGGGGCTGCAGGGGGGCTGGTAGCAGGTCTGAATCCCCCCAGGGGGGCTGCAGGGGGGCTGGTAGCAGGTCTGAATCCCCCCAGGGGGGCTGCAGGGGGGCTGGTAGCAGGTCTGAATCCCCCCCAACACAGGGACCCCTGAACACAGTGACCCCTGAACACAGTGACCCCTGACCTGTTCTCCCTCATCCTGCTCCCTGTTATCTCAGTCTGCTGGAGGATCCTGAGCTAGCCGGGGCTACGTGGGCGCAGCGTTGCCATGGCACCCAGCGCTGTGTAAATTTAGCCTGTCACGTCGAAGTTTCGCAGAAGGAAGTCTGAACTTAGACTACTTCCACCTCTGCCTTTTATCTCTGGGGGGTTTGGGAGGAGTAGAGGCAGTCTTAGAGGCAGTCTTAGAGGCAGTCTTAGAGGCAGTCTTAGAGGCAGTCTTAGAGGCAGTTTTAGAGGCAGTTTTATCAGCCTCAATTTTTCTGACTCTTTCCTCTCTATTCTCCCTTCTCATCTCCTCTGCTCATCTCCTTTCCTCATCTCCTCCTCTCTTCTCATCCTTTAACTTGCCTGTACTATGTTTTGCCCTCAAACCCAGGTACTGTACTATGGTTCGGTGTGTGTGTGTGTGTGTGTGTGTGTCTCTCCACTGTTTGTCCTGTGTTTAGCTTCTGTACTTACACTCCCTTGAATGCTAACAGCTCTCCCACATGCAGGCACAGGAGCCACCATGGGATCACCAGCTGTGCTAATCCAACAGTAATTAACTTCCCTTCTAATTCCTAATGAGACTGGACCCTCTGTGTGTCCAGAACACCACACTGATAACATGAGACTGGACCCTCTGTGTGTCCAGAACACCACACTGATAACATGAGACTGGACCCTCTGTGTGTCCAGAACACCACACTGATAACATGAGGCCTGGTGTGCTGGGCCAGGTGTGGTGGGCCAGGTGTGGTGGGCCAGGTGTGGGGGGCCAGGTGTGGGGGGCCAGGTGTGGTGGGCCAGGTGTGGTGGGCCAGGTGTGGGGGGCCAGGTGTGGTGGGCCAGGTGTGGTGGGCCAGGTGTGGGGGGCCAGGTGTGGGGGGCCAGGTGTGGTGGGCCAGGTGTGGGGGGCCAGGTGTGGGGGGCCAGGTGTGCTGGGCCAGGTGTGGGGGGGCCAGGTGTGGTGGGCCAGGTGTGGGGGGCCAGGTGTGGGGGGCCAGGTGTGCTGGGCCAGGTGTGGGGGGCCAGGTGTGGGGGGCCAGGTGTGGGGGGCCAGGTGTGGGATGAATGGATGAATTTACTTTTTAGGACAGGCTGTGTGCGTGTGTGTGTGACTGTAGGTTGTTAATAGTTTTTCAGGGTGATGAAGGTGGAGGTTTTCTGCTCTTCATGAATCACTAATCCTTTCAATGATTCAGCTGCTTATCTGTATGAGTGGAGATGTCTGCTAAATGAATACATGTAAATGTTTAGCCCCTTCTCCCCCACCTTATACTACTGGCTGTAGCCCCTTCTCCCCCACCTTATACTACTGGCTGTAGCCCCTTCTCCCCCACCTTATACTACTGGCTATTAGTCACACTTATTTTGAGGCATGTGGGAGTGTGTGTGTATGTGTTTGTGTGTGTTTGTGTGTGTTTGTGTGTGTTTGTGTGTGTTTGTGTGTTTGTGTTGGTGTGTGTGTGCACACACGTGCACACACACACACACGTGCACACACACACACACACACGTGCACACACACACACACGTGCACACACACACACACACACACGCTTCTCTACATTCTAGGTGTGTTTGTGTCTTTTGCCTCTTATCTTTGTTTCTTTTGTCCTTCTGAGGTCTCTCACACACACACACACACTCACACACACTCACTCACTCCACACACATACACAAACTCACACACACACTCCACAGCAGTAGAGTTAGTAAGCAGCTTCCCCTCGTTTGGAGAGTTTCCTTTGGATACACTGAGGTTCCTCTGAGACTCTGTGTGTTCAACACACACACACACACTCTTACACACACACACACACACACATACACACACACTCTCACACACACACACTCACACTAACACACTCACACACTCAGACCTCACAGAGCTGTAATGTATAATGTACTAAACCAAACACAGGGGCTTTTATATGAATATAAAGGGGTTTGTCAGATGGGTTTGGAGAGTGAAGCAGTAAGTGCTAACATGATTATATCAGACCCACTGCTGCCTCTGACATAAGAACACGCTGCTCTGTCTGCTCTGTCTGCCCTGTCTGCCCTGTCTGCTCTGTCTGCCCTGTCTGCCCTGTCTGCTCTGTCTGCCCTGTCTGCTCTGTCTGCTCTGTCTGCTCTGTCTGCTCTGTCTGCCCTGTCTGCTCTGTCTGCTCTGTCTGCTCTGTCTGCCCTGTCTGCTCTGTCTGCTCTGTCTGCCCTGTCTGCACTGTCTGCTCTGTCTGCTCTGTCTGCCCTGTCTGCTCTGTCTGCTCTGTCTGCCCTGTCTGCTCTGTCTGCTCTGTCTGCCCTGTCTGCTCTGTCTGCACTGTCTGCTCTGTCTGCCCTGTCTGCCCTGTCTGCTCTGTCTGCCCTGTCTGCTCTGTCTGCTCTGTCTGCCCTGTCTGCCCTGTCTGCTCTGTCTGCCCTGTCTGCCCTGTCTGCTCTGTCTGCCCTGTCTGCTCTGTCTGCTCTGTCTGCCCTGTCTGCTCTGTCTGCTCTGTCTGCTCTGTCTGCCCTGTCTGCTCTGTCTGCCCTGTCTGCCCTGTCTGCTCTGTCTGCTCTGTCTGCCCTGTCTGCTCTGTCTGCTCTGTCTGCTCTGTCTGCTCTGTCTACCTCTCTACCTCTCTGCCTCTTTTCCTCAACCTCTCTCCCCTCCTCCCCTCTTATCTCCCTCTCCTCTCCTCCCCTCCTCTCTCCTCCCCTCCTCTCTCCTCCCCTCC
>CM059325.1:27645-30145 GCA_030340685.1 Protosalanx chinensis | reverse complement strand
TCTCTCCCCTCTCTCTACCTCTCTTTACCTTCTCTGCCTCTCTCTACCTCTCTTTACCTTTCTCTACCTCTCTCTACCTCTCTATCCCTCTCTTCTCTCTACATCTGTATACCTCTCTCCCCTCTCTCTCCCCCTCTCTCTCTACCTTCTCTCCTCTCTCTCTCCACCTCTCTACCACTCTATCTCTCTACACTCAACTCAACTCCACATCTCTCTCCCCTACTCTACTCTCAAACTCTCTACCACTCTCACCAACACTCTATCACTCTACCACTCTCATCTCTCAACCACTCTATCTCTCTACCACTCTATCTCTCTACCACTCTATCTCTCTACCACTCTATCATCTCTACCTCTCTTAACCTCTACCACTCTATCTCTCTACCACTCTATCTCTCTACCACTCTATCTCTCTACCACTCTATCTCTCTACCACTCTATCTCTCTACCTCTCTTTACCTCTACCACTCTATCTCTCTACCACTCTATCTCTCTACCACTCTATCTCTCTACCACTCTATCTCTCTACCTCTCTTTACCTCTACCACTCTATCTCTCTACCACTCTATCTCTCTACCACTCTATCTCTCTACCTCTCTTTACCTCTACCACTCTATCTCTCTACCACTCTATCTCTCTACCACTCTATCTCTCTACCACTCTATCTCTCTACCTCTCTTTACCTCTACCACTCTATCTCTCTACCACTCTATCTCTCTACCACTCTATCTCTCTACCTCTCTTTACCTCTACCACTCTATCTCTCTACCACTCTATCTCTCTACCACTCTATCTCTCTACCTCTCTTTACCTCTACCACTCTATCTCTCTACCACTCTATCTCTCTACCACTCTATCTCTCTACCTCTCTTTACCTCTACCACTCTATCTCTCTACCACTCTATCTCTCTACCACTCTATCTCTCTACCACTCTATCTCTCTACCTCTCTTTACCTCTACCACTCTATCTCTCTACCACTCTATCTCTCTACCTCTCTTTACCTCTACCACTCTATCTCTCTACCACTCTATCTCTCTACCACTCTATCTCTCTACCACTCTATCTCTCTACCTCTTTCTACTTCTCTCCTCTGTCTCTTTCTTATTCCTCACTTTTTGTTCTGTTTGGCTGCTACCCTGTATCTGCATGGTCAGCAGTGTGTGTGTGTGTGTGTGTGTGTGTGTGTGTGTGTGTGTGTCTCAGGTAGTAAACAGGGACGTGTCATCAGGATGTATAGCTGAGCTCTGTGGTCTGGTAGAACAGCCTGTAAATCAAACAGACACTTACCGTACACACACACACACACACACTCACACTCACTCACACTCACTCACACACACACACACTCACTCACACTCACTCACACTCACTCACCACTCACTCACACACACACACTCACACACACACACACACTCGTATACACACGTGTGTGTACCGTATGCGTGTAGAGGGATGGTGGGATGGTGGTAGAGGGATGGAGGGATGGTGGTAGAGGGATGGAGGGATGGTGGTAGAGGGATAGAGGGATGGAGGGATGGAGGGATGGAGGGATGGAGGGATAGAGGGATGGAGGGATGGAGGGATGGAGGGATGGAGGGATGGAGGGATGGAGGATGGAGGGATGGAGGGATAGAGGGATAGAGGGATGGAGGGATGGAGGGATGGAGGGATGGAGGGATGGAGGGATGGAGGGATGGAGGGATGGAGGGATGGAGGGATAGAGGGATGGAGGGATGGAGGGATGGAGGGATGGAGGGATAGAGGGATGGAGGGATGGAGGGATGGAGGGATAGAGGGATGGAGGGATGGAGGGATGGAGGGATGGAGGGATGGAGGGATAGAGGGATGGAGGGATGGAGGGATGGAGGGATGGAGGGATGGAGGGATGGTGATAGAGGTGTAGGTAGACAGAGGGTCGAGGCTCCTTGTTAGTGTGCTGCACACACCAGTTTGATGCTCTTAAATAATTGTCGTTAATCAGATCTGTCGCTAATGAAAATGCTAATTGTCCAGTGAGCAGCTGTTCCTTCCAGCGTATACACACACACACACCACAGCGTACACACACACACAGCGTACACACACACACACACACAGCGTACACACACACACACAGCGTACACACACACACACACAGCGTACACACACACACACACAGCGTACACACACACACACACAGCGTACACACACACACACACAGCGTACACACACACACACAGCGTACACACACACACACACAGCGTACACACACACAGTGTACACACAGCTCAGTGACTGTCAGCTGCTGATAGATCAAAGATCTAAAGAGAACAGAGAGAGAGAGGGTGGGGAGAGAGAGAGAGGATGTGTGTGTGAGAGAGAGAGAGGGTGGGGAGAGAGAGAGAGAATGTGTGTGTGTGAGAGAGAGAGGGTGGGGAGAGAGAGAGAGAATGTGTGTGTGTGAGAGAGAGAGGGTGGGGAGAGAGAGAGAGAATGTGTGTGTGTGAGAGAGAGAGGGT
>CM059325.1:17500-22500 GCA_030340685.1 Protosalanx chinensis | reverse complement strand
CACATCTCTCCCTCCACATCTCTCCCTCCACATCTCTCCCTCCACATCTCTCTCCCTCCACATCTCTCCCTCCACATCTCTCCCTCCACATCTCTCCCTCCACATCTCTCCCTCCACATCTCTCACCCTCCACATCTCTCACCCTCCACATCTCTCCCTCCACATCTCTCCCTCTACATCTCTCCATCCACATCTCACCCTCCACATCTCACCCTCCACATCTCTCCCTCCACATCTCTCCCTCCACATCTCTCCCTCCACATCTCTCCCTCCACATCTCTCCATCCACATCTCACCCTCCACATCTCACCCTCCACATCTCTCCCTCCACATCTCTCTCCCTCCACATCTCTCCCTCCACATCTCTCTCCCTCCTCAGACTCTCTCCTCAGACTCTCTCCTCAGACTCTCTCTCTGTGTCTCTTCTTTAAAACAGAATGTTCACATCCCCTCCCTCCCCCTCCATCCCTACCTCTCTCATCTCCCACAACCCCTCTCTCCCTACCTTCTTCCTTACCTCTTTCTCTATCCCTCTCTCTCCACACCTCTACCTCTTTCTCCCTCCCTACCTCTCTCCCTCTTTCTCCCTCCCTCTCTCCCTCCACCCCTCTCCCTACCTCTCTCCCTCCCTACCTCCCTCTCTCCCTCCACCCCTCTCTCCCTCCCTACCTCTCCCTCCCTCTCTCCCTCCCTACCTCCCTCCCTCCCCCCTCTTTCTACCATCTGTTCTGTAATTCAATCTCAGACCCAGTCAGTGTGTGGAGTCATAACTGATGATGGTTTGGATCGGACACAGGAAGCTGGGCCAAAACCAGTTAGACTAGCACACAGTGTGGGTGTGGCAGGGCAGGGATACGTAGGGCTGAATGAGGCAGGGGGGCCAGGGGGGCCAGGGGGGCAGGGGGCTTTCCCCAAACCATCGTAATCCATTTTCAGTTGCGTCAGAAGATTGCAAATCATGGAGGTTTCCTGAGATGCAAGGCTACCTTATAGCCTCATTAGCATCAGGTGCCAGCTAGCTACCTGATAGCATTATTAGCATCAGGTGCTAGCAGGCTAGGCTGTGAGCGAGGCTCCTTTGTGAATGTGCAGTGGTGTGTGTGTGTGTGTGTGTGTGTGTGCAGTGGTGTGGATGCACTCTGAGGCCTGCTACTTCACCAGCCAATCAGATCCACACACACGGAAAAGGAGGAGACAGACGGGGCCTGTTTGTACAGGAGGAGAACAGTGAGGGAGACAGAGACCATTCAACACAGCAGGGCTCAAATGGTCAATGTGTGTGTGTGTAGGGGTGTGTGTAGGGGTGTGTGTGTGTGTGTGTGGAGGTGTGTGTGTGTAGGGGTGTGTGTGTGTGTGTGTGTGGAGGTGTGTGTGTGTAGGGGTGTGTGTGTGTGTGTGTGTGTGTAGGGGTGTGTGTGTGTGTGTGTGTAGTCGTCAGTCTGAGCTCTAATTATGCCAGACTGATTCAGCAGAAATGACTGGCACTCTAGTTGTCCTGGTTCCCTCCTCCTTTACAGTCTCTCTCTCCCCCTCTCCTCACCCCTCCTACCTCACTATCTCCCCCTCTACTCACCCCTCCTACCTCACTATCTCCCCCTCTCCTCACCCCTCCTACCTCACTATCTCCCCCTCTCCTCACCCCTCCTACCTCACTATCTCCCCCTCTCCTCACCCCTCCTACCTCACTATCTCCCCCTCTACTCACCCCTCCTACCTCACTATCTCCCCTCTACTCACCCCTCCTACCTCACTATCTCCCCCTCTCCTCACCCCTCCTACCTCACTATCTCCCCCTCTCCTCACCCCTCCTACCTCACTATCTCCCCCTCTACTCACTTCTCCTCCCTCACTCTCTCTCCCCCTCTCCTCACCTCTTCTCTCTTGCCCTCTGCTCACCTCTTTTCACTCTCTCCCTCCTTCTTGCCTATCTTCTCCCTCCCTCTCTCCCTCCCTCTCTCCCTTCCACACCTCTCCTCCTCTTCTCCCTCCCTCTCTCCCCCCCTCTCTCCTTTCCACACCTCTCCTCCTCTTCTCCCTCCCTCTCTCCCCCCCTCTCTCCTTTCCACACCTCTCCTCCTCTTCTCTCTCACTCCCTCTCTCCCTCCCCCTCCACTCACCCCACAACAACTCACACCATACTGACAGTCTGCTGCCATACTGACACACAAGCACACACACACACACAAGCACACACACACACAAGCACACAGACAAGCATGTCCACACACACACACACAGTCTGTACTAGCGATGAGCAGTGATTGACAGCAACCTGGTGAAGTGTGTGTTCAGATGGTGCCAGATGTGATCTCCACATGGAGCCTGCTGAGGGGGTGTGAGTGTGTGTGTGTGTGAGTGTGTGTGTGTGTGTGTGTGTGTGTGTGTGTGCGCGTACATGTGTGTTCTCTGCAGGTGAGCATGTGCAGACTGTCTAGCGAGAGTAGGAGTGATGTGGCTAGAAGCAGCATGAAGTCTGAACCTGACACACACACACACACACATTCACACACTCACTTACACACACACACACTCAGAAACCCTGAATCTCCTCCTGATGAAGATCCATGGTGATGAGGTGAGTGAGACCTGTACACACACACACTCACACACTCACACACACACTCACACACTCACACACTCTCCTCCTCGTCTTCCTGTGTGTTTGTCGACAGCTCTGTGAGCAGATGACAGCCATCCGAGGAGCAGAGCTGTGTTGACATCACAGGGGTGTTGCCCCCTCCCCCCCCCAGCCCCTGCCAGCCCCTCCCCCAGCCTTCCCAGCATCACTCCAGCCTACCCCTGCCCCGCCCCTCCGCCCCCCTACAGCCTCAGTCCAGCCCCTCCCTCCAGCCTCCCTCCAGCCTCCGCCCCACAGCCTCCCTCCAGCCTCCCTCCAGCCCCCTATAGAGAGGAAATGGTCAGCTGCTCTGTGATTAGCTGAGCAAAAATTACAGGGAGGCGACCCAGAAACCAACAACTTCACAGGGAACATCCTGGCTGGTAGGAGGGGTGTTATACCCAGAGATCCTGGGTTACAGTATGACTGAGATATATTACCTCTACCTCTGTCTCTGTCTCTCTCTCTCTCTCTCTCTCTCTGTCTGTCTGTCTGTCTGTCTGTCTCTGTCTCTCCCTCCCACCCCCCCCCCTCTCTCTCTCTCTCACACACACACACAGTGTCCACTATACCCTGCCACACTATCCACACACAAGCCACTTAACAGGCACACAACAACTGTATAAACCTGCAACTGGAGGAGGGGCTAATTGAACTGAGATGATATGTGTCAGTGGTCCCCCCCCCCCCAGCTACAGCTGGCTACCATCACCTGAGGGTGTTGGGTGATCATCAGCTCACGAGCTGCCGTTGCACAATTATAGCCCAATATCCTCCCACAAATCACCGCAGCACGCGACGTGGGAGTACACGTGTCACCTGCGACCGCTCGAGCCTGAGCGTTGAGATGAGGTTTCTGTGATGTCTCGCGTTTTAGGATTGAAACATCTAACCTCCAGGTAGCGTGCACTGTGAGTGGCATGGCGTACAACATGTCTCTGACTCTCACACACACTCACACACAACCAGTAGCATCTCGAGAACCTTGTCTTATTAGAGATAGGCGCGCGCCTGTTAAGAGGAGGACAGACCGGCCGCTGTAGACGAACCTGAAGTTCATTAATGTGATTAACACGTCATTCTGTCTCAGTCCCACACTCACAGGTCCAGCCTCGAGCTCCGCAGACCCCTCCTCGTGCTGCAGTGCGCTGGGGCTGGGGGCTCAGCCTCTCCCCGGTGGGACATCATGGCCCTATCAAGCTACTGAAGCACCCTGATACAGCCCGATGCACACCCCCGCCTGCTTACACACACACACACTTACACAATTTCCCCATGTGCACCCCCCCCCCCCCCCCCCCCCCCCCCCACACACACACACACACACATGCTCCTTCACAACCCCCCAGGAAATCATGCCGCTCCCCCCCGTGAATCCCAGTTTAAAGACAGCAGACATCATAATCTCTATTGTGATCCAGTCCCTACTTGTTTTCCCGGGCCGAGGCCTCTGCAGCAGCTTCTGGACCGTGAGAAGATCCTCGGTTTTCACCGCCTGGAGCAGTTCTTGGTCCTTTCCCATCTTTCCGGTCCCCGCGCGCGTGTTTATATCCAAATCAGCATCCTTCAGCCCTGCTGCAACCCCGAGGTGGAGGAGTTTAACCCGGCCAGCGCTCCCAGGCTCCCTCCCTACAGCGCTGACATACGGAGAGAAGAGAGAGGGAGAAGAACCGACAGGCGCGCGGGGGAGGGATGCTCGAGCTCCGAGAAGAGGGAGTGATGATGAGGAGGGGGGTTATATGGTGATAGGGTCCCTAAAATCCCCCTATAATCAGAACGGACAGATTTTCAAAGCTGATGGTCGTTGGCGTCGCGCGTGCCTGCTGGACTGTTCCGTTTCCAGGGTTTCCTCGCGCTCCTCATCTGGCCGCGAGCCACGCAGCAGCTTGATGAGTCTCAGGCTCCAAAAACACCGAGAGCACGAGCTCTGACACCGTGAAACTGGAACTACAGAAAAATAATAATAATAATACAAAAATCAGATCGTTGAAAATAATTCAAGCGTGGGGATTATTCACGTTAATAATATATAGTATTAGCAATGCAGGGGGGATGGAACGCGCGTAAATATTTGTGGGTTTGAGAATCGGGTGCGCGCGCTGGATCTCTGTTCCCTAGGCTTCGCTCTCGTGCTACTCGTCGTAAACAGAATCCTGCATCTCTGCGTGCGCCTGCCCGGTTCAGCGCTCAGGCTCTCTGTTCGGTAATGGCTCTCTCTCTCCCCGCGGAGGGGGTGCACGTACACGCGCTCACGCGCCCTTACAGCTGGGCGAGCTCGTGCTGCTAAATGGCTCCTGCTGCATGTAGGGGGCGGGCAGCTGAACTCCTCCCCGCCCCCTCTCTCATCTCCGATGTGTAGGCTGTGTGCGGGTGTAAGCGATAT
>CM059325.1:0-10000 GCA_030340685.1 Protosalanx chinensis | reverse complement strand
CCTGCACCTCCTCCTGCACCTCCTCCTCCTGCACCTCCTGCATCTCCTCCTCCTGCATCTCCTCCTCCTGCACCTCCTCCTGCACCTCCTCCTCCTCCCAGCAGGCAGGCTGCTCTCTGACCAGGAAGCAGCACATTCTCCTTCCTGCTTTATTCCGGTTATTTCTTCCAACACACTGAACAGAATTATTTGGATGAAGTCAAGTTCTGACCTCAAACTGCTTCCACATGTTGGACTTTGTTCAAACTGAATCACACATTTCAATCAGACTGGAGTTTTTATTATTTATAGATATAGTATAATTATATCTCTATTTTGACACATTGGTTTCCACAATTCCATTATGAACAGCTACCTATGTACATGTTAGATGAACGAGGAAAATGAGAGTTACAGTGTCGGCGTATTAGTCGTCTGAAAACAGGATGTGCCGTGCTGTCTACTTCCTGTTCCTTCTGGGCGTCTGAATTTGTTCCAACTCTCCATGTAGACGTCTCATTCCATCATCAAAACAACTTGATACATCAAAGCTTGGCCCTGGAGATCGATCAAGTGAATATATAAGGTGGCACAGACAACATGATGGTTTCCAAGGTTTCTATAAAACACAGAAATATAATGTTTGGACGTTTCCAAACCCATTTCTCCAAAACGTTTTAACGACCAAAAGAAACAAAAAAACATCTGAATGCATCTGGGGAATTAGAAATGTTTTTTTTCTTTCCGTGCCCTGGGATTCTGAAATAATCTTGTTTATGGTCAAAGCAATGTCCCATCCTTTATAAAGGAAGGATACAAAAAAAAAATGTTTCTCTGTTTCGACCAATTGCAGCCATGACCGTGGAAATGTGTTGCATCACTTCCTGTTATGGGTGTTTTCTCTGTGAGGAAAGAGGAGATCTGTCCAGGTCACTCCAGCTCAGTCCAGACCACGCCCCCCACCGCTCCTCCTCCTCCTCACCCCTCCTCCTGCTCCTCCTCACCCCGCCCTCTCTCCGACTCCTGGTAGAACCTCCTAGTTCCCTGTGGATCTTTTACCTGGAGGAGAGAAGAACAAGCAGAGTGAGAACCTGAGCCAGATCCCAGATCTGAGTTCCAACATGACCCCTTCCTGTCCTGTGTGCACCTGTACAGGTGATCCAACATGACCCCTTCCTGTCCTGTGTGCACCTGTACAGGTGATCCAACATGACCCCTTCCTGTCCTGTGTGCACCTGTACAGGTGATCCAACATGACCCCTTCCTGTCCTGTGTGCACCTGTACAGGTGATCCAACATGACCCCTTCCTGTCCTGTGTGCACCTGTACAGGTGATCCAACATGACCCCTTCCTGTCCTGTGTGCACCTGTACAGGTGATCCAACATGACCCCTTCCTGTCCTGTGTGCACCTGTACAGGTGATCCAACATGACCCCTTCCTGTCCTGTGTGCACCTGTACAGGTGATCCAACATGACCCCTTCCTGTCCTGTGTGCACCTGTACAGGTGATCCAACATGACCCCTTCCTGTCCTGTGTGCACCTGTACAGGTGATCCAACATGACCCCTTCCTGTACCTGTAGAGGTGTTGGTGACACCGTTCACTGTCCCCTCCACATCAGTCTCATGCTCAGCGTAGCTCATCAGCAGAGCTCTCTGTCTGTCTGTCAGCATCCTGCACAGCACACACACAGCACACACACAGCACACACACAGCAAACATGAGACACACACTTTCCATCTAACATCATGTGATGCATCCTGTCATGTTATATGTGACGTGTCATGTGACAGCTTGGGGGGGGGGGGGGTCTTACTTCGGGACCCGGATCTTGACGTGGACATAATGATCTCCGAAGCCGCAGCCGCTGACCCGGGCGATCCCCTTCCCTGATAGGTGGATCCTGTGATCAGTCTGGACCCCAGCTGGGATCTGGTTTGGAGACAACCGGCCAATCAGAGAGCTGCTGTGACTAGATATTACTATAGCACTGATCCTTACAGATTCCTGTGTATATGGCTTCCTGTATGAGTGTGTGGCTTCCTGTATGAGTGTGTGGCTTCCTGTATGAGTGTGTGGCTTCCTGTGTGTGTCTGTGGCTTCCTGTATGAGTGTGTGGCTTCCTGTGTGAGTGTGTGGCTTCCTGTGTGTGTGTGTGTGTGGCTTCCTGTATGAGTGTGTGGCTTCCTGTGTGTGTGTGTGGCTTCCTGTATGAGTGTGTGGCTTCCTGTATGAGTGTGTGGCTTCCTGTGTGTGTGTGTGGCTTCCTGTATGAGTGTGTGGCTTCCTGTATGAGTGTGTGGCTTCCTGTGTGTGTGTGTGTGGCTTCCTGTATGAGTGTGTGGCTTCCTGTGTGTGTGTGTGTGTGTGTGGCTTCCTGTGTGTGTGTGTGGCTTCCTGTATGAGTGTGTGGCTTCCTGTATGAGTGTGTGGCTTCCTGTGTGTGTGTGTGTGTAGCTTCCTGTATGAGTGTGTGGCTTCCTGTATGAGTGTGTGGCTTCCTGTATGAGTGTGTGGCTTCCTGTGTGTGTGTGTGTGTGGCTTCCTGTATGAGTGTGTGGCTTCCTGTGTGTGTATGTGGCTTCCTGTGTGTGTGTGTGGCTTCCTGTATGAGTGTGTGGCTTCCTGTGTGTGTGTGTGTGGCTTCCTGTATGAGTGTGTGGCTTCCTGTATGAGTGTGTGGCTTCCTGTGTGTGTGTGTGGCTTCCTGTATGAGTGTGTGGCTTCCTGTATGAGTGTGTGGCTTCCTGTATGAGTGTGTGGCTTCCTGTATGAGTGTGTGGCTTCCTGTATGAGTGTGTGGCTTCCTGTGTGTGTGTGTGGCTTCCTGTATGAGTGTGTGTGGCTTCCTGTATGAGTGTGTGTGGCTTCCTGTATGAGTGTGTGGCTTCCTGTGTGTGTGTGTGTGGCTTCCTGTATGAGTGTGTGTCTTACGGAGAGGTTGAGGGTCTCGTAGAGGCCCTGTGTTCGGACCGTGCCCCCCAGGATGGCCTGGGCTACAGAGACCAGGACATCTGAGTGGATGTCTGCCCCGTCCCTCCGGAACAGCGGGCTCCTCTGGACCTGCAGGACACACAGGAGGATATATCAAACCACCCATATCTTCTTGGTAATGGACTGTAGTTATTTAGCTGTTTTCACTAGACAGGCTGGTGGGAGGATCGTGTGTGTGTGTGTGTGTGTGTGTAGACACAGGGGTCAGACCCACCCTGAACGTGATGAAGATTTCCTTGTTACCCACTGGCATTCTGACTGTCTGTCCATCCTCCACCCCTACACACACACACACAAACACAAACACACACACACACAAACACACAGGTTTGAATTCAGACTCACAGAGATGTGCATGTGTGTGTCTGGTGTGTGTGTGTGTCTGGTGTGTGTGTGGTGTGTGTGTGTGTGTCTCACCAGCAGGCACAGGCACCATGACAGTCCTCCTCTGCTTGGTCTGTCCGGTCCCCCTGCAGCCTCCACAGGGGGTGCTGATCACGGAGCCCTTCCCTCCGCAGCGCCGGCAGGTGGACCGCATCACAAACGGCCCCGTGTTCACTGTCTCCTGCAGGGGCCCAGGGAGCAGCACCATCAAGCACATGCTCCAGGAAGGGACATCTCTCTCACACACACATGCTCCAGGGAGGGACATCACACACACACACACGCTCCAGGGAGGGACATCACACACACACACACACACACACACGCTCCAGGGAGGGACATCACACACACACACACACACACGCTCCAGGGAGGGACATCACACACACACACGCTCCAGGGAGGGACATCACACACACACACGCTCCAGGGAGGGACATCACACACACACACACACTCTAGGGAGGGACATCTCACACACACACACACACACACACACACGCTCCAGGGAGGGACATCTCTCTCACACACACACACACGCTCCAGGGAGGGACATCTCTCACACACACACACACACACATGCTCCAGGAGGGACATCACACACACACACACGCTCCAGGAAGGGACATCTCACACACACACACACACATGCTCCAGGGAGGGACATCACACACACACACACGCTCCAGGAAGGGACATCTCTCACACACACACACACACACACACATGCTCCAGGGAGGGACATCACACACACACACACGCTCCAGGAGGGACATCACACACACACACACGCTCCAGGAAGGGACATCTCACACACACACACACACGCTCCAGGGAAGGACATCACACACACACACACACACACATACATACACACTCCAGGGAGGGACATCACACACACACACACACATACACACTCCAGGGAGGGACATCACACACACACACACATACACACTCCAGGGAGGGACATCACACACACACACACACACACACACACACTCCAGGGAGGGGGAGGGACATCACACACACACACACATACACACTCCAGGGAGGAACATCACACACACACACGCTCCAGGAAGGGGAATCACACACACACACACACATACACACTCCAGGGAGGGGAGGGACATCACACACACACACACCACACACGCTCCAGGAAGGGACATCACACACACACACGCTCCAGGAAGGGACATCACACACACACACGCTCCAGGAAGGGGGAATCACACACACACACGCTCCAGGAAGTGACATCACACACACACACACATGCTCCAGGAAGGGGAATCACACACACACACACACACACGCTCCAGGAAGTGACATCACACATTCCAGGAAGTGACATCACACACAGATACAGTAGAACTGTCGGAGGTCTGGACAGGATCTTCTCTGTAGTGCCTCACCATGCCTGAGCCGTTGCAGTAGTGACAGTGCTGGATCTTGGTTCCAGGCTCATGGCCTTTCCCATCGCAGCGCTGGCAACTGGCGTCCATGTTGATGTTGATCTCCTTGTTGACGCCCTTGGCAGCCTGGGTGAAGGTCAGCTCCATGATGTACTGGGGAAAGACACGCGTGTGACACAGGAGAAAACATACATGAGAACATGTCTTAGTCTGGGATACATACATGCCACGCCACATCTTTATATGTAGTCTGGTGATAATCTATCTAAGCCAGTGGTCCCCAGCCCTGGTCCTCAGGGCTCCACTGTCCTGCATGTTCTAGATGTTTTCCCTGGTCCTCAGGGCTCCACTGTCCTGCATGTTCTAGATGTTTCCCTGGTCCTCAGGGCTCACTGTCCTGCATGTTCTAGATGTTTTCCCTGGTCCTCAGGGCTCCACTGTCCTGCATGTTCTAGATGTTTCCCTGGTCCTCAGGACTCCACTGTCCTGCATGTTCTAGATGTTTCCCTGGTCCTCAGGGCTCCACTGTCCTGCATGTTCTAGATGTTTCCCTGGTCCTCAGGACTCCACTGTCCTGCATGTTCTAGATGTTTCCTGGTCCTCAGGGCTCCACTGTCCTGCATGTTCTAGATGTTTCCCTGGTCCTCAGGGCTCCACTGTCCTGCAATGTTCTAGATGTTTCCCTGGTCCTCAGGACTCCACTGTCCTGCATGTTCTAGATGTTTCCCTGGTCCTCAGGGCTCCACTGTCCTGCATGTTCTAGATGTTTCCCTGGTCCTCAGGGCTCCACTGTCCTGCATGTTCTAGATGTTTCCCTGGTCCTCAGGGCTCCACTGTCCTGCATGTTCTAGATGTTTCCCTGGTCCTCAGGGCTCCACTGTCCTGCATGTTCTAGATGTTTCCCTGGTCCTCAGGGCTCCACTGTCCTGCATGTTCTAGATGTTTCCCTGGTCCTCAGGGCTCCACTGTCCTGCATGTTCTAGATGTTTCCCTGGTCCTCAGGGCTCCACTGTCCTGCATGTTCTAGATGTTTCCCTGGTCCTCAGGGCTCCACTGTCCTGCATGTTTTAGATAGGATAGTGGCTCAGAGGACCAGGATCTGACACCCCTGATCTAGACCAAAATGTACTAATACTTCAACATTCTTCATTAGTTTTCCCTCGTCTTTCTCCTGACCTCTTGTGGCTGGTCGAACACAGCGGTTAAAGTCTCCAAATCCACGGCTTCCGGAGAATTCCCCGAAAATCTTGCGGAAAAGTTCCTCCGGGTCGACGTGAGTGGCCTGTCCGCTCCAGTACTGCTGTTGCCCCCGCCCCCCCACGTTTGCCCCGCCCCCCCGTCGAAGCCGGCCGTCCCGTACGTGTCGTACTGCTTCCTCTTCACCTCGTCACTCAGAACCTGCCGACAAGGACAGACAGAGTAAAGACCACACCTGACCATCCTGATGGAGGGGGAGGGGAGAGGGGGAGGAGGACAGTTGAGGTTAAGAGGGGGGGGGGGGGGGGGGGGGAGGGAAGAAGAGAGGGGGAGGAGGAGGAGGGGAAGCTCTGGATAAGAGCGTCTGCTAAAATGATTAACTGAAGAGAGAGAGGGGGGGAGGAGAGAGGCTGACCTCGTACGCTTCAGCCAGCTGAGCGAACTTCTCCTTGGCTTGAGGGTCGTCCTTGTTGGTGTCTGGGTGTACTTCTTAGCCATCTGGAGGATCAACACAGACACTCAACACAGAGGAACCACACCAGCCACACACGTCTACTACACACAGATGGACATGGACACAAGGGATCCAGGTGTAGTCGTTCTAGGTTTCTAACAGACCTGTTTCTCAGGTGGTTCTACACACCTGGTAATACGCCTTCTTGATCTCCTTCTGTGTGGCTGAGCGTGGAACCCCCAGGATCTGGTAGAAGTCCTGCTTGTTGGCAGCAGAGCTGCTTGTGTGGAAGGACAGTGAGCAGATGACGTGAGGAGACACGAACCAGACCCTGGAAACACGAACACAGAGTAAGGAAGCTGTGAGCAGCGATCTACAGTCCCCCTACAGCAGTGGTTCTCAACCCTGGTCCTCAGGGCTCCACTGTCCTGCATGTTTTAGATGTTTCCCCCTTGTAACACACCTGATTCTAATAAAGGGTCATTATCAGGCTTCTGCTGAGCTTCATAAGGACCCATTCATTTGAATCAGGTGTGTTGAAGCAGGGAAACATCTAAAACATGCAGGACAGTGGAGCCCTGAGGACCGGAATTGAGAACCACTGCCCTTCAGTACATGTCATCAGCTGTAATTAGCTGTCCTGGGTTACAAAACAACTTTAGTCCAGTGAAATAACCTGTCGGTTTGATAACGTAACGCTCATCAGGTTATCACTGCATGGTAGAACAAGGCAGCCCTTCATACTAATGTCAGCTGCAGAAGTTATCAGAAGTTGCTGGAACAGGTTGTCTGCTCTACCTCGCAACACTGCAACTAAAAACTCGGTCAGACTTCATGTTAGCTAAGCTAAATTAGCTGGAAGCACCGAGAACAGCTGACCAGCTAGCCTAGCTTAGCATAGCTCACCAGGCAGTCCGCTCAATGTCATGACGTTTTTCATCCCCCCACGGGAAGAACTTCCTGTCGGGCCAGATCTTCTGAGCTCGGAGGGTGGAGAGACTCCGGACCCCGACCCCCCGGTGGAGGGTGGAGGGGGAAGAGGCATCCTGGACGCCTGTGTCCAGCGGACACAGCTACTGTCAGCCAGCGCGTGGAGCAGCGAGCCGCTGAGGACGCCATGGTTTCTGACAGGCCGACGACCGACTGCGCATGTCCAGACGGGCGCGCGGAACCTTATAAAGGGATAATGTTGTGAAGTTTAAAATGTATTTGGCATAATTTGTATTTTTATTTTAAAAGGCGCTGAATACTTTATATGGACATTTAAACACATCAGAAGGAATTAAAAAAATTACTAAAAAAAAAAGAAATCTACATCCGGGATAGCAATGTCAGGTTAGATAATCGAGCCTGAAAGTAATCGAACCACCTCACTTCAGGGAAGTATCCAACTACAAATAAATTAATATTTCAATATTAAGGAGATTAATTCTAAACAACAGTTAGTGTTTAAATGTCAAAATTTAATATTAAAATTAAAAACATTACGTTACTGATTTACCTCCATACCAGGTTATTTCAATGGACACTTAAGAGTAAAGAGACACATTTGTTCGCTATAATCTGCTGTTTTTATTAAAAACACAATTAAAATGAACAGTGACATTTAGAAACAGCACTGACATGAGAGAACAATAAGAGCAGTTTGTAACATTTTGAACCATTCAGTTCTGCAGATATTCCAGTTTATTATCAGTTAAACTAAGTACAGATGTACTGATGAGAGAAAGGGACCAAATCTAAGTTTTGTTACTGCAAAATATTTACAGTCTTTGTATTCTAATTTAAAACAAATTATTGTTCTTAGTTTACATCCCTGGGTTGATGATAGTATAAAATGACAAATTGCTTCCGAAAAACTGCGCTTGCTTGTATAATATCTAATATAATGTCTAATCTACTAAATTATAAAACCAAAACACAGTGAAAACAAGGATGAAGTAGCCTGCAAGGCGCCAAACAGCCTCGACATTAAAAGCAATTTGACTTAGAAAGTCACCCACCATGACAGCTGTTTAAGCATCGAAAATACACTGAAATAAAATAAATCTGAACAACATCAAAGCCATTCTGCTCGAACTCCCCTCACTGTTCAGATGGACGAGACATCATGGAGAGACGGAATTCATGAACCATACATTTTAAATGTTCCGAAAAAAAGAGAGAAGCTATGATTCCATTTTACAAGGTACCGAGCTTCTTTTAGAATCAGTTCTGTCCTCCCTCTCCACCTCCCATCCATCCATCCATCCCTTCTCTCGTAGCCAAGGCCTTCCTACTGTCCCTCTTAAGACTGTTTTCCACACCTACCAGTATGTACAGTTTATATACAATCACATGACTGTGTGTCTTGTTAAGAATATTCTACTCCCTGTATCATTTGCGTTTTCTTCAAAGTGAGTGTCGTCCCTCCACACTACTGCTGGATCCTCTAGTCTCTCCAGGTCTGTTAGAAGACATCTTCCCTCTAAAGCTACTCTGGGGGGACACGTGTTTAGATATCGTAAACAAATCTGAGTGAATTCCGTCGCCACGGTCATCTTGATTGGTTACCGTGGGTGAACTGCAGTGTACTGGCGAAGCACAGTCAATGAGGTAGATATACAGACACTCCCCTCCACTGTGAGGCCAGCTAGCTGCCCCCCCCCCCCCGCTGCTTTAGGCCTTCCTGGCTGCTCTGCAGACTCTACTGTCTGGGTTCTACTGAAGTCTACGGGTTCTAGAGATGTGTTTGGGTTCTACTGAAGTCTATAGGTTCTAGAGATGTGTTTGGGTTCTAGAGAGTGGAACTGTACATACCAACAAACAAAACATTGGTAGCAGAAATCAGGGTGTAGATTGGCAGTGAGACTGAAGGTCCCTTTAGTTATCGCTTATGTACTGTGTGTGTGTGTGTGTGTGTGTGTGTGTGACCCTGTTAAACATGAAATGGGACACCTAAAGCCTTTTGATTGGTCACTGATCCATGAAGCATCTCAGACCACTGCGGTTTGAGTTCTTTGAGATGCGTGTCTGACAGGAGTGTAGTGTGTGTGTGGTGTGTGTGTGTGTGCGTGTGGTGTGTGTGTGTGCGTGTGGTGTGTGTGTGTGTGCGTGTGGTGTGTGTGTGTGGTGTGTGTGTGTGTGTGCGTGTGGTGTGTGTGTGTGTGTGTGCGTGTGGTGTGTGTGTGTGTGTGCGTGTGGTGTGTGTGTGTGTGTGTGCGTGTGGTGTGTGTGTGTGTGCGTGTGGTGTGTGTGTGTGTGCGTGTGGTGTGTGTGTGTGTGCGTGTGGTGTGTGTGTGGATCAGGAGGCAGCGATGGTGGTCCCTCCGCTCAGTCTCAGCAGGATGTGCTGACAGTCTTGCAGCGAGCGTCGGTCTCCCACACGCTCCAGGGTGCGCTTGGCTTCCGCCAGCAGACGGGCCCGGTGGGCCGGGCGGGGTTAGCAGGGGCAGAGGCAGGTACGACACGCCCAGCAGGATGGCATGAGCCCTCTCTCTCTCACCCAAGACACAGTCCCCATCAGCTGGAGGGAGGAGGAGGAGAAAAAGGATACAAGGCCTGTTATGGTTTGTGTGTGTGTGTATGTCCTG
>CM059324.1:15414268-15704969 GCA_030340685.1 Protosalanx chinensis | reverse complement strand
GAAGGTCGTAGAGCTTCCAAACCAAGATCCGCCTGCCCTAATATGGCCACGGGCAACACGCCAGTCTTGTCCCCGACTCTCTACGACCTTCCGTTCCCGAGATACAGCCCATTTCCTGTCCAAAACGGATGTAGCTCCCGAACGGAAGGTCACACGACCCCAAGACCACCACCATTCGAACCGGGGTGTCCCAATTAGTCAGTACAGCCAATTTCACTTACCTGCAGTACCCACAAGTACCAGAAAGGACTCACTTATAGGATCGGTCGAGGATCAGTCATGACCGATCGTGGTTATCATCCCTATACCTAACCCTAACCCTAACCCTAACCCTAACCCTAACCCTAACCCTAACCCTAACCCTAACCCTAACCCTAACCCTAACCCTAACCCTAACCCTAACCCTAACCCTAACCCTAACCCTAACCCTAACCCTAACCCTAACCCTAACCCTAACCCTAACCCTAACCCTAACCCTAACCCTAACCCTATGGTTAGGATTAGGGTTACAGGACAGGTTAGGGTCAGAAACACCAGAGGTCAAGCCTGGTTAGGGTTAGGAAAGGCCCAATGGACAGTCAACTAGGGCTGGACTTAGAAGAATTTTCGAAAATTCCCATTCATTTCAATGGAAAACACTTTGACCAATCATAACTCTTGAACGGAAGGTCGTAGAGCTTCCAAACCAAGATCCGCCTGCCCTAATATGGCCACGGGCAACACGCCAGTCTTGTCCCCGACTCTCTACGACCTTCCGTTCCCGAGATACAGCCCATTTCCTGTCCAAAACGGATGTAGCTCCCGAACGGAAGGTCACACGACCCCAAGACCACCACCATTCGAACCGGGGTGTCCCAATTAGTCAGTACAGCCAATTTCACTTACCTGCAGTACCCACAAGTACCAGAAAGGACTCACTTATAGGATCGGTCGAGGATCAGTCATGACCGATCGTGGTTATCATCCCTATACCTAACCCTAACCCTAACCCTAACCCTAACCCTAACCCTAACCCTAGCGGAACCCTAACCCTAGCAGCCACAGACCAGCACGCAGGCCAAGTCAAAACACTAACCAAACCCTATACACAAAGTCTGCCACAATACTAGGCCAAACCACAACCCTAACCCTAATCACAACCACTCCCACAACCCAAACCCTAACCATAACCACTCCCACAACCCTAATTGGGGGTTATGGTTAGGATTAGGGTTACAGGACAGGTTAGGGTCAGAAACACCAGAGGTCAAGCCTGGTTAGGGTTAGGAAAGGCCCAATGGACAGTCAACTAGGGCTGGACTTAGAAGAATTTTCGAAAATTCCCATTCATTTCAATGGAAAACACTTTGACCAATCATAACTCTTGAACGGAAGGTCGTAGAGCTTCCAAACCAAGATCCGCCTGCCCTAATATGGCCACGGGCAACACGCCAGTCTTGTCCCCGACTCTCTACGACCTTCCGTTCCCGAGATACAGCCCATTTCCTGTCCAAAACGGATGTAGCTCCCGAACGGAAGGTCACACGACCCCAAGACCACCACCATTCGAACCGGGGTGTCCCAATTAGTCAGTACAGCCAATTTCACTTACCTGCAGTACCCACAAGTACCAGAAAGGACTCACTTATAGGATCGGTCGAGGATCAGTCATGACCGATCGTGGTTATCATCCCTATACCTAACCCTAACCCTAACCCTAACCCTAACCCTAACCCTAACCCTAGCGGAACCCTAACCCTAGCAGCCACAGACCAGCACGCAGGCCAAGTCAAAACACTAACCAAACCCTATACACAAAGTCTGCCACAATACTAGGCCAAACCACAACCCTAACCCTAATCACAACCACTCCCACAACCCAAACCCTAACCATAACCACTCCCACAACCCTAATTGGGGGTTATGGTTAGGATTAGGGTTACAGGACAGGTTAGGGTCAGAAACACCAGAGGTCAAGCCTGGTTAGGGTTAGGAAAGGCCCAATGGACAGTCAACTAGGGCTGGACTTAGAAGAATTTTCGAAAATTCCCATTCATTTCAATGGAAAACACTTTGACCAATCATAACTCTTGAACGGAAGGTCGTAGAGCTTCCAAACCAAGATCCGCCTGCCCTAATATGGCCACGGGCAACACGCCAGTCTTGTCCCCGACTCTCTACGACCTTCCGTTCCCGAGATACAGCCCATTTCCTGTCCAAAACGGATGTAGCTCCCGAACGGAAGGTCACACGACCCCAAGACCACCACCATTCGAACCGGGGTGTCCCAATTAGTCAGTACAGCCAATTTCACTTACCTGCAGTACCCACAAGTACCAGAAAGGACTCACTTATAGGATCGGTCGAGGATCAGTCATGACCGATCGTGGTTATCATCCCTATACCTAACCCTAACCCTAACCCTAACCCTAACCCTAACCCTAACCCTAACCCTAACCCTAACCCTAACCCTAACCCTAACCCTAACCCTAACCCTAACCCTAACCCTAACCCTAGCGGAACCCTAACCCTAGCAGCCACAGACCAGCACGCAGGCCAAGTCAAAACACTAACCAAACCCTATACACAAAGTCTGCCACAATACTAGGCCAAACCACAACCCTAACCCTAATCACAACCACTCCCACAACCCAAACCCTAACCATAACCACTCCCACAACCCTAATTGGGGGTTATGGTTAGGATTAGGGTTACAGGACAGGTTAGGGTCAGAAACACCAGAGGTCAAGCCTGGTTAGGGTTAGGAAAGGCCCAATGGACAGTCAACTAGGGCTGGACTTAGAAGAATTTTCGAAAATTCCCATTCATTTCAATGGAAAACACTTTGACCAATCATAACTCTTGAACGGAAGGTCGTAGAGCTTCCAAACCAAGATCCGCCTGCCCTAATATGGCCACGGGCAACACGCCAGTCTTGTCCCCGACTCTCTACGACCTTCCGTTCCCGAGATACAGCCCATTTCCTGTCCAAAACGGATGTAGCTCCCGAACGGAAGGTCACACGACCCCAAGACCACCACCATTCGAACCGGGGTGTCCCAATTAGTCAGTACAGCCAATTTCACTTACCTGCAGTACCCACAAGTACCAGAAAGGACTCACTTATAGGATCGGTCGAGGATCAGTCATGACCGATCGTGGTTATCATCCCTATACCTAACCCTAACCCTAACCCTAACCCTAACCCTAACCCTAACCCTAGCGGAACCCTAACCCTAGCAGCCACAGACCAGCACGCAGGCCAAGTCAAAACACTAACCAAACCCTATACACAAAGTCTGCCACAATACTAGGCCAAACCACAACCCTAACCCTAATCACAACCACTCCCACAACCCAAACCCTAACCATAACCACTCCCACAACCCTAATTGGGGGTTATGGTTAGGATTAGGGTTACAGGACAGGTTAGGGTCAGAAACACCAGAGGTCAAGCCTGGTTAGGGTTAGGAAAGGCCCAATGGACAGTCAACTAGGGCTGGACTTAGAAGAATTTTCGAAAATTCCCATTCATTTCAATGGAAAACACTTTGACCAATCATAACTCTTGAACGGAAGGTCGTAGAGCTTCCAAACCAAGATCCGCCTGCCCTAATATGGCCACGGGCAACACGCCAGTCTTGTCCCCGACTCTCTACGACCTTCCGTTCCCGAGATACAGCCCATTTCCTGTCCAAAACGGATGTAGCTCCCGAACGGAAGGTCACACGACCCCAAGACCACCACCATTCGAACCGGGGTGTCCCAATTAGTCAGTACAGCCAATTTCACTTACCTGCAGTACCCACAAGTACCAGAAAGGACTCACTTATAGGATCGGTCGAGGATCAGTCATGACCGATCGTGGTTATCATCCCTATACCTAACCCTAACCCTAACCCTAACCCTAACCCTAACCCTAACCCTAACCCTAACCCTAACCCTAACCCTAACCCTAACCCTAGCGGAACCCTAACCCTAGCAGCCACAGACCAGCACGCAGGCCAAGTCAAAACACTAACCAAACCCTATACACAAAGTCTGCCACAATACTAGGCCAAACCACAACCCTAACCCTAATCACAACCACTCCCACAACCCAAACCCTAACCATAACCACTCCCACAACCCTAATTGGGGGTTATGGTTAGGATTAGGGTTACAGGACAGGTTAGGGTCAGAAACACCAGAGGTCAAGCCTGGTTAGGGTTAGGAAAGGCCCAATGGACAGTCAACTAGGGCTGGACTTAGAAGAATTTTCGAAAATTCCCATTCATTTCAATGGAAAACACTTTGACCAATCATAACTCTTGAACGGAAGGTCGTAGAGCTTCCAAACCAAGATCCGCCTGCCCTAATATGGCCACGGGCAACACGCCAGTCTTGTCCCCGACTCTCTACGACCTTCCGTTCCCGAGATACAGCCCATTTCCTGTCCAAAACGGATGTAGCTCCCGAACGGAAGGTCACACGACCCCAAGACCACCACCATTCGAACCGGGGTGTCCCAATTAGTCAGTACAGCCAATTTCACTTACCTGCAGTACCCACAAGTACCAGAAAGGACTCACTTATAGGATCGGTCGAGGATCAGTCATGACCGATCGTGGTTATCATCCCTATACCTAACCCTAACCCTAACCCTAACCCTAACCCTAACCCTAACCCTAGCGGAACCCTAACCCTAGCAGCCACAGACCAGCACGCAGGCCAAGTCAAAACACTAACCAAACCCTATACACAAAGTCTGCCACAATACTAGGCCAAACCACAACCCTAACCCTAATCACAACCACTCCCACAACCCAAACCCTAACCATAACCACTCCCACAACCCTAATTGGGGGTTATGGTTAGGATTAGGGTTACAGGACAGGTTAGGGTCAGAAACACCAGAGGTCAAGCCTGGTTAGGGTTAGGAAAGGCCCAATGGACAGTCAACTAGGGCTGGACTTAGAAGAATTTTCGAAAATTCCCATTCATTTCAATGGAAAACACTTTGACCAATCATAACTCTTGAACGGAAGGTCGTAGAGCTTCCAAACCAAGATCCGCCTGCCCTAATATGGCCACGGGCAACACGCCAGTCTTGTCCCCGACTCTCTACGACCTTCCGTTCCCGAGATACAGCCCATTTCCTGTCCAAAACGGATGTAGCTCCCGAACGGAAGGTCACACGACCCCAAGACCACCACCATTCGAACCGGGGTGTCCCAATTAGTCAGTACAGCCAATTTCACTTACCTGCAGTACCCACAAGTACCAGAAAGGACTCACTTATAGGATCGGTCGAGGATCAGTCATGACCGATCGTGGTTATCATCCCTATACCTAACCCTAACCCTAACCCTAACCCTAACCCTAACCCTAACCCTAGCGGAACCCTAACCCTAGCAGCCACAGACCAGCACGCAGGCCAAGTCAAAACACTAACCAAACCCTATACACAAAGTCTGCCACAATACTAGGCCAAACCACAACCCTAACCCTAATCACAACCACTCCCACAACCCAAACCCTAACCATAACCACTCCCACAACCCTAATTGGGGGTTATGGTTAGGATTAGGGTTACAGGACAGGTTAGGGTCAGAAACACCAGAGGTCAAGCCTGGTTAGGGTTAGGAAAGGCCCAATGGACAGTCAACTAGGGCTGGACTTAGAAGAATTTTCGAAAATTCCCATTCATTTCAATGGAAAACACTTTGACCAATCATAACTCTTGAACGGAAGGTCGTAGAGCTTCCAAACCAAGATCCGCCTGCCCTAATATGGCCACGGGCAACACGCCAGTCTTGTCCCCGACTCTCTACGACCTTCCGTTCCCGAGATACAGCCCATTTCCTGTCCAAAACGGATGTAGCTCCCGAACGGAAGGTCACACGACCCCAAGACCACCACCATTCGAACCGGGGTGTCCCAATTAGTCAGTACAGCCAATTTCACTTACCTGCAGTACCCACAAGTACCAGAAAGGACTCACTTATAGGATCGGTCGAGGATCAGTCATGACCGATCGTGGTTATCATCCCTATACCTAACCCTAACCCTAACCCTAACCCTAACCCTAACCCTAACCCTAACCCTAACCCTAACCCTAACCCTAACCCTAACCCTAACCCTAACCCTAACCCTAACCCTAACCCTAACCCTAACCCTAACCCTAACCCTAACCCTAACCCTAACCCTAACCCTAACCCTAACCCTAACCCTAACCCTAACCCTAACCCTAACCCTAACCCTAACCCTAACCCTAACCCTAACCCTAACCCTAACCCTAACCCTAACCCTAACCCTAACCCTAACCCTAACCCTAACCCTAACCCTAACCCTAACCCTAACCCTAACCCTAACCCTAACCCTAACCCTAACCCTAACCCTAACCCTAACCCTAACCCTAACCCTAACCCTAACCCTAACCCTAACCCTAACCCTAACCCTAACCCTAACCCTAACCCTAACCCTAACCCTAACCCTAACCCTAACCCTAACCCTAACCCTAACCCTAACCCTAACCCTGGACTTAGAAGAATTTTCGAAAATTCCCATTCATTTCAATGGAAAACACTTTGACCAATCATAACTCTTGAACGGAAGGTCGTAGAGCTTCCAAACCAAGATCCGCCTGCCCTAATATGGCCACGGGCAACACGCCAGTCTTGTCCCCGACTCTCTACGACCTTCCGTTCCCGAGATACAGCCCATTTCCTGTCCAAAACGGATGTAGCTCCCGAACGGAAGGTCACACGACCCCAAGACCACCACCATTCGAACCGGGGTGTCCCAATTAGTCAGTACAGCCAATTTCACTTACCTGCAGTACCCACAAGTACCAGAAAGGACTCACTTATAGGATCGGTCGAGGATCAGTCATGACCGATCGTGGTTATCATCCCTAACCTAACCCTAACCCTAACCCTAACCCTAACCCTAACCCTAACCCTAACCCTAACCCTAACCCTAACCCTAACCCTAACCCTAACCCTAACCCTAACCCTAACCCTAACCCTAGCGGAACCCTAACCCTAGCAGCCACAGACCAGCACGCAGGCCAAGTCAAAACACTAACCAAACCCTATACACAAAGTCTGCCACAATACTAGGCCAAACCACAACCCTAACCCTAATCACAACCACTCCCACAACCCAAACCCTAACCATAACCACTCCCACAACCCTAATTGGGGGTTATGGTTAGGATTAGGGTTACAGGACAGGTTAGGGTCAGAAACACCAGAGGTCAAGCCTGGTTAGGGTTAGGAAAGGCCCAATGGACAGTCAACTAGGGCTGGACTTAGAAGAATTTTCGAAAATTCCCATTCATTTCAATGGAAAACACTTTGACCAATCATAACTCTTGAACGGAAGGTCGTAGAGCTTCCAAACCAAGATCCGCCTGCCCTAATATGGCCACGGGCAACACGCCAGTCTTGTCCCCGACTCTCTACGACCTTCCGTTCCCGAGATACAGCCCATTTCCTGTCCAAAACGGATGTAGCTCCCGAACGGAAGGTCACACGACCCCAAGACCACCACCATTCGAACCGGGGTGTCCCAATTAGTCAGTACAGCCAATTTCACTTACCTGCAGTACCCACAAGTACCAGAAAGGACTCACTTATAGGATCGGTCGAGGATCAGTCATGACCGATCGTGGTTATCATCCCTATACCTAACCCTAACCCTAACCCTAACCCTAACCCTAACCCTAACCCTAGCGGAACCCTAACCCTAGCAGCCACAGACCAGCACGCAGGCCAAGTCAAAACACTAACCAAACCCTATACACAAAGTCTGCCACAATACTAGGCCAAACCACAACCCTAACCCTAATCACAACCACTCCCACAACCCAAACCCTAACCATAACCACTCCCACAACCCTAATTGGGGGTTATGGTTAGGATTAGGGTTACAGGACAGGTTAGGGTCAGAAACACCAGAGGTCAAGCCTGGTTAGGGTTAGGAAAGGCCCAATGGACAGTCAACTAGGGCTGGACTTAGAAGAATTTTCGAAAATTCCCATTCATTTCAATGGAAAACACTTTGACCAATCATAACTCTTGAACGGAAGGTCGTAGAGCTTCCAAACCAAGATCCGCCTGCCCTAATATGGCCACGGGCAACACGCCAGTCTTGTCCCCGACTCTCTACGACCTTCCGTTCCCGAGATACAGCCCATTTCCTGTCCAAAACGGATGTAGCTCCCGAACGGAAGGTCACACGACCCCAAGACCACCACCATTCGAACCGGGGTGTCCCAATTAGTCAGTACAGCCAATTTCACTTACCTGCAGTACCCACAAGTACCAGAAAGGACTCACTTATAGGATCGGTCGAGGATCAGTCATGACCGATCGTGGTTATCATCCCTATACCTAACCCTAACCCTAACCCTAACCCTAACCCTAACCCTAACCCTAACCCTAACCCTAACCCTAACCCTAACCCTAACCCTAGCGGAACCCTAACCCTAGCAGCCACAGACCAGCACGCAGGCCAAGTCAAAACACTAACCAAACCCTATACACAAAGTCTGCCACAATACTAGGCCAAACCACAACCCTAACCCTAATCACAACCACTCCCACAACCCAAACCCTAACCATAACCACTCCCACAACCCTAATTGGGGGTTATGGTTAGGATTAGGGTTACAGGACAGGTTAGGGTCAGAAACACCAGAGGTCAAGCCTGGTTAGGGTTAGGAAAGGCCCAATGGACAGTCAACTAGGGCTGGACTTAGAAGAATTTTCGAAAATTCCCATTCATTTCAATGGAAAACACTTTGACCAATCATAACTCTTGAACGGAAGGTCGTAGAGCTTCCAAACCAAGATCCGCCTGCCCTAATATGGCCACGGGCAACACGCCAGTCTTGTCCCCGACTCTCTACGACCTTCCGTTCCCGAGATACAGCCCATTTCCTGTCCAAAACGGATGTAGCTCCCGAACGGAAGGTCACACGACCCCAAGACCACCACCATTCGAACCGGGGTGTCCCAATTAGTCAGTACAGCCAATTTCACTTACCTGCAGTACCCACAAGTACCAGAAAGGACTCACTTATAGGATCGGTCGAGGATCAGTCATGACCGATCGTGGTTATCATCCCTATACCTAACCCTAACCCTAACCCTAACCCTAACCCTAACCCTAACCCTAGCGGAACCCTAACCCTAGCAGCCACAGACCAGCACGCAGGCCAAGTCAAAACACTAACCAAACCCTATACACAAAGTCTGCCACAATACTAGGCCAAACCACAACCCTAACCCTAATCACAACCACTCCCACAACCCAAACCCTAACCATAACCACTCCCACAACCCTAATTGGGGGTTATGGTTAGGATTAGGGTTACAGGACAGGTTAGGGTCAGAAACACCAGAGGTCAAGCCTGGTTAGGGTTAGGAAAGGCCCAATGGACAGTCAACTAGGGCTGGACTTAGAAGAATTTTCGAAAATTCCCATTCATTTCAATGGAAAACACTTTGACCAATCATAACTCTTGAACGGAAGGTCGTAGAGCTTCCAAACCAAGATCCGCCTGCCCTAATATGGCCACGGGCAACACGCCAGTCTTGTCCCCGACTCTCTACGACCTTCCGTTCCCGAGATACAGCCCATTTCCTGTCCAAAACGGATGTAGCTCCCGAACGGAAGGTCACACGACCCCAAGACCACCACCATTCGAACCGGGGTGTCCCAATTAGTCAGTACAGCCAATTTCACTTACCTGCAGTACCCACAAGTACCAGAAAGGACTCACTTATAGGATCGGTCGAGGATCAGTCATGACCGATCGTGGTTATCATCCCTATACCTAACCCTAACCCTAACCCTAACCCTAACCCTAACCCTAACCCTAGCGGAACCCTAACCCTAGCAGCCACAGACCAGCACGCAGGCCAAGTCAAAACACTAACCAAACCCTATACACAAAGTCTGCCACAATACTAGGCCAAACCACAACCCTAACCCTAATCACAACCACTCCCACAACCCAAACCCTAACCATAACCACTCCCACAACCCTAATTGGGGGTTATGGTTAGGATTAGGGTTACAGGACAGGTTAGGGTCAGAAACACCAGAGGTCAAGCCTGGTTAGGGTTAGGAAAGGCCCAATGGACAGTCAACTAGGGCTGGACTTAGAAGAATTTTCGAAAATTCCCATTCATTTCAATGGAAAACACTTTGACCAATCATAACTCTTGAACGGAAGGTCGTAGAGCTTCCAAACCAAGATCCGCCTGCCCTAATATGGCCACGGGCAACACGCCAGTCTTGTCCCCGACTCTCTACGACCTTCCGTTCCCGAGATACAGCCCATTTCCTGTCCAAAACGGATGTAGCTCCCGAACGGAAGGTCACACGACCCCAAGACCACCACCATTCGAACCGGGGTGTCCCAATTAGTCAGTACAGCCAATTTCACTTACCTGCAGTACCCACAAGTACCAGAAAGGACTCACTTATAGGATCGGTCGAGGATCAGTCATGACCGATCGTGGTTATCATCCCTATACCTAACCCTAACCCTAACCCTAACCCTAACCCTAACCCTAACCCTAACCCTAACCCTAACCCTAACCCTAACCCTAACCCTAACCCTAACCCTAACCCTAACCCTAACCCTAGCGGAACCCTAACCCTAGCAGCCACAGACCAGCACGCAGGCCAAGTCAAAACACTAACCAAACCCTATACACAAAGTCTGCCACAATACTAGGCCAAACCACAACCCTAACCCTAATCACAACCACTCCCACAACCCAAACCCTAACCATAACCACTCCCACAACCCTAATTGGGGGTTATGGTTAGGATTAGGGTTACAGGACAGGTTAGGGTCAGAAACACCAGAGGTCAAGCCTGGTTAGGGTTAGGAAAGGCCCAATGGACAGTCAACTAGGGCTGGACTTAGAAGAATTTTCGAAAATTCCCATTCATTTCAATGGAAAACACTTTGACCAATCATAACTCTTGAACGGAAGGTCGTAGAGCTTCCAAACCAAGATCCGCCTGCCCTAATATGGCCACGGGCAACACGCCAGTCTTGTCCCCGACTCTCTACGACCTTCCGTTCCCGAGATACAGCCCATTTCCTGTCCAAAACGGATGTAGCTCCCGAACGGAAGGTCACACGACCCCAAGACCACCACCATTCGAACCGGGGTGTCCCAATTAGTCAGTACAGCCAATTTCACTTACCTGCAGTACCCACAAGTACCAGAAAGGACTCACTTATAGGATCGGTCGAGGATCAGTCATGACCGATCGTGGTTATCATCCCTATACCTAACCCTAACCCTAACCCTAACCCTAACCCTAACCCTAACCCTAGCGGAACCCTAACCCTAGCAGCCACAGACCAGCACGCAGGCCAAGTCAAAACACTAACCAAACCCTATACACAAAGTCTGCCACAATACTAGGCCAAACCACAACCCTAACCCTAATCACAACCACTCCCACAACCCAAACCCTAACCATAACCACTCCCACAACCCTAATTGGGGGTTATGGTTAGGATTAGGGTTACAGGACAGGTTAGGGTCAGAAACACCAGAGGTCAAGCCTGGTTAGGGTTAGGAAAGGCCCAATGGACAGTCAACTAGGGCTGGACTTAGAAGAATTTTCGAAAATTCCCATTCATTTCAATGGAAAACACTTTGACCAATCATAACTCTTGAACGGAAGGTCGTAGAGCTTCCAAACCAAGATCCGCCTGCCCTAATATGGCCACGGGCAACACGCCAGTCTTGTCCCCGACTCTCTACGACCTTCCGTTCCCGAGATACAGCCCATTTCCTGTCCAAAACGGATGTAGCTCCCGAACGGAAGGTCACACGACCCCAAGACCACCACCATTCGAACCGGGGTGTCCCAATTAGTCAGTACAGCCAATTTCACTTACCTGCAGTACCCACAAGTACCAGAAAGGACTCACTTATAGGATCGGTCGAGGATCAGTCATGACCGATCGTGGTTATCATCCCTATACCTAACCCTAACCCTAACCCTAACCCTAACCCTAACCCTAACCCTAACCCTAACCCTAACCCTAACCCTAACCCTAACCCTAACCCTAACCCTAACCCTAACCCTAACCCTAACCCTAACCCTAACCCTAACCCTAACCCTAACCCTAACCCTAGCAGCCACAGACCAGCACGCAGGCCAAGTCAAAACACTAACCAAACCCTATACACAAAGTCTGCCACAATACTAGGCCAAACCACAACCCTAACCCTAATCACAACCACTCCCACAACCCAAACCCTAACCATAACCACTCCCACAACCCTAATTGGGGGTTATGGTTAGGATTAGGGTTACAGGACAGGTTAGGGTCAGAAACACCAGAGGTCAAGCCTGGTTAGGGTTAGGAAAGGCCCAATGGACAGTCAACTAGGGCTGGACTTAGAAGAATTTTCGAAAATTCCCATTCATTTCAATGGAAAACACTTTGACCAATCATAACTCTTGAACGGAAGGTCGTAGAGCTTCCAAACCAAGATCCGCCTGCCCTAATATGGCCACGGGCAACACGCCAGTCTTGTCCCCGACTCTCTACGACCTTCCGTTCCCGAGATACAGCCCATTTCCTGTCCAAAACGGATGTAGCTCCCGAACGGAAGGTCACACGACCCCAAGACCACCACCATTCGAACCGGGGTGTCCCAATTAGTCAGTACAGCCAATTTCACTTACCTGCAGTACCCACAAGTACCAGAAAGGACTCACTTATAGGATCGGTCGAGGATCAGTCATGACCGATCGTGGTTATCATCCCTATACCTAACCCTAACCCTAACCCTAACCCTAACCCTAACCCTAACCCTAGCGGAACCCTAACCCTAGCAGCCACAGACCAGCACGCAGGCCAAGTCAAAACACTAACCAAACCCTATACACAAAGTCTGCCACAATACTAGGCCAAACCACAACCCTAACCCTAATCACAACCACTCCCACAACCCAAACCCTAACCATAACCACTCCCACAACCCTAATTGGGGGTTATGGTTAGGATTAGGGTTACAGGACAGGTTAGGGTCAGAAACACCAGAGGTCAAGCCTGGTTAGGGTTAGGAAAGGCCCAATGGACAGTCAACTAGGGCTGGACTTAGAAGAATTTTCGAAAATTCCCATTCATTTCAATGGAAAACACTTTGACCAATCATAACTCTTGAACGGAAGGTCGTAGAGCTTCCAAACCAAGATCCGCCTGCCCTAATATGGCCACGGGCAACACGCCAGTCTTGTCCCCGACTCTCTACGACCTTCCGTTCCCGAGATACAGCCCATTTCCTGTCCAAAACGGATGTAGCTCCCGAACGGAAGGTCACACGACCCCAAGACCACCACCATTCGAACCGGGGTGTCCCAATTAGTCAGTACAGCCAATTTCACTTACCTGCAGTACCCACAAGTACCAGAAAGGACTCACTTATAGGATCGGTCGAGGATCAGTCATGACCGATCGTGGTTATCATCCCTATACCTAACCCTAACCCTAACCCTAACCCTAACCCTAACCCTAACCCTAACCCTAACCCTAACCCTAACCCTAACCCTAACCCTAGCGGAACCCTAACCCTAGCAGCCACAGACCAGCACGCAGGCCAAGTCAAAACACTAACCAAACCCTATACACAAAGTCTGCCACAATACTAGGCCAAACCACAACCCTAACCCTAATCACAACCACTCCCACAACCCAAACCCTAACCATAACCACTCCCACAACCCTAATTGGGGGTTATGGTTAGGATTAGGGTTACAGGACAGGTTAGGGTCAGAAACACCAGAGGTCAAGCCTGGTTAGGGTTAGGAAAGGCCCAATGGACAGTCAACTAGGGCTGGACTTAGAAGAATTTTCGAAAATTCCCATTCATTTCAATGGAAAACACTTTGACCAATCATAACTCTTGAACGGAAGGTCGTAGAGCTTCCAAACCAAGATCCGCCTGCCCTAATATGGCCACGGGCAACACGCCAGTCTTGTCCCCGACTCTCTACGACCTTCCGTTCCCGAGATACAGCCCATTTCCTGTCCAAAACGGATGTAGCTCCCGAACGGAAGGTCACACGACCCCAAGACCACCACCATTCGAACCGGGGTGTCCCAATTAGTCAGTACAGCCAATTTCACTTACCTGCAGTACCCACAAGTACCAGAAAGGACTCACTTATAGGATCGGTCGAGGATCAGTCATGACCGATCGTGGTTATCATCCCTATACCTAACCCTAACCCTAACCCTAACCCTAACCCTAACCCTAACCCTAGCGGAACCCTAACCCTAGCAGCCACAGACCAGCACGCAGGCCAAGTCAAAACACTAACCAAACCCTATACACAAAGTCTGCCACAATACTAGGCCAAACCACAACCCTAACCCTAATCACAACCACTCCCACAACCCAAACCCTAACCATAACCACTCCCACAACCCTAATTGGGGGTTATGGTTAGGATTAGGGTTACAGGACAGGTTAGGGTCAGAAACACCAGAGGTCAAGCCTGGTTAGGGTTAGGAAAGGCCCAATGGACAGTCAACTAGGGCTGGACTTAGAAGAATTTTCGAAAATTCCCATTCATTTCAATGGAAAACACTTTGACCAATCATAACTCTTGAACGGAAGGTCGTAGAGCTTCCAAACCAAGATCCGCCTGCCCTAATATGGCCACGGGCAACACGCCAGTCTTGTCCCCGACTCTCTACGACCTTCCGTTCCCGAGATACAGCCCATTTCCTGTCCAAAACGGATGTAGCTCCCGAACGGAAGGTCACACGACCCCAAGACCACCACCATTCGAACCGGGGTGTCCCAATTAGTCAGTACAGCCAATTTCACTTACCTGCAGTACCCACAAGTACCAGAAAGGACTCACTTATAGGATCGGTCGAGGATCAGTCATGACCGATCGTGGTTATCATCCCTATACCTAACCCTAACCCTAACCCTAACCCTAACCCTAACCCTAACCCTAGCGGAACCCTAACCCTAGCAGCCACAGACCAGCACGCAGGCCAAGTCAAAACACTAACCAAACCCTATACACAAAGTCTGCCACAATACTAGGCCAAACCACAACCCTAACCCTAATCACAACCACTCCCACAACCCAAACCCTAACCATAACCACTCCCACAACCCTAATTGGGGGTTATGGTTAGGATTAGGGTTACAGGACAGGTTAGGGTCAGAAACACCAGAGGTCAAGCCTGGTTAGGGTTAGGAAAGGCCCAATGGACAGTCAACTAGGGCTGGACTTAGAAGAATTTTCGAAAATTCCCATTCATTTCAATGGAAAACACTTTGACCAATCATAACTCTTGAACGGAAGGTCGTAGAGCTTCCAAACCAAGATCCGCCTGCCCTAATATGGCCACGGGCAACACGCCAGTCTTGTCCCCGACTCTCTACGACCTTCCGTTCCCGAGATACAGCCCATTTCCTGTCCAAAACGGATGTAGCTCCCGAACGGAAGGTCACACGACCCCAAGACCACCACCATTCGAACCGGGGTGTCCCAATTAGTCAGTACAGCCAATTTCACTTACCTGCAGTACCCACAAGTACCAGAAAGGACTCACTTATAGGATCGGTCGAGGATCAGTCATGACCGATCGTGGTTATCATCCCTATACCTAACCCTAACCCTAACCCTAACCCTAACCCTAACCCTAACCCTAACCCTAACCCTAACCCTAACCCTAACCCTAACCCTAACCCTAACCCTAACCCTAACCCTAACCCTAGCGGAACCCTAACCCTAGCAGCCACAGACCAGCACGCAGGCCAAGTCAAAACACTAACCAAACCCTATACACAAAGTCTGCCACAATACTAGGCCAAACCACAACCCTAACCCTAATCACAACCACTCCCACAACCCAAACCCTAACCATAACCACTCCCACAACCCTAATTGGGGGTTATGGTTAGGATTAGGGTTACAGGACAGGTTAGGGTCAGAAACACCAGAGGTCAAGCCTGGTTAGGGTTAGGAAAGGCCCAATGGACAGTCAACTAGGGCTGGACTTAGAAGAATTTTCGAAAATTCCCATTCATTTCAATGGAAAACACTTTGACCAATCATAACTCTTGAACGGAAGGTCGTAGAGCTTCCAAACCAAGATCCGCCTGCCCTAATATGGCCACGGGCAACACGCCAGTCTTGTCCCCGACTCTCTACGACCTTCCGTTCCCGAGATACAGCCCATTTCCTGTCCAAAACGGATGTAGCTCCCGAACGGAAGGTCACACGACCCCAAGACCACCACCATTCGAACCGGGGTGTCCCAATTAGTCAGTACAGCCAATTTCACTTACCTGCAGTACCCACAAGTACCAGAAAGGACTCACTTATAGGATCGGTCGAGGATCAGTCATGACCGATCGTGGTTATCATCCCTATACCTAACCCTAACCCTAACCCTAACCCTAACCCTAACCCTAACCCTAGCGGAACCCTAACCCTAGCAGCCACAGACCAGCACGCAGGCCAAGTCAAAACACTAACCAAACCCTATACACAAAGTCTGCCACAATACTAGGCCAAACCACAACCCTAACCCTAATCACAACCACTCCCACAACCCAAACCCTAACCATAACCACTCCCACAACCCTAATTGGGGGTTATGGTTAGGATTAGGGTTACAGGACAGGTTAGGGTCAGAAACACCAGAGGTCAAGCCTGGTTAGGGTTAGGAAAGGCCCAATGGACAGTCAACTAGGGCTGGACTTAGAAGAATTTTCGAAAATTCCCATTCATTTCAATGGAAAACACTTTGACCAATCATAACTCTTGAACGGAAGGTCGTAGAGCTTCCAAACCAAGATCCGCCTGCCCTAATATGGCCACGGGCAACACGCCAGTCTTGTCCCCGACTCTCTACGACCTTCCGTTCCCGAGATACAGCCCATTTCCTGTCCAAAACGGATGTAGCTCCCGAACGGAAGGTCACACGACCCCAAGACCACCACCATTCGAACCGGGGTGTCCCAATTAGTCAGTACAGCCAATTTCACTTACCTGCAGTACCCACAAGTACCAGAAAGGACTCACTTATAGGATCGGTCGAGGATCAGTCATGACCGATCGTGGTTATCATCCCTATACCTAACCCTAACCCTAACCCTAACCCTAACCCTAACCCTAACCCTAACCCTAACCCTAACCCTAACCCTAACCCTAACCCTAGCGGAACCCTAACCCTAGCAGCCACAGACCAGCACGCAGGCCAAGTCAAAACACTAACCAAACCCTATACACAAAGTCTGCCACAATACTAGGCCAAACCACAACCCTAACCCTAATCACAACCACTCCCACAACCCAAACCCTAACCATAACCACTCCCACAACCCTAATTGGGGGTTATGGTTAGGATTAGGGTTACAGGACAGGTTAGGGTCAGAAACACCAGAGGTCAAGCCTGGTTAGGGTTAGGAAAGGCCCAATGGACAGTCAACTAGGGCTGGACTTAGAAGAATTTTCGAAAATTCCCATTCATTTCAATGGAAAACACTTTGACCAATCATAACTCTTGAACGGAAGGTCGTAGAGCTTCCAAACCAAGATCCGCCTGCCCTAATATGGCCACGGGCAACACGCCAGTCTTGTCCCCGACTCTCTACGACCTTCCGTTCCCGAGATACAGCCCATTTCCTGTCCAAAACGGATGTAGCTCCCGAACGGAAGGTCACACGACCCCAAGACCACCACCATTCGAACCGGGGTGTCCCAATTAGTCAGTACAGCCAATTTCACTTACCTGCAGTACCCACAAGTACCAGAAAGGACTCACTTATAGGATCGGTCGAGGATCAGTCATGACCGATCGTGGTTATCATCCCTATACCTAACCCTAACCCTAACCCTAACCCTAACCCTAACCCTAACCCTAGCGGAACCCTAACCCTAGCAGCCACAGACCAGCACGCAGGCCAAGTCAAAACACTAACCAAACCCTATACACAAAGTCTGCCACAATACTAGGCCAAACCACAACCCTAACCCTAATCACAACCACTCCCACAACCCAAACCCTAACCATAACCACTCCCACAACCCTAATTGGGGGTTATGGTTAGGATTAGGGTTACAGGACAGGTTAGGGTCAGAAACACCAGAGGTCAAGCCTGGTTAGGGTTAGGAAAGGCCCAATGGACAGTCAACTAGGGCTGGACTTAGAAGAATTTTCGAAAATTCCCATTCATTTCAATGGAAAACACTTTGACCAATCATAACTCTTGAACGGAAGGTCGTAGAGCTTCCAAACCAAGATCCGCCTGCCCTAATATGGCCACGGGCAACACGCCAGTCTTGTCCCCGACTCTCTACGACCTTCCGTTCCCGAGATACAGCCCATTTCCTGTCCAAAACGGATGTAGCTCCCGAACGGAAGGTCACACGACCCCAAGACCACCACCATTCGAACCGGGGTGTCCCAATTAGTCAGTACAGCCAATTTCACTTACCTGCAGTACCCACAAGTACCAGAAAGGACTCACTTATAGGATCGGTCGAGGATCAGTCATGACCGATCGTGGTTATCATCCCTATACCTAACCCTAACCCTAACCCTAACCCTAACCCTAACCCTAACCCTAGCGGAACCCTAACCCTAGCAGCCACAGACCAGCACGCAGGCCAAGTCAAAACACTAACCAAACCCTATACACAAAGTCTGCCACAATACTAGGCCAAACCACAACCCTAACCCTAATCACAACCACTCCCACAACCCAAACCCTAACCATAACCACTCCCACAACCCTAATTGGGGGTTATGGTTAGGATTAGGGTTACAGGACAGGTTAGGGTCAGAAACACCAGAGGTCAAGCCTGGTTAGGGTTAGGAAAGGCCCAATGGACAGTCAACTAGGGCTGGACTTAGAAGAATTTTCGAAAATTCCCATTCATTTCAATGGAAAACACTTTGACCAATCATAACTCTTGAACGGAAGGTCGTAGAGCTTCCAAACCAAGATCCGCCTGCCCTAATATGGCCACGGGCAACACGCCAGTCTTGTCCCCGACTCTCTACGACCTTCCGTTCCCGAGATACAGCCCATTTCCTGTCCAAAACGGATGTAGCTCCCGAACGGAAGGTCACACGACCCCAAGACCACCACCATTCGAACCGGGGTGTCCCAATTAGTCAGTACAGCCAATTTCACTTACCTGCAGTACCCACAAGTACCAGAAAGGACTCACTTATAGGATCGGTCGAGGATCAGTCATGACCGATCGTGGTTATCATCCCTATACCTAACCCTAACCCTAACCCTAACCCTAACCCTAACCCTAACCCTAACCCTAACCCTAACCCTAACCCTAACCCTAACCCTAACCCTAACCCTAACCCTAACCCTAACCCTAGCGGAACCCTAACCCTAGCAGCCACAGACCAGCACGCAGGCCAAGTCAAAACACTAACCAAACCCTATACACAAAGTCTGCCACAATACTAGGCCAAACCACAACCCTAACCCTAATCACAACCACTCCCACAACCCAAACCCTAACCATAACCACTCCCACAACCCTAATTGGGGGTTATGGTTAGGATTAGGGTTACAGGACAGGTTAGGGTCAGAAACACCAGAGGTCAAGCCTGGTTAGGGTTAGGAAAGGCCCAATGGACAGTCAACTAGGGCTGGACTTAGAAGAATTTTCGAAAATTCCCATTCATTTCAATGGAAAACACTTTGACCAATCATAACTCTTGAACGGAAGGTCGTAGAGCTTCCAAACCAAGATCCGCCTGCCCTAATATGGCCACGGGCAACACGCCAGTCTTGTCCCCGACTCTCTACGACCTTCCGTTCCCGAGATACAGCCCATTTCCTGTCCAAAACGGATGTAGCTCCCGAACGGAAGGTCACACGACCCCAAGACCACCACCATTCGAACCGGGGTGTCCCAATTAGTCAGTACAGCCAATTTCACTTACCTGCAGTACCCACAAGTACCAGAAAGGACTCACTTATAGGATCGGTCGAGGATCAGTCATGACCGATCGTGGTTATCATCCCTATACCTAACCCTAACCCTAACCCTAACCCTAACCCTAACCCTAACCCTAGCGGAACCCTAACCCTAGCAGCCACAGACCAGCACGCAGGCCAAGTCAAAACACTAACCAAACCCTATACACAAAGTCTGCCACAATACTAGGCCAAACCACAACCCTAACCCTAATCACAACCACTCCCACAACCCAAACCCTAACCATAACCACTCCCACAACCCTAATTGGGGGTTATGGTTAGGATTAGGGTTACAGGACAGGTTAGGGTCAGAAACACCAGAGGTCAAGCCTGGTTAGGGTTAGGAAAGGCCCAATGGACAGTCAACTAGGGCTGGACTTAGAAGAATTTTCGAAAATTCCCATTCATTTCAATGGAAAACACTTTGACCAATCATAACTCTTGAACGGAAGGTCGTAGAGCTTCCAAACCAAGATCCGCCTGCCCTAATATGGCCACGGGCAACACGCCAGTCTTGTCCCCGACTCTCTACGACCTTCCGTTCCCGAGATACAGCCCATTTCCTGTCCAAAACGGATGTAGCTCCCGAACGGAAGGTCACACGACCCCAAGACCACCACCATTCGAACCGGGGTGTCCCAATTAGTCAGTACAGCCAATTTCACTTACCTGCAGTACCCACAAGTACCAGAAAGGACTCACTTATAGGATCGGTCGAGGATCAGTCATGACCGATCGTGGTTATCATCCCTATACCTAACCCTAACCCTAACCCTAACCCTAACCCTAACCCTAACCCTAACCCTAACCCTAACCCTAACCCTAACCCTAACCCTAGCGGAACCCTAACCCTAGCAGCCACAGACCAGCACGCAGGCCAAGTCAAAACACTAACCAAACCCTATACACAAAGTCTGCCACAATACTAGGCCAAACCACAACCCTAACCCTAATCACAACCACTCCCACAACCCAAACCCTAACCATAACCACTCCCACAACCCTAATTGGGGGTTATGGTTAGGATTAGGGTTACAGGACAGGTTAGGGTCAGAAACACCAGAGGTCAAGCCTGGTTAGGGTTAGGAAAGGCCCAATGGACAGTCAACTAGGGCTGGACTTAGAAGAATTTTCGAAAATTCCCATTCATTTCAATGGAAAACACTTTGACCAATCATAACTCTTGAACGGAAGGTCGTAGAGCTTCCAAACCAAGATCCGCCTGCCCTAATATGGCCACGGGCAACACGCCAGTCTTGTCCCCGACTCTCTACGACCTTCCGTTCCCGAGATACAGCCCATTTCCTGTCCAAAACGGATGTAGCTCCCGAACGGAAGGTCACACGACCCCAAGACCACCACCATTCGAACCGGGGTGTCCCAATTAGTCAGTACAGCCAATTTCACTTACCTGCAGTACCCACAAGTACCAGAAAGGACTCACTTATAGGATCGGTCGAGGATCAGTCATGACCGATCGTGGTTATCATCCCTATACCTAACCCTAACCCTAACCCTAACCCTAACCCTAACCCTAACCCTAGCGGAACCCTAACCCTAGCAGCCACAGACCAGCACGCAGGCCAAGTCAAAACACTAACCAAACCCTATACACAAAGTCTGCCACAATACTAGGCCAAACCACAACCCTAACCCTAATCACAACCACTCCCACAACCCAAACCCTAACCATAACCACTCCCACAACCCTAATTGGGGGTTATGGTTAGGATTAGGGTTACAGGACAGGTTAGGGTCAGAAACACCAGAGGTCAAGCCTGGTTAGGGTTAGGAAAGGCCCAATGGACAGTCAACTAGGGCTGGACTTAGAAGAATTTTCGAAAATTCCCATTCATTTCAATGGAAAACACTTTGACCAATCATAACTCTTGAACGGAAGGTCGTAGAGCTTCCAAACCAAGATCCGCCTGCCCTAATATGGCCACGGGCAACACGCCAGTCTTGTCCCCGACTCTCTACGACCTTCCGTTCCCGAGATACAGCCCATTTCCTGTCCAAAACGGATGTAGCTCCCGAACGGAAGGTCACACGACCCCAAGACCACCACCATTCGAACCGGGGTGTCCCAATTAGTCAGTACAGCCAATTTCACTTACCTGCAGTACCCACAAGTACCAGAAAGGACTCACTTATAGGATCGGTCGAGGATCAGTCATGACCGATCGTGGTTATCATCCCTATACCTAACCCTAACCCTAACCCTAACCCTAACCCTAACCCTAACCCTAGCGGAACCCTAACCCTAGCAGCCACAGACCAGCACGCAGGCCAAGTCAAAACACTAACCAAACCCTATACACAAAGTCTGCCACAATACTAGGCCAAACCACAACCCTAACCCTAATCACAACCACTCCCACAACCCAAACCCTAACCATAACCACTCCCACAACCCTAATTGGGGGTTATGGTTAGGATTAGGGTTACAGGACAGGTTAGGGTCAGAAACACCAGAGGTCAAGCCTGGTTAGGGTTAGGAAAGGCCCAATGGACAGTCAACTAGGGCTGGACTTAGAAGAATTTTCGAAAATTCCCATTCATTTCAATGGAAAACACTTTGACCAATCATAACTCTTGAACGGAAGGTCGTAGAGCTTCCAAACCAAGATCCGCCTGCCCTAATATGGCCACGGGCAACACGCCAGTCTTGTCCCCGACTCTCTACGACCTTCCGTTCCCGAGATACAGCCCATTTCCTGTCCAAAACGGATGTAGCTCCCGAACGGAAGGTCACACGACCCCAAGACCACCACCATTCGAACCGGGGTGTCCCAATTAGTCAGTACAGCCAATTTCACTTACCTGCAGTACCCACAAGTACCAGAAAGGACTCACTTATAGGATCGGTCGAGGATCAGTCATGACCGATCGTGGTTATCATCCCTAACCTAACCCTAACCCTAACCCTAACCCTAACCCTAACCCTAACCCTAACCCTAACCCTAACCCTAACCCTAACCCTAACCCTAACCCTAACCCTAACCCTAACCCTAACCCTAGCGGAACCCTAACCCTAGCAGCCACAGACCAGCACGCAGGCCAAGTCAAAACACTAACCAAACCCTATACACAAAGTCTGCCACAATACTAGGCCAAACCACAACCCTAACCCTAATCACAACCACTCCCACAACCCAAACCCTAACCATAACCACTCCCACAACCCTAATTGGGGGTTATGGTTAGGATTAGGGTTACAGGACAGGTTAGGGTCAGAAACACCAGAGGTCAAGCCTGGTTAGGGTTAGGAAAGGCCCAATGGACAGTCAACTAGGGCTGGACTTAGAAGAATTTTCGAAAATTCCCATTCATTTCAATGGAAAACACTTTGACCAATCATAACTCTTGAACGGAAGGTCGTAGAGCTTCCAAACCAAGATCCGCCTGCCCTAATATGGCCACGGGCAACACGCCAGTCTTGTCCCCGACTCTCTACGACCTTCCGTTCCCGAGATACAGCCCATTTCCTGTCCAAAACGGATGTAGCTCCCGAACGGAAGGTCACACGACCCCAAGACCACCACCATTCGAACCGGGGTGTCCCAATTAGTCAGTACAGCCAATTTCACTTACCTGCAGTACCCACAAGTACCAGAAAGGACTCACTTATAGGATCGGTCGAGGATCAGTCATGACCGATCGTGGTTATCATCCCTATACCTAACCCTAACCCTAACCCTAACCCTAACCCTAACCCTAACCCTAACCCTAACCCTAACCCTAACCCTAACCCTAACCCTAGCGGAACCCTAACCCTAGCAGCCACAGACCAGCACGCAGGCCAAGTCAAAACACTAACCAAACCCTATACACAAAGTCTGCCACAATACTAGGCCAAACCACAACCCTAACCCTAATCACAACCACTCCCACAACCCAAACCCTAACCATAACCACTCCCACAACCCTAATTGGGGGTTATGGTTAGGATTAGGGTTACAGGACAGGTTAGGGTCAGAAACACCAGAGGTCAAGCCTGGTTAGGGTTAGGAAAGGCCCAATGGACAGTCAACTAGGGCTGGACTTAGAAGAATTTTCGAAAATTCCCATTCATTTCAATGGAAAACACTTTGACCAATCATAACTCTTGAACGGAAGGTCGTAGAGCTTCCAAACCAAGATCCGCCTGCCCTAATATGGCCACGGGCAACACGCCAGTCTTGTCCCCGACTCTCTACGACCTTCCGTTCCCGAGATACAGCCCATTTCCTGTCCAAAACGGATGTAGCTCCCGAACGGAAGGTCACACGACCCCAAGACCACCACCATTCGAACCGGGGTGTCCCAATTAGTCAGTACAGCCAATTTCACTTACCTGCAGTACCCACAAGTACCAGAAAGGACTCACTTATAGGATCGGTCGAGGATCAGTCATGACCGATCGTGGTTATCATCCCTATACCTAACCCTAACCCTAACCCTAACCCTAACCCTAACCCTAACCCTAGCGGAACCCTAACCCTAGCAGCCACAGACCAGCACGCAGGCCAAGTCAAAACACTAACCAAACCCTATACACAAAGTCTGCCACAATACTAGGCCAAACCACAACCCTAACCCTAATCACAACCACTCCCACAACCCAAACCCTAACCATAACCACTCCCACAACCCTAATTGGGGGTTATGGTTAGGATTAGGGTTACAGGACAGGTTAGGGTCAGAAACACCAGAGGTCAAGCCTGGTTAGGGTTAGGAAAGGCCCAATGGACAGTCAACTAGGGCTGGACTTAGAAGAATTTTCGAAAATTCCCATTCATTTCAATGGAAAACACTTTGACCAATCATAACTCTTGAACGGAAGGTCGTAGAGCTTCCAAACCAAGATCCGCCTGCCCTAATATGGCCACGGGCAACACGCCAGTCTTGTCCCCGACTCTCTACGACCTTCCGTTCCCGAGATACAGCCCATTTCCTGTCCAAAACGGATGTAGCTCCCGAACGGAAGGTCACACGACCCCAAGACCACCACCATTCGAACCGGGGTGTCCCAATTAGTCAGTACAGCCAATTTCACTTACCTGCAGTACCCACAAGTACCAGAAAGGACTCACTTATAGGATCGGTCGAGGATCAGTCATGACCGATCGTGGTTATCATCCCTATACCTAACCCTAACCCTAACCCTAACCCTAACCCTAACCCTAACCCTAGCGGAACCCTAACCCTAGCAGCCACAGACCAGCACGCAGGCCAAGTCAAAACACTAACCAAACCCTATACACAAAGTCTGCCACAATACTAGGCCAAACCACAACCCTAACCCTAATCACAACCACTCCCACAACCCAAACCCTAACCATAACCACTCCCACAACCCTAATTGGGGGTTATGGTTAGGATTAGGGTTACAGGACAGGTTAGGGTCAGAAACACCAGAGGTCAAGCCTGGTTAGGGTTAGGAAAGGCCCAATGGACAGTCAACTAGGGCTGGACTTAGAAGAATTTTCGAAAATTCCCATTCATTTCAATGGAAAACACTTTGACCAATCATAACTCTTGAACGGAAGGTCGTAGAGCTTCCAAACCAAGATCCGCCTGCCCTAATATGGCCACGGGCAACACGCCAGTCTTGTCCCCGACTCTCTACGACCTTCCGTTCCCGAGATACAGCCCATTTCCTGTCCAAAACGGATGTAGCTCCCGAACGGAAGGTCACACGACCCCAAGACCACCACCATTCGAACCGGGGTGTCCCAATTAGTCAGTACAGCCAATTTCACTTACCTGCAGTACCCACAAGTACCAGAAAGGACTCACTTATAGGATCGGTCGAGGATCAGTCATGACCGATCGTGGTTATCATCCCTATACCTAACCCTAACCCTAACCCTAACCCTAACCCTAACCCTAACCCTAACCCTAACCCTAACCCTAACCCTAACCCTAACCCTAACCCTAACCCTAACCCTAACCCTAACCCTAGCGGAACCCTAACCCTAGCAGCCACAGACCAGCACGCAGGCCAAGTCAAAACACTAACCAAACCCTATACACAAAGTCTGCCACAATACTAGGCCAAACCACAACCCTAACCCTAATCACAACCACTCCCACAACCCAAACCCTAACCATAACCACTCCCACAACCCTAATTGGGGGTTATGGTTAGGATTAGGGTTACAGGACAGGTTAGGGTCAGAAACACCAGAGGTCAAGCCTGGTTAGGGTTAGGAAAGGCCCAATGGACAGTCAACTAGGGCTGGACTTAGAAGAATTTTCGAAAATTCCCATTCATTTCAATGGAAAACACTTTGACCAATCATAACTCTTGAACGGAAGGTCGTAGAGCTTCCAAACCAAGATCCGCCTGCCCTAATATGGCCACGGGCAACACGCCAGTCTTGTCCCCGACTCTCTACGACCTTCCGTTCCCGAGATACAGCCCATTTCCTGTCCAAAACGGATGTAGCTCCCGAACGGAAGGTCACACGACCCCAAGACCACCACCATTCGAACCGGGGTGTCCCAATTAGTCAGTACAGCCAATTTCACTTACCTGCAGTACCCACAAGTACCAGAAAGGACTCACTTATAGGATCGGTCGAGGATCAGTCATGACCGATCGTGGTTATCATCCCTATACCTAACCCTAACCCTAACCCTAACCCTAACCCTAACCCTAACCCTAGCGGAACCCTAACCCTAGCAGCCACAGACCAGCACGCAGGCCAAGTCAAAACACTAACCAAACCCTATACACAAAGTCTGCCACAATACTAGGCCAAACCACAACCCTAACCCTAATCACAACCACTCCCACAACCCAAACCCTAACCATAACCACTCCCACAACCCTAATTGGGGGTTATGGTTAGGATTAGGGTTACAGGACAGGTTAGGGTCAGAAACACCAGAGGTCAAGCCTGGTTAGGGTTAGGAAAGGCCCAATGGACAGTCAACTAGGGCTGGACTTAGAAGAATTTTCGAAAATTCCCATTCATTTCAATGGAAAACACTTTGACCAATCATAACTCTTGAACGGAAGGTCGTAGAGCTTCCAAACCAAGATCCGCCTGCCCTAATATGGCCACGGGCAACACGCCAGTCTTGTCCCCGACTCTCTACGACCTTCCGTTCCCGAGATACAGCCCATTTCCTGTCCAAAACGGATGTAGCTCCCGAACGGAAGGTCACACGACCCCAAGACCACCACCATTCGAACCGGGGTGTCCCAATTAGTCAGTACAGCCAATTTCACTTACCTGCAGTACCCACAAGTACCAGAAAGGACTCACTTATAGGATCGGTCGAGGATCAGTCATGACCGATCGTGGTTATCATCCCTATACCTAACCCTAACCCTAACCCTAACCCTAACCCTAACCCTAACCCTAGCGGAACCCTAACCCTAGCAGCCACAGACCAGCACGCAGGCCAAGTCAAAACACTAACCAAACCCTATACACAAAGTCTGCCACAATACTAGGCCAAACCACAACCCTAACCCTAATCACAACCACTCCCACAACCCAAACCCTAACCATAACCACTCCCACAACCCTAATTGGGGGTTATGGTTAGGATTAGGGTTACAGGACAGGTTAGGGTCAGAAACACCAGAGGTCAAGCCTGGTTAGGGTTAGGAAAGGCCCAATGGACAGTCAACTAGGGCTGGACTTAGAAGAATTTTCGAAAATTCCCATTCATTTCAATGGAAAACACTTTGACCAATCATAACTCTTGAACGGAAGGTCGTAGAGCTTCCAAACCAAGATCCGCCTGCCCTAATATGGCCACGGGCAACACGCCAGTCTTGTCCCCGACTCTCTACGACCTTCCGTTCCCGAGATACAGCCCATTTCCTGTCCAAAACGGATGTAGCTCCCGAACGGAAGGTCACACGACCCCAAGACCACCACCATTCGAACCGGGGTGTCCCAATTAGTCAGTACAGCCAATTTCACTTACCTGCAGTACCCACAAGTACCAGAAAGGACTCACTTATAGGATCGGTCGAGGATCAGTCATGACCGATCGTGGTTATCATCCCTAACCTAACCCTAACCCTAACCCTAACCCTAACCCTAACCCTAACCCTAACCCTAACCCTAACCCTAACCCTAACCCTAACCCTAACCCTAACCCTAACCCTAACCCTAACCCTAGCGGAACCCTAACCCTAGCAGCCACAGACCAGCACGCAGGCCAAGTCAAAACACTAACCAAACCCTATACACAAAGTCTGCCACAATACTAGGCCAAACCACAACCCTAACCCTAATCACAACCACTCCCACAACCCAAACCCTAACCATAACCACTCCCACAACCCTAATTGGGGGTTATGGTTAGGATTAGGGTTACAGGACAGGTTAGGGTCAGAAACACCAGAGGTCAAGCCTGGTTAGGGTTAGGAAAGGCCCAATGGACAGTCAACTAGGGCTGGACTTAGAAGAATTTTCGAAAATTCCCATTCATTTCAATGGAAAACACTTTGACCAATCATAACTCTTGAACGGAAGGTCGTAGAGCTTCCAAACCAAGATCCGCCTGCCCTAATATGGCCACGGGCAACACGCCAGTCTTGTCCCCGACTCTCTACGACCTTCCGTTCCCGAGATACAGCCCATTTCCTGTCCAAAACGGATGTAGCTCCCGAACGGAAGGTCACACGACCCCAAGACCACCACCATTCGAACCGGGGTGTCCCAATTAGTCAGTACAGCCAATTTCACTTACCTGCAGTACCCACAAGTACCAGAAAGGACTCACTTATAGGATCGGTCGAGGATCAGTCATGACCGATCGTGGTTATCATCCCTATACCTAACCCTAACCCTAACCCTAACCCTAACCCTAACCCTAACCCTAGCGGAACCCTAACCCTAGCAGCCACAGACCAGCACGCAGGCCAAGTCAAAACACTAACCAAACCCTATACACAAAGTCTGCCACAATACTAGGCCAAACCACAACCCTAACCCTAATCACAACCACTCCCACAACCCAAACCCTAACCATAACCACTCCCACAACCCTAATTGGGGGTTATGGTTAGGATTAGGGTTACAGGACAGGTTAGGGTCAGAAACACCAGAGGTCAAGCCTGGTTAGGGTTAGGAAAGGCCCAATGGACAGTCAACTAGGGCTGGACTTAGAAGAATTTTCGAAAATTCCCATTCATTTCAATGGAAAACACTTTGACCAATCATAACTCTTGAACGGAAGGTCGTAGAGCTTCCAAACCAAGATCCGCCTGCCCTAATATGGCCACGGGCAACACGCCAGTCTTGTCCCCGACTCTCTACGACCTTCCGTTCCCGAGATACAGCCCATTTCCTGTCCAAAACGGATGTAGCTCCCGAACGGAAGGTCACACGACCCCAAGACCACCACCATTCGAACCGGGGTGTCCCAATTAGTCAGTACAGCCAATTTCACTTACCTGCAGTACCCACAAGTACCAGAAAGGACTCACTTATAGGATCGGTCGAGGATCAGTCATGACCGATCGTGGTTATCATCCCTATACCTAACCCTAACCCTAACCCTAACCCTAACCCTAACCCTAACCCTAACCCTAACCCTAACCCTAACCCTAACCCTAACCCTAGCGGAACCCTAACCCTAGCAGCCACAGACCAGCACGCAGGCCAAGTCAAAACACTAACCAAACCCTATACACAAAGTCTGCCACAATACTAGGCCAAACCACAACCCTAACCCTAATCACAACCACTCCCACAACCCAAACCCTAACCATAACCACTCCCACAACCCTAATTGGGGGTTATGGTTAGGATTAGGGTTACAGGACAGGTTAGGGTCAGAAACACCAGAGGTCAAGCCTGGTTAGGGTTAGGAAAGGCCCAATGGACAGTCAACTAGGGCTGGACTTAGAAGAATTTTCGAAAATTCCCATTCATTTCAATGGAAAACACTTTGACCAATCATAACTCTTGAACGGAAGGTCGTAGAGCTTCCAAACCAAGATCCGCCTGCCCTAATATGGCCACGGGCAACACGCCAGTCTTGTCCCCGACTCTCTACGACCTTCCGTTCCCGAGATACAGCCCATTTCCTGTCCAAAACGGATGTAGCTCCCGAACGGAAGGTCACACGACCCCAAGACCACCACCATTCGAACCGGGGTGTCCCAATTAGTCAGTACAGCCAATTTCACTTACCTGCAGTACCCACAAGTACCAGAAAGGACTCACTTATAGGATCGGTCGAGGATCAGTCATGACCGATCGTGGTTATCATCCCTATACCTAACCCTAACCCTAACCCTAACCCTAACCCTAACCCTAACCCTAGCGGAACCCTAACCCTAGCAGCCACAGACCAGCACGCAGGCCAAGTCAAAACACTAACCAAACCCTATACACAAAGTCTGCCACAATACTAGGCCAAACCACAACCCTAACCCTAATCACAACCACTCCCACAACCCAAACCCTAACCATAACCACTCCCACAACCCTAATTGGGGGTTATGGTTAGGATTAGGGTTACAGGACAGGTTAGGGTCAGAAACACCAGAGGTCAAGCCTGGTTAGGGTTAGGAAAGGCCCAATGGACAGTCAACTAGGGCTGGACTTAGAAGAATTTTCGAAAATTCCCATTCATTTCAATGGAAAACACTTTGACCAATCATAACTCTTGAACGGAAGGTCGTAGAGCTTCCAAACCAAGATCCGCCTGCCCTAATATGGCCACGGGCAACACGCCAGTCTTGTCCCCGACTCTCTACGACCTTCCGTTCCCGAGATACAGCCCATTTCCTGTCCAAAACGGATGTAGCTCCCGAACGGAAGGTCACACGACCCCAAGACCACCACCATTCGAACCGGGGTGTCCCAATTAGTCAGTACAGCCAATTTCACTTACCTGCAGTACCCACAAGTACCAGAAAGGACTCACTTATAGGATCGGTCGAGGATCAGTCATGACCGATCGTGGTTATCATCCCTATACCTAACCCTAACCCTAACCCTAACCCTAACCCTAACCCTAACCCTAGCGGAACCCTAACCCTAGCAGCCACAGACCAGCACGCAGGCCAAGTCAAAACACTAACCAAACCCTATACACAAAGTCTGCCACAATACTAGGCCAAACCACAACCCTAACCCTAATCACAACCACTCCCACAACCCAAACCCTAACCATAACCACTCCCACAACCCTAATTGGGGGTTATGGTTAGGATTAGGGTTACAGGACAGGTTAGGGTCAGAAACACCAGAGGTCAAGCCTGGTTAGGGTTAGGAAAGGCCCAATGGACAGTCAACTAGGGCTGGACTTAGAAGAATTTTCGAAAATTCCCATTCATTTCAATGGAAAACACTTTGACCAATCATAACTCTTGAACGGAAGGTCGTAGAGCTTCCAAACCAAGATCCGCCTGCCCTAATATGGCCACGGGCAACACGCCAGTCTTGTCCCCGACTCTCTACGACCTTCCGTTCCCGAGATACAGCCCATTTCCTGTCCAAAACGGATGTAGCTCCCGAACGGAAGGTCACACGACCCCAAGACCACCACCATTCGAACCGGGGTGTCCCAATTAGTCAGTACAGCCAATTTCACTTACCTGCAGTACCCACAAGTACCAGAAAGGACTCACTTATAGGATCGGTCGAGGATCAGTCATGACCGATCGTGGTTATCATCCCTATACCTAACCCTAACCCTAACCCTAACCCTAACCCTAACCCTAACCCTAACCCTAACCCTAACCCTAACCCTAACCCTAACCCTAACCCTAACCCTAACCCTAACCCTAACCCTAGCGGAACCCTAACCCTAGCAGCCACAGACCAGCACGCAGGCCAAGTCAAAACACTAACCAAACCCTATACACAAAGTCTGCCACAATACTAGGCCAAACCACAACCCTAACCCTAATCACAACCACTCCCACAACCCAAACCCTAACCATAACCACTCCCACAACCCTAATTGGGGGTTATGGTTAGGATTAGGGTTACAGGACAGGTTAGGGTCAGAAACACCAGAGGTCAAGCCTGGTTAGGGTTAGGAAAGGCCCAATGGACAGTCAACTAGGGCTGGACTTAGAAGAATTTTCGAAAATTCCCATTCATTTCAATGGAAAACACTTTGACCAATCATAACTCTTGAACGGAAGGTCGTAGAGCTTCCAAACCAAGATCCGCCTGCCCTAATATGGCCACGGGCAACACGCCAGTCTTGTCCCCGACTCTCTACGACCTTCCGTTCCCGAGATACAGCCCATTTCCTGTCCAAAACGGATGTAGCTCCCGAACGGAAGGTCACACGACCCCAAGACCACCACCATTCGAACCGGGGTGTCCCAATTAGTCAGTACAGCCAATTTCACTTACCTGCAGTACCCACAAGTACCAGAAAGGACTCACTTATAGGATCGGTCGAGGATCAGTCATGACCGATCGTGGTTATCATCCCTATACCTAACCCTAACCCTAACCCTAACCCTAACCCTAACCCTAACCCTAGCGGAACCCTAACCCTAGCAGCCACAGACCAGCACGCAGGCCAAGTCAAAACACTAACCAAACCCTATACACAAAGTCTGCCACAATACTAGGCCAAACCACAACCCTAACCCTAATCACAACCACTCCCACAACCCAAACCCTAACCATAACCACTCCCACAACCCTAATTGGGGGTTATGGTTAGGATTAGGGTTACAGGACAGGTTAGGGTCAGAAACACCAGAGGTCAAGCCTGGTTAGGGTTAGGAAAGGCCCAATGGACAGTCAACTAGGGCTGGACTTAGAAGAATTTTCGAAAATTCCCATTCATTTCAATGGAAAACACTTTGACCAATCATAACTCTTGAACGGAAGGTCGTAGAGCTTCCAAACCAAGATCCGCCTGCCCTAATATGGCCACGGGCAACACGCCAGTCTTGTCCCCGACTCTCTACGACCTTCCGTTCCCGAGATACAGCCCATTTCCTGTCCAAAACGGATGTAGCTCCCGAACGGAAGGTCACACGACCCCAAGACCACCACCATTCGAACCGGGGTGTCCCAATTAGTCAGTACAGCCAATTTCACTTACCTGCAGTACCCACAAGTACCAGAAAGGACTCACTTATAGGATCGGTCGAGGATCAGTCATGACCGATCGTGGTTATCATCCCTATACCTAACCCTAACCCTAACCCTAACCCTAACCCTAACCCTAACCCTAGCGGAACCCTAACCCTAGCAGCCACAGACCAGCACGCAGGCCAAGTCAAAACACTAACCAAACCCTATACACAAAGTCTGCCACAATACTAGGCCAAACCACAACCCTAACCCTAATCACAACCACTCCCACAACCCAAACCCTAACCATAACCACTCCCACAACCCTAATTGGGGGTTATGGTTAGGATTAGGGTTACAGGACAGGTTAGGGTCAGAAACACCAGAGGTCAAGCCTGGTTAGGGTTAGGAAAGGCCCAATGGACAGTCAACTAGGGCTGGACTTAGAAGAATTTTCGAAAATTCCCATTCATTTCAATGGAAAACACTTTGACCAATCATAACTCTTGAACGGAAGGTCGTAGAGCTTCCAAACCAAGATCCGCCTGCCCTAATATGGCCACGGGCAACACGCCAGTCTTGTCCCCGACTCTCTACGACCTTCCGTTCCCGAGATACAGCCCATTTCCTGTCCAAAACGGATGTAGCTCCCGAACGGAAGGTCACACGACCCCAAGACCACCACCATTCGAACCGGGGTGTCCCAATTAGTCAGTACAGCCAATTTCACTTACCTGCAGTACCCACAAGTACCAGAAAGGACTCACTTATAGGATCGGTCGAGGATCAGTCATGACCGATCGTGGTTATCATCCCTATACCTAACCCTAACCCTAACCCTAACCCTAACCCTAACCCTAACCCTAACCCTAACCCTAACCCTAACCCTAACCCTAACCCTAACCCTAACCCTAACCCTAACCCTAACCCTAGCGGAACCCTAACCCTAGCAGCCACAGACCAGCACGCAGGCCAAGTCAAAACACTAACCAAACCCTATACACAAAGTCTGCCACAATACTAGGCCAAACCACAACCCTAACCCTAATCACAACCACTCCCACAACCCAAACCCTAACCATAACCACTCCCACAACCCTAATTGGGGGTTATGGTTAGGATTAGGGTTACAGGACAGGTTAGGGTCAGAAACACCAGAGGTCAAGCCTGGTTAGGGTTAGGAAAGGCCCAATGGACAGTCAACTAGGGCTGGACTTAGAAGAATTTTCGAAAATTCCCATTCATTTCAATGGAAAACACTTTGACCAATCATAACTCTTGAACGGAAGGTCGTAGAGCTTCCAAACCAAGATCCGCCTGCCCTAATATGGCCACGGGCAACACGCCAGTCTTGTCCCCGACTCTCTACGACCTTCCGTTCCCGAGATACAGCCCATTTCCTGTCCAAAACGGATGTAGCTCCCGAACGGAAGGTCACACGACCCCAAGACCACCACCATTCGAACCGGGGTGTCCCAATTAGTCAGTACAGCCAATTTCACTTACCTGCAGTACCCACAAGTACCAGAAAGGACTCACTTATAGGATCGGTCGAGGATCAGTCATGACCGATCGTGGTTATCATCCCTATACCTAACCCTAACCCTAACCCTAACCCTAACCCTAACCCTAACCCTAGCGGAACCCTAACCCTAGCAGCCACAGACCAGCACGCAGGCCAAGTCAAAACACTAACCAAACCCTATACACAAAGTCTGCCACAATACTAGGCCAAACCACAACCCTAACCCTAATCACAACCACTCCCACAACCCAAACCCTAACCATAACCACTCCCACAACCCTAATTGGGGGTTATGGTTAGGATTAGGGTTACAGGACAGGTTAGGGTCAGAAACACCAGAGGTCAAGCCTGGTTAGGGTTAGGAAAGGCCCAATGGACAGTCAACTAGGGCTGGACTTAGAAGAATTTTCGAAAATTCCCATTCATTTCAATGGAAAACACTTTGACCAATCATAACTCTTGAACGGAAGGTCGTAGAGCTTCCAAACCAAGATCCGCCTGCCCTAATATGGCCACGGGCAACACGCCAGTCTTGTCCCCGACTCTCTACGACCTTCCGTTCCCGAGATACAGCCCATTTCCTGTCCAAAACGGATGTAGCTCCCGAACGGAAGGTCACACGACCCCAAGACCACCACCATTCGAACCGGGGTGTCCCAATTAGTCAGTACAGCCAATTTCACTTACCTGCAGTACCCACAAGTACCAGAAAGGACTCACTTATAGGATCGGTCGAGGATCAGTCATGACCGATCGTGGTTATCATCCCTATACCTAACCCTAACCCTAACCCTAACCCTAACCCTAACCCTAACCCTAGCGGAACCCTAACCCTAGCAGCCACAGACCAGCACGCAGGCCAAGTCAAAACACTAACCAAACCCTATACACAAAGTCTGCCACAATACTAGGCCAAACCACAACCCTAACCCTAATCACAACCACTCCCACAACCCAAACCCTAACCATAACCACTCCCACAACCCTAATTGGGGGTTATGGTTAGGATTAGGGTTACAGGACAGGTTAGGGTCAGAAACACCAGAGGTCAAGCCTGGTTAGGGTTAGGAAAGGCCCAATGGACAGTCAACTAGGGCTGGACTTAGAAGAATTTTCGAAAATTCCCATTCATTTCAATGGAAAACACTTTGACCAATCATAACTCTTGAACGGAAGGTCGTAGAGCTTCCAAACCAAGATCCGCCTGCCCTAATATGGCCACGGGCAACACGCCAGTCTTGTCCCCGACTCTCTACGACCTTCCGTTCCCGAGATACAGCCCATTTCCTGTCCAAAACGGATGTAGCTCCCGAACGGAAGGTCACACGACCCCAAGACCACCACCATTCGAACCGGGGTGTCCCAATTAGTCAGTACAGCCAATTTCACTTACCTGCAGTACCCACAAGTACCAGAAAGGACTCACTTATAGGATCGGTCGAGGATCAGTCATGACCGATCGTGGTTATCATCCCTATACCTATACACAAAGTCTGCCACAATACTAGGCCAAACCACAACCCTAACCCTAATCACAACCACTCCCACAACCCAAACCCTAACCATAACCACTCCCACAACCCTAATTGGGGGTTATGGTTAGGATTAGGGTTACAGGACAGGTTAGGGTCAGAAACACCAGAGGTCAAGCCTGGTTAGGGTTAGGAAAGGCCCAATGGACAGTCAACTAGGGCTGGACTTAGAAGAATTTTCGAAAATTCCCATTCATTTCAATGGAAAACACTTTGACCAATCATAACTCTTGAACGGAAGGTCGTAGAGCTTCCAAACCAAGATCCGCCTGCCCTAATATGGCCACGGGCAACACGCCAGTCTTGTCCCCGACTCTCTACGACCTTCCGTTCCCGAGATACAGCCCATTTCCTGTCCAAAACGGATGTAGCTCCCGAACGGAAGGTCACACGACCCCAAGACCACCACCATTCGAACCGGGGTGTCCCAATTAGTCAGTACAGCCAATTTCACTTACCTGCAGTACCCACAAGTACCAGAAAGGACTCACTTATAGGATCGGTCGAGGATCAGTCATGACCGATCGTGGTTATCATCCCTATACCTAACCCTAACCCTAACCCTAACCCTAACCCTAACCCTAACCCTAACCCTAACCCTAACCCTAACCCTAACCCTAACCCTAACCCTAACCCTAACCCTAACCCTAACCCTAACCCTAGCGGAACCCTAACCCTAGCAGCCACAGACCAGCACGCAGGCCAAGTCAAAACACTAACCAAACCCTATACACAAAGTCTGCCACAATACTAGGCCAAACCACAACCCTAACCCTAATCACAACCACTCCCACAACCCAAACCCTAACCATAACCACTCCCACAACCCTAATTGGGGGTTATGGTTAGGATTAGGGTTACAGGACAGGTTAGGGTCAGAAACACCAGAGGTCAAGCCTGGTTAGGGTTAGGAAAGGCCCAATGGACAGTCAACTAGGGCTGGACTTAGAAGAATTTTCGAAAATTCCCATTCATTTCAATGGAAAACACTTTGACCAATCATAACTCTTGAACGGAAGGTCGTAGAGCTTCCAAACCAAGATCCGCCTGCCCTAATATGGCCACGGGCAACACGCCAGTCTTGTCCCCGACTCTCTACGACCTTCCGTTCCCGAGATACAGCCCATTTCCTGTCCAAAACGGATGTAGCTCCCGAACGGAAGGTCACACGACCCCAAGACCACCACCATTCGAACCGGGGTGTCCCAATTAGTCAGTACAGCCAATTTCACTTACCTGCAGTACCCACAAGTACCAGAAAGGACTCACTTATAGGATCGGTCGAGGATCAGTCATGACCGATCGTGGTTATCATCCCTATACCTAACCCTAACCCTAACCCTAACCCTAACCCTAACCCTAACCCTAACCCTAACCCTAGCGGAACCCTAACCCTAGCAGCCACAGACCAGCACGCAGGCCAAGTCAAAACACTAACCAAACCCTATACACAAAGTCTGCCACAATACTAGGCCAAACCACAACCCTAACCCTAATCACAACCACTCCCACAACCCAAACCCTAACCATAACCACTCCCACAACCCTAATTGGGGGTTATGGTTAGGATTAGGGTTACAGGACAGGTTAGGGTCAGAAACACCAGAGGTCAAGCCTGGTTAGGGTTAGGAAAGGCCCAATGGACAGTCAACTAGGGCTGGACTTAGAAGAATTTTCGAAAATTCCCATTCATTTCAATGGAAAACACTTTGACCAATCATAACTCTTGAACGGAAGGTCGTAGAGCTTCCAAACCAAGATCCGCCTGCCCTAATATGGCCACGGGCAACACGCCAGTCTTGTCCCCGACTCTCTACGACCTTCCGTTCCCGAGATACAGCCCATTTCCTGTCCAAAACGGATGTAGCTCCCGAACGGAAGGTCACACGACCCCAAGACCACCACCATTCGAACCGGGGTGTCCCAATTAGTCAGTACAGCCAATTTCACTTACCTGCAGTACCCACAAGTACCAGAAAGGACTCACTTATAGGATCGGTCGAGGATCAGTCATGACCGATCGTGGTTATCATCCCTATACCTAACCCTAACCCTAACACAAAGTCTGCCACAATACTAGGCCAAACCACAACCCTAACCCTAATCACAACCACTCCCACAACCCAAACCCTAACCATAACCACTCCCACAACCCTAATTGGGGGTTATGGTTAGGATTAGGGTTACAGGACAGGTTAGGGTCAGAAACACCAGAGGTCAAGCCTGGTTAGGGTTAGGAAAGGCCCAATGGACAGTCAACTAGGGCTGGACTTAGAAGAATTTTCGAAAATTCCCATTCATTTCAATGGAAAACACTTTGACCAATCATAACTCTTGAACGGAAGGTCGTAGAGCTTCCAAACCAAGATCCGCCTGCCCTAATATGGCCACGGGCAACACGCCAGTCTTGTCCCCGACTCTCTACGACCTTCCGTTCCCGAGATACAGCCCATTTCCTGTCCAAAACGGATGTAGCTCCCGAACGGAAGGTCACACGACCCCAAGACCACCACCATTCGAACCGGGGTGTCCCAATTAGTCAGTACAGCCAATTTCACTTACCTGCAGTACCCACAAGTACCAGAAAGGACTCACTTATAGGATCGGTCGAGGATCAGTCATGACCGATCGTGGTTATCATCCCTATACCTAACCCTAACCCTAACACAAAGTCTGCCACAATACTAGGCCAAACCACAACCCTAACCCTAATCACAACCACTCCCACAACCCAAACCCTAACCATAACCACTCCCACAACCCTAATTGGGGGTTATGGTTAGGATTAGGGTTACAGGACAGGTTAGGGTCAGAAACACCAGAGGTCAAGCCTGGTTAGGGTTAGGAAAGGCCCAATGGACAGTCAACTAGGGCTGGACTTAGAAGAATTTTCGAAAATTCCCATTCATTTCAATGGAAAACACTTTGACCAATCATAACTCTTGAACGGAAGGTCGTAGAGCTTCCAAACCAAGATCCGCCTGCCCTAATATGGCCACGGGCAACACGCCAGTCTTGTCCCCGACTCTCTACGACCTTCCGTTCCCGAGATACAGCCCATTTCCTGTCCAAAACGGATGTAGCTCCCGAACGGAAGGTCACACGACCCCAAGACCACCACCATTCGAACCGGGGTGTCCCAATTAGTCAGTACAGCCAATTTCACTTACCTGCAGTACCCACAAGTACCAGAAAGGACTCACTTATAGGATCGGTCGAGGATCAGTCATGACCGATCGTGGTTATCATCCCTATACCTAACCCTAACCCTAACACAAAGTCTGCCACAATACTAGGCCAAACCACAACCCTAACCCTAATCACAACCACTCCCACAACCCAAACCCTAACCATAACCACTCCCACAACCCTAATTGGGGGTTATGGTTAGGATTAGGGTTACAGGACAGGTTAGGGTCAGAAACACCAGAGGTCAAGCCTGGTTAGGGTTAGGAAAGGCCCAATGGACAGTCAACTAGGGCTGGACTTAGAAGAATTTTCGAAAATTCCCATTCATTTCAATGGAAAACACTTTGACCAATCATAACTCTTGAACGGAAGGTCGTAGAGCTTCCAAACCAAGATCCGCCTGCCCTAATATGGCCACGGGCAACACGCCAGTCTTGTCCCCGACTCTCTACGACCTTCCGTTCCCGAGATACAGCCCATTTCCTGTCCAAAACGGATGTAGCTCCCGAACGGAAGGTCACACGACCCCAAGACCACCACCATTCGAACCGGGGTGTCCCAATTAGTCAGTACAGCCAATTTCACTTACCTGCAGTACCCACAAGTACCAGAAAGGACTCACTTATAGGATCGGTCGAGGATCAGTCATGACCGATCGTGGTTATCATCCCTATACCTAACCCTAACCCTAACACAAAGTCTGCCACAATACTAGGCCAAACCACAACCCTAACCCTAATCACAACCACTCCCACAACCCAAACCCTAACCATAACCACTCCCACAACCCTAATTGGGGGTTATGGTTAGGATTAGGGTTACAGGACAGGTTAGGGTCAGAAACACCAGAGGTCAAGCCTGGTTAGGGTTAGGAAAGGCCCAATGGACAGTCAACTAGGGCTGGACTTAGAAGAATTTTCGAAAATTCCCATTCATTTCAATGGAAAACACTTTGACCAATCATAACTCTTGAACGGAAGGTCGTAGAGCTTCCAAACCAAGATCCGCCTGCCCTAATATGGCCACGGGCAACACGCCAGTCTTGTCCCCGACTCTCTACGACCTTCCGTTCCCGAGATACAGCCCATTTCCTGTCCAAAACGGATGTAGCTCCCGAACGGAAGGTCACACGACCCCAAGACCACCACCATTCGAACCGGGGTGTCCCAATTAGTCAGTACAGCCAATTTCACTTACCTGCAGTACCCACAAGTACCAGAAAGGACTCACTTATAGGATCGGTCGAGGATCAGTCATGACCGATCGTGGTTATCATCCCTATACCTAGCGGAACCCTAACCCTAGCAGCCACAGACCAGCACACAGGCCAAGTCAAAACACTCACCAAACCCTATACACAAAGTCTGCCACAATACTAGGCCAAACCACAACCCTAACCCTAATCACAACCACTCCCACAACCCAAACCCTAACCATAACCACTCCCACAACCCTAATTGGGGGTTATGGTTAGGATTAGGGTTACAGGACAGGTTAGGGTCAGAAACACCAGAGGTCAAGCCTGGTTAGGGTTAGGAAAGGCCCAATGGACAGTCAACTAGGGCTGGACTTAGAAGAATTTTCGAAAATTCCCATTCATTTCAATGGAAAACACTTTGACCAATCATAACTCTTGAACGGAAGGTCGTAGAGCTTCCAAACCAAGATCCGCCTGCCCTAATATGGCCACGGGCAACACGCCAGTCTTGTCCCCGACTCTCTACGACCTTCCGTTCCCGAGATACAGCCCATTTCCTGTCCAAAACGGATGTAGCTCCCGAACGGAAGGTCACACGACCCCAAGACCACCACCATTCGAACCGGGGTGTCCCAATTAGTCAGTACAGCCAATTTCACTTACCTGCAGTACCCACAAGTACCAGAAAGGACTCACTTATAGGATCGGTCGAGGATCAGTCATGACCGATCGTGGTTATCATCCCTATACCTAACCCTAACCCTAACACAAAGTCTGCCACAATACTAGGCCAAACCACAACCCTAACCCTAATCACAACCACTCCCACAACCCAAACCCTAACCATAACCACTCCCACAACCCTAATTGGGGGTTATGGTTAGGATTAGGGTTACAGGACAGGTTAGGGTCAGAAACACCAGAGGTCAAGCCTGGTTAGGGTTAGGAAAGGCCCAATGGACAGTCAACTAGGGCTGGACTTAGAAGAATTTTCGAAAATTCCCATTCATTTCAATGGAAAACACTTTGACCAATCATAACTCTTGAACGGAAGGTCGTAGAGCTTCCAAACCAAGATCCGCCTGCCCTAATATGGCCACGGGCAACACGCCAGTCTTGTCCCCGACTCTCTACGACCTTCCGTTCCCGAGATACAGCCCATTTCCTGTCCAAAACGGATGTAGCTCCCGAACGGAAGGTCACACGACCCCAAGACCACCACCATTCGAACCGGGGTGTCCCAATTAGTCAGTACAGCCAATTTCACTTACCTGCAGTACCCACAAGTACCAGAAAGGACTCACTTATAGGATCGGTCGAGGATCAGTCATGACCGATCGTGGTTATCATCCCTATACCTAACCCTAACCCTAACCCTAACCCTAACCCTAACCCTAACCCTAACCCTAACCCTAACCCTAACCCTAACCCTAACCCTAACCCTAACCCTAACCCTAACCCTAACCCTAACCCTAACCCTAACCCTAACCCTAACCCTAACCCTAACCCTAACCCTAACCCTAACCCTAACCCTAACCCTAACCCTAACCCTAACCCTAACCCTAACCCTAACCCTAACCCTAACCCTAACCCTAACCCTAACCCTAACCCTAACCAGCCCATTTCCTGTCCAAAACGGATGTAGCTCCCGAACGGAAGGTCACACGACCCCAAGACCACCACCATTCGAACCGGGGTGTCCCAATTAGTCAGTACAGCCAATTTCACTTACCTGCAGTACCCACAAGTACCAGAAAGGACTCACTTATAGGATCGGTCGAGGATCAGTCATGACCGATCGTGGTTATCATCCCTATACCTAGCGGAACCCTAACCCTAGCAGCCACAGACCAGCACACAGGCCAAGTCAAAACACTCACCAAACCCTATACACAAAGTCTGCCACAATACTAGGCCAAACCACAACCCTAACCCTAATCACAACCACTCCCACAACCCAAACCCTAACCATAACCACTCCCACAACCCTAATTGGGGGTTATGGTTAGGATTAGGGTTACAGGACAGGTTAGGGTCAGAAACACCAGAGGTCAAGCCTGGTTAGGGTTAGGAAAGGCCCAATGGACAGTCAACTAGGGCTGGACTTAGAAGAATTTTCGAAAATTCCCATTCATTTCAATGGAAAACACTTTGACCAATCATAACTCTTGAACGGAAGGTCGTAGAGCTTCCAAACCAAGATCCGCCTGCCCTAATATGGCCACGGGCAACACGCCAGTCTTGTCCCCGACTCTCTACGACCTTCCGTTCCCGAGATACAGCCCATTTCCTGTCCAAAACGGATGTAGCTCCCGAACGGAAGGTCACACGACCCCAAGACCACCACCATTCGAACCGGGGTGTCCCAATTAGTCAGTACAGCCAATTTCACTTACCTGCAGTACCCACAAGTACCAGAAAGGACTCACTTATAGGATCGGTCGAGGATCAGTCATGACCGATCGTGGTTATCATCCCTATACCTAGCGGAACCCTAACCCTAGCAGCCACAGACCAGCACACAGGCCAAGTCAAAACACTCACCAAACCCTATACACAAAGTCTGCCACAATACTAGGCCAAACCACAACCCTAACCCTAATCACAACCACTCCCACAACCCAAACCCTAACCATAACCACTCCCACAACCCTAATTGGGGGTTATGGTTAGGATTAGGGTTACAGGACAGGTTAGGGTCAGAAACACCAGAGGTCAAGCCTGGTTAGGGTTAGGAAAGGCCCAATGGACAGTCAACTAGGGCTGGACTTAGAAGAATTTTCGAAAATTCCCATTCATTTCAATGGAAAACACTTTGACCAATCATAACTCTTGAACGGAAGGTCGTAGAGCTTCCAAACCAAGATCCGCCTGCCCTAATATGGCCACGGGCAACACGCCAGTCTTGTCCCCGACTCTCTACGACCTTCCGTTCCCGAGATACAGCCCATTTCCTGTCCAAAACGGATGTAGCTCCCGAACGGAAGGTCACACGACCCCAAGACCACCACCATTCGAACCGGGGTGTCCCAATTAGTCAGTACAGCCAATTTCACTTACCTGCAGTACCCACAAGTACCAGAAAGGACTCACTTATAGGATCGGTCGAGGATCAGTCATGACCGATCGTGGTTATCATCCCTATACCTAACCCTAACCCTAACACAAAGTCTGCCACAATACTAGGCCAAACCACAACCCTAACCCTAATCACAACCACTCCCACAACCCAAACCCTAACCATAACCACTCCCACAACCCTAATTGGGGGTTATGGTTAGGATTAGGGTTACAGGACAGGTTAGGGTCAGAAACACCAGAGGTCAAGCCTGGTTAGGGTTAGGAAAGGCCCAATGGACAGTCAACTAGGGCTGGACTTAGAAGAATTTTCGAAAATTCCCATTCATTTCAATGGAAAACACTTTGACCAATCATAACTCTTGAACGGAAGGTCGTAGAGCTTCCAAACCAAGATCCGCCTGCCCTAATATGGCCACGGGCAACACGCCAGTCTTGTCCCCGACTCTCTACGACCTTCCGTTCCCGAGATACAGCCCATTTCCTGTCCAAAACGGATGTAGCTCCCGAACGGAAGGTCACACGACCCCAAGACCACCACCATTCGAACCGGGGTGTCCCAATTAGTCAGTACAGCCAATTTCACTTACCTGCAGTACCCACAAGTACCAGAAAGGACTCACTTATAGGATCGGTCGAGGATCAGTCATGACCGATCGTGGTTATCATCCCTATACCTAACCCTAACCCTAACACAAAGTCTGCCACAATACTAGGCCAAACCACAACCCTAACCCTAATCACAACCACTCCCACAACCCAAACCCTAACCATAACCACTCCCACAACCCTAATTGGGGGTTATGGTTAGGATTAGGGTTACAGGACAGGTTAGGGTCAGAAACACCAGAGGTCAAGCCTGGTTAGGGTTAGGAAAGGCCCAATGGACAGTCAACTAGGGCTGGACTTAGAAGAATTTTCGAAAATTCCCATTCATTTCAATGGAAAACACTTTGACCAATCATAACTCTTGAACGGAAGGTCGTAGAGCTTCCAAACCAAGATCCGCCTGCCCTAATATGGCCACGGGCAACACGCCAGTCTTGTCCCCGACTCTCTACGACCTTCCGTTCCCGAGATACAGCCCATTTCCTGTCCAAAACGGATGTAGCTCCCGAACGGAAGGTCACACGACCCCAAGACCACCACCATTCGAACCGGGGTGTCCCAATTAGTCAGTACAGCCAATTTCACTTACCTGCAGTACCCACAAGTACCAGAAAGGACTCACTTATAGGATCGGTCGAGGATCAGTCATGACCGATCGTGGTTATCATCCCTATACCTAACCCTAACCCTAACACAAAGTCTGCCACAATACTAGGCCAAACCACAACCCTAACCCTAATCACAACCACTCCCACAACCCAAACCCTAACCATAACCACTCCCACAACCCTAATTGGGGGTTATGGTTAGGATTAGGGTTACAGGACAGGTTAGGGTCAGAAACACCAGAGGTCAAGCCTGGTTAGGGTTAGGAAAGGCCCAATGGACAGTCAACTAGGGCTGGACTTAGAAGAATTTTCGAAAATTCCCATTCATTTCAATGGAAAACACTTTGACCAATCATAACTCTTGAACGGAAGGTCGTAGAGCTTCCAAACCAAGATCCGCCTGCCCTAATATGGCCACGGGCAACACGCCAGTCTTGTCCCCGACTCTCTACGACCTTCCGTTCCCGAGATACAGCCCATTTCCTGTCCAAAACGGATGTAGCTCCCGAACGGAAGGTCACACGACCCCAAGACCACCACCATTCGAACCGGGGTGTCCCAATTAGTCAGTACAGCCAATTTCACTTACCTGCAGTACCCACAAGTACCAGAAAGGACTCACTTATAGGATCGGTCGAGGATCAGTCATGACCGATCGTGGTTATCATCCCTATACCTAGCGGAACCCTAACCCTAGCAGCCACAGACCAGCACACAGGCCAAGTCAAAACACTCACCAAACCCTATACACAAAGTCTGCCACAATACTAGGCCAAACCACAACCCTAACCCTAATCACAACCACTCCCACAACCCAAACCCTAACCATAACCACTCCCACAACCCTAATTGGGGGTTATGGTTAGGATTAGGGTTACAGGACAGGTTAGGGTCAGAAACACCAGAGGTCAAGCCTGGTTAGGGTTAGGAAAGGCCCAATGGACAGTCAACTAGGGCTGGACTTAGAAGAATTTTCGAAAATTCCCATTCATTTCAATGGAAAACACTTTGACCAATCATAACTCTTGAACGGAAGGTCGTAGAGCTTCCAAACCAAGATCCGCCTGCCCTAATATGGCCACGGGCAACACGCCAGTCTTGTCCCCGACTCTCTACGACCTTCCGTTCCCGAGATACAGCCCATTTCCTGTCCAAAACGGATGTAGCTCCCGAACGGAAGGTCACACGACCCCAAGACCACCACCATTCGAACCGGGGTGTCCCAATTAGTCAGTACAGCCAATTTCACTTACCTGCAGTACCCACAAGTACCAGAAAGGACTCACTTATAGGATCGGTCGAGGATCAGTCATGACCGATCGTGGTTATCATCCCTATACCTAGCGGAACCCTAACCCTAGCAGCCACAGACCAGCACACAGGCCAAGTCAAAACACTCACCAAACCCTATACACAAAGTCTGCCACAATACTAGGCCAAACCACAACCCTAACCCTAATCACAACCACTCCCACAACCCAAACCCTAACCATAACCACTCCCACAACCCTAATTGGGGGTTATGGTTAGGATTAGGGTTACAGGACAGGTTAGGGTCAGAAACACCAGAGGTCAAGCCTGGTTAGGGTTAGGAAAGGCCCAATGGACAGTCAACTAGGGCTGGACTTAGAAGAATTTTCGAAAATTCCCATTCATTTCAATGGAAAACACTTTGACCAATCATAACTCTTGAACGGAAGGTCGTAGAGCTTCCAAACCAAGATCCGCCTGCCCTAATATGGCCACGGGCAACACGCCAGTCTTGTCCCCGACTCTCTACGACCTTCCGTTCCCGAGATACAGCCCATTTCCTGTCCAAAACGGATGTAGCTCCCGAACGGAAGGTCACACGACCCCAAGACCACCACCATTCGAACCGGGGTGTCCCAATTAGTCAGTACAGCCAATTTCACTTACCTGCAGTACCCACAAGTACCAGAAAGGACTCACTTATAGGATCGGTCGAGGATCAGTCATGACCGATCGTGGTTATCATCCCTATACCTAGCGGAACCCTAACCCTAGCAGCCACAGACCAGCACACAGGCCAAGTCAAAACACTCACCAAACCCTATACACAAAGTCTGCCACAATACTAGGCCAAACCACAACCCTAACCCTAATCACAACCACTCCCACAACCCAAACCCTAACCATAACCACTCCCACAACCCTAATTGGGGGTTATGGTTAGGATTAGGGTTACAGGACAGGTTAGGGTCAGAAACACCAGAGGTCAAGCCTGGTTAGGGTTAGGAAAGGCCCAATGGACAGTCAACTAGGGCTGGACTTAGAAGAATTTTCGAAAATTCCCATTCATTTCAATGGAAAACACTTTGACCAATCATAACTCTTGAACGGAAGGTCGTAGAGCTTCCAAACCAAGATCCGCCTGCCCTAATATGGCCACGGGCAACACGCCAGTCTTGTCCCCGACTCTCTACGACCTTCCGTTCCCGAGATACAGCCCATTTCCTGTCCAAAACGGATGTAGCTCCCGAACGGAAGGTCACACGACCCCAAGACCACCACCATTCGAACCGGGGTGTCCCAATTAGTCAGTACAGCCAATTTCACTTACCTGCAGTACCCACAAGTACCAGAAAGGACTCACTTATAGGATCGGTCGAGGATCAGTCATGACCGATCGTGGTTATCATCCCTATACCTAACCCTAACCCTAACACAAAGTCTGCCACAATACTAGGCCAAACCACAACCCTAACCCTAATCACAACCACTCCCACAACCCAAACCCTAACCATAACCACTCCCACAACCCTAATTGGGGGTTATGGTTAGGATTAGGGTTACAGGACAGGTTAGGGTCAGAAACACCAGAGGTCAAGCCTGGTTAGGGTTAGGAAAGGCCCAATGGACAGTCAACTAGGGCTGGACTTAGAAGAATTTTCGAAAATTCCCATTCATTTCAATGGAAAACACTTTGACCAATCATAACTCTTGAACGGAAGGTCGTAGAGCTTCCAAACCAAGATCCGCCTGCCCTAATATGGCCACGGGCAACACGCCAGTCTTGTCCCCGACTCTCTACGACCTTCCGTTCCCGAGATACAGCCCATTTCCTGTCCAAAACGGATGTAGCTCCCGAACGGAAGGTCACACGACCCCAAGACCACCACCATTCGAACCGGGGTGTCCCAATTAGTCAGTACAGCCAATTTCACTTACCTGCAGTACCCACAAGTACCAGAAAGGACTCACTTATAGGATCGGTCGAGGATCAGTCATGACCGATCGTGGTTATCATCCCTATACCTAACCCTAACCCTAACACAAAGTCTGCCACAATACTAGGCCAAACCACAACCCTAACCCTAATCACAACCACTCCCACAACCCAAACCCTAACCATAACCACTCCCACAACCCTAATTGGGGGTTATGGTTAGGATTAGGGTTACAGGACAGGTTAGGGTCAGAAACACCAGAGGTCAAGCCTGGTTAGGGTTAGGAAAGGCCCAATGGACAGTCAACTAGGGCTGGACTTAGAAGAATTTTCGAAAATTCCCATTCATTTCAATGGAAAACACTTTGACCAATCATAACTCTTGAACGGAAGGTCGTAGAGCTTCCAAACCAAGATCCGCCTGCCCTAATATGGCCACGGGCAACACGCCAGTCTTGTCCCCGACTCTCTACGACCTTCCGTTCCCGAGATACAGCCCATTTCCTGTCCAAAACGGATGTAGCTCCCGAACGGAAGGTCACACGACCCCAAGACCACCACCATTCGAACCGGGGTGTCCCAATTAGTCAGTACAGCCAATTTCACTTACCTGCAGTACCCACAAGTACCAGAAAGGACTCACTTATAGGATCGGTCGAGGATCAGTCATGACCGATCGTGGTTATCATCCCTATACCTAACCCTAACCCTAACACAAAGTCTGCCACAATACTAGGCCAAACCACAACCCTAACCCTAATCACAACCACTCCCACAACCCAAACCCTAACCATAACCACTCCCACAACCCTAATTGGGGGTTATGGTTAGGATTAGGGTTACAGGACAGGTTAGGGTCAGAAACACCAGAGGTCAAGCCTGGTTAGGGTTAGGAAAGGCCCAATGGACAGTCAACTAGGGCTGGACTTAGAAGAATTTTCGAAAATTCCCATTCATTTCAATGGAAAACACTTTGACCAATCATAACTCTTGAACGGAAGGTCGTAGAGCTTCCAAACCAAGATCCGCCTGCCCTAATATGGCCACGGGCAACACGCCAGTCTTGTCCCCGACTCTCTACGACCTTCCGTTCCCGAGATACAGCCCATTTCCTGTCCAAAACGGATGTAGCTCCCGAACGGAAGGTCACACGACCCCAAGACCACCACCATTCGAACCGGGGTGTCCCAATTAGTCAGTACAGCCAATTTCACTTACCTGCAGTACCCACAAGTACCAGAAAGGACTCACTTATAGGATCGGTCGAGGATCAGTCATGACCGATCGTGGTTATCATCCCTATACCTAACCCTAACCCTAACACAAAGTCTGCCACAATACTAGGCCAAACCACAACCCTAACCCTAATCACAACCACTCCCACAACCCAAACCCTAACCATAACCACTCCCACAACCCTAATTGGGGGTTATGGTTAGGATTAGGGTTACAGGACAGGTTAGGGTCAGAAACACCAGAGGTCAAGCCTGGTTAGGGTTAGGAAAGGCCCAATGGACAGTCAACTAGGGCTGGACTTAGAAGAATTTTCGAAAATTCCCATTCATTTCAATGGAAAACACTTTGACCAATCATAACTCTTGAACGGAAGGTCGTAGAGCTTCCAAACCAAGATCCGCCTGCCCTAATATGGCCACGGGCAACACGCCAGTCTTGTCCCCGACTCTCTACGACCTTCCGTTCCCGAGATACAGCCCATTTCCTGTCCAAAACGGATGTAGCTCCCGAACGGAAGGTCACACGACCCCAAGACCACCACCATTCGAACCGGGGTGTCCCAATTAGTCAGTACAGCCAATTTCACTTACCTGCAGTACCCACAAGTACCAGAAAGGACTCACTTATAGGATCGGTCGAGGATCAGTCATGACCGATCGTGGTTATCATCCCTATACCTAGCGGAACCCTAACCCTAGCAGCCACAGACCAGCACACAGGCCAAGTCAAAACACTCACCAAACCCTATACACAAAGTCTGCCACAATACTAGGCCAAACCACAACCCTAACCCTAATCACAACCACTCCCACAACCCAAACCCTAACCATAACCACTCCCACAACCCTAATTGGGGGTTATGGTTAGGATTAGGGTTACAGGACAGGTTAGGGTCAGAAACACCAGAGGTCAAGCCTGGTTAGGGTTAGGAAAGGCCCAATGGACAGTCAACTAGGGCTGGACTTAGAAGAATTTTCGAAAATTCCCATTCATTTCAATGGAAAACACTTTGACCAATCATAACTCTTGAACGGAAGGTCGTAGAGCTTCCAAACCAAGATCCGCCTGCCCTAATATGGCCACGGGCAACACGCCAGTCTTGTCCCCGACTCTCTACGACCTTCCGTTCCCGAGATACAGCCCATTTCCTGTCCAAAACGGATGTAGCTCCCGAACGGAAGGTCACACGACCCCAAGACCACCACCATTCGAACCGGGGTGTCCCAATTAGTCAGTACAGCCAATTTCACTTACCTGCAGTACCCACAAGTACCAGAAAGGACTCACTTATAGGATCGGTCGAGGATCAGTCATGACCGATCGTGGTTATCATCCCTATACCTAACCCTAACCCTAACACAAAGTCTGCCACAATACTAGGCCAAACCACAACCCTAACCCTAATCACAACCACTCCCACAACCCAAACCCTAACCATAACCACTCCCACAACCCTAATTGGGGGTTATGGTTAGGATTAGGGTTACAGGACAGGTTAGGGTCAGAAACACCAGAGGTCAAGCCTGGTTAGGGTTAGGAAAGGCCCAATGGACAGTCAACTAGGGCTGGACTTAGAAGAATTTTCGAAAATTCCCATTCATTTCAATGGAAAACACTTTGACCAATCATAACTCTTGAACGGAAGGTCGTAGAGCTTCCAAACCAAGATCCGCCTGCCCTAATATGGCCACGGGCAACACGCCAGTCTTGTCCCCGACTCTCTACGACCTTCCGTTCCCGAGATACAGCCCATTTCCTGTCCAAAACGGATGTAGCTCCCGAACGGAAGGTCACACGACCCCAAGACCACCACCATTCGAACCGGGGTGTCCCAATTAGTCAGTACAGCCAATTTCACTTACCTGCAGTACCCACAAGTACCAGAAAGGACTCACTTATAGGATCGGTCGAGGATCAGTCATGACCGATCGTGGTTATCATCCCTATACCTAGCGGAACCCTAACCCTAGCAGCCACAGACCAGCACACAGGCCAAGTCAAAACACTCACCAAACCCTATACACAAAGTCTGCCACAATACTAGGCCAAACCACAACCCTAACCCTAATCACAACCACTCCCACAACCCAAACCCTAACCATAACCACTCCCACAACCCTAATTGGGGGTTATGGTTAGGATTAGGGTTACAGGACAGGTTAGGGTCAGAAACACCAGAGGTCAAGCCTGGTTAGGGTTAGGAAAGGCCCAATGGACAGTCAACTAGGGCTGGACTTAGAAGAATTTTCGAAAATTCCCATTCATTTCAATGGAAAACACTTTGACCAATCATAACTCTTGAACGGAAGGTCGTAGAGCTTCCAAACCAAGATCCGCCTGCCCTAATATGGCCACGGGCAACACGCCAGTCTTGTCCCCGACTCTCTACGACCTTCCGTTCCCGAGATACAGCCCATTTCCTGTCCAAAACGGATGTAGCTCCCGAACGGAAGGTCACACGACCCCAAGACCACCACCATTCGAACCGGGGTGTCCCAATTAGTCAGTACAGCCAATTTCACTTACCTGCAGTACCCACAAGTACCAGAAAGGACTCACTTATAGGATCGGTCGAGGATCAGTCATGACCGATCGTGGTTATCATCCCTATACCTAACCCTAACCCTAACACAAAGTCTGCCACAATACTAGGCCAAACCACAACCCTAACCCTAATCACAACCACTCCCACAACCCAAACCCTAACCATAACCACTCCCACAACCCTAATTGGGGGTTATGGTTAGGATTAGGGTTACAGGACAGGTTAGGGTCAGAAACACCAGAGGTCAAGCCTGGTTAGGGTTAGGAAAGGCCCAATGGACAGTCAACTAGGGCTGGACTTAGAAGAATTTTCGAAAATTCCCATTCATTTCAATGGAAAACACTTTGACCAATCATAACTCTTGAACGGAAGGTCGTAGAGCTTCCAAACCAAGATCCGCCTGCCCTAATATGGCCACGGGCAACACGCCAGTCTTGTCCCCGACTCTCTACGACCTTCCGTTCCCGAGATACAGCCCATTTCCTGTCCAAAACGGATGTAGCTCCCGAACGGAAGGTCACACGACCCCAAGACCACCACCATTCGAACCGGGGTGTCCCAATTAGTCAGTACAGCCAATTTCACTTACCTGCAGTACCCACAAGTACCAGAAAGGACTCACTTATAGGATCGGTCGAGGATCAGTCATGACCGATCGTGGTTATCATCCCTATACCTAGCGGAACCCTAACCCTAGCAGCCACAGACCAGCACACAGGCCAAGTCAAAACACTCACCAAACCCTATACACAAAGTCTGCCACAATACTAGGCCAAACCACAACCCTAACCCTAATCACAACCACTCCCACAACCCAAACCCTAACCATAACCACTCCCACAACCCTAATTGGGGGTTATGGTTAGGATTAGGGTTACAGGACAGGTTAGGGTCAGAAACACCAGAGGTCAAGCCTGGTTAGGGTTAGGAAAGGCCCAATGGACAGTCAACTAGGGCTGGACTTAGAAGAATTTTCGAAAATTCCCATTCATTTCAATGGAAAACACTTTGACCAATCATAACTCTTGAACGGAAGGTCGTAGAGCTTCCAAACCAAGATCCGCCTGCCCTAATATGGCCACGGGCAACACGCCAGTCTTGTCCCCGACTCTCTACGACCTTCCGTTCCCGAGATACAGCCCATTTCCTGTCCAAAACGGATGTAGCTCCCGAACGGAAGGTCACACGACCCCAAGACCACCACCATTCGAACCGGGGTGTCCCAATTAGTCAGTACAGCCAATTTCACTTACCTGCAGTACCCACAAGTACCAGAAAGGACTCACTTATAGGATCGGTCGAGGATCAGTCATGACCGATCGTGGTTATCATCCCTATACCTAACCCTAACCCTAACCCTAACCCTAACCCTAACCCTAACCCTAACCCTAACCCTAACCCTAACCCTAACCCTAACCCTAACCCTAACCCTAACCCTAACCCTAACCCTAACCCTAACCCTAACCCTAACCCTAACCCTAACCCTAACCCTAACCCTAACCCTAACCCTAACCCTAACCCTAACCCTAACCCTAACCCTAACCCTAACCCTAACCCTAACCCTAACCCTAACCCTAACCCTAACCCTAACCCTAACCCTAACCCTAACACAAAGTCTGCCACAATACTAGGCCAAACCACAACCCTAACCCTAATCACAACCACTCCCACAACCCAAACCCTAACCATAACCACTCCCACAACCCTAATTGGGGGTTATGGTTAGGATTAGGGTTACAGGACAGGTTAGGGTCAGAAACACCAGAGGTCAAGCCTGGTTAGGGTTAGGAAAGGCCCAATGGACAGTCAACTAGGGCTGGACTTAGAAGAATTTTCGAAAATTCCCATTCATTTCAATGGAAAACACTTTGACCAATCATAACTCTTGAACGGAAGGTCGTAGAGCTTCCAAACCAAGATCCGCCTGCCCTAATATGGCCACGGGCAACACGCCAGTCTTGTCCCCGACTCTCTACGACCTTCCGTTCCCGAGATACAGCCCATTTCCTGTCCAAAACGGATGTAGCTCCCGAACGGAAGGTCACACGACCCCAAGACCACCACCATTCGAACCGGGGTGTCCCAATTAGTCAGTACAGCCAATTTCACTTACCTGCAGTACCCACAAGTACCAGAAAGGACTCACTTATAGGATCGGTCGAGGATCAGTCATGACCGATCGTGGTTATCATCCCTATACCTAGCGGAACCCTAACCCTAGCAGCCACAGACCAGCACACAGGCCAAGTCAAAACACTCACCAAACCCTATACACAAAGTCTGCCACAATACTAGGCCAAACCACAACCCTAACCCTAATCACAACCACTCCCACAACCCAAACCCTAACCATAACCACTCCCACAACCCTAATTGGGGGTTATGGTTAGGATTAGGGTTACAGGACAGGTTAGGGTCAGAAACACCAGAGGTCAAGCCTGGTTAGGGTTAGGAAAGGCCCAATGGACAGTCAACTAGGGCTGGACTTAGAAGAATTTTCGAAAATTCCCATTCATTTCAATGGAAAACACTTTGACCAATCATAACTCTTGAACGGAAGGTCGTAGAGCTTCCAAACCAAGATCCGCCTGCCCTAATATGGCCACGGGCAACACGCCAGTCTTGTCCCCGACTCTCTACGACCTTCCGTTCCCGAGATACAGCCCATTTCCTGTCCAAAACGGATGTAGCTCCCGAACGGAAGGTCACACGACCCCAAGACCACCACCATTCGAACCGGGGTGTCCCAATTAGTCAGTACAGCCAATTTCACTTACCTGCAGTACCCACAAGTACCAGAAAGGACTCACTTATAGGATCGGTCGAGGATCAGTCATGACCGATCGTGGTTATCATCCCTATACCTAGCGGAACCCTAACCCTAGCAGCCACAGACCAGCACACAGGCCAAGTCAAAACACTCACCAAACCCTATACACAAAGTCTGCCACAATACTAGGCCAAACCACAACCCTAACCCTAATCACAACCACTCCCACAACCCAAACCCTAACCATAACCACTCCCACAACCCTAATTGGGGGTTATGGTTAGGATTAGGGTTACAGGACAGGTTAGGGTCAGAAACACCAGAGGTCAAGCCTGGTTAGGGTTAGGAAAGGCCCAATGGACAGTCAACTAGGGCTGGACTTAGAAGAATTTTCGAAAATTCCCATTCATTTCAATGGAAAACACTTTGACCAATCATAACTCTTGAACGGAAGGTCGTAGAGCTTCCAAACCAAGATCCGCCTGCCCTAATATGGCCACGGGCAACACGCCAGTCTTGTCCCCGACTCTCTACGACCTTCCGTTCCCGAGATACAGCCCATTTCCTGTCCAAAACGGATGTAGCTCCCGAACGGAAGGTCACACGACCCCAAGACCACCACCATTCGAACCGGGGTGTCCCAATTAGTCAGTACAGCCAATTTCACTTACCTGCAGTACCCACAAGTACCAGAAAGGACTCACTTATAGGATCGGTCGAGGATCAGTCATGACCGATCGTGGTTATCATCCCTATACCTAGCGGAACCCTAACCCTAGCAGCCACAGACCAGCACACAGGCCAAGTCAAAACACTCACCAAACCCTATACACAAAGTCTGCCACAATACTAGGCCAAACCACAACCCTAACCCTAATCACAACCACTCCCACAACCCAAACCCTAACCATAACCACTCCCACAACCCTAATTGGGGGTTATGGTTAGGATTAGGGTTACAGGACAGGTTAGGGTCAGAAACACCAGAGGTCAAGCCTGGTTAGGGTTAGGAAAGGCCCAATGGACAGTCAACTAGGGCTGGACTTAGAAGAATTTTCGAAAATTCCCATTCATTTCAATGGAAAACACTTTGACCAATCATAACTCTTGAACGGAAGGTCGTAGAGCTTCCAAACCAAGATCCGCCTGCCCTAATATGGCCACGGGCAACACGCCAGTCTTGTCCCCGACTCTCTACGACCTTCCGTTCCCGAGATACAGCCCATTTCCTGTCCAAAACGGATGTAGCTCCCGAACGGAAGGTCACACGACCCCAAGACCACCACCATTCGAACCGGGGTGTCCCAATTAGTCAGTACAGCCAATTTCACTTACCTGCAGTACCCACAAGTACCAGAAAGGACTCACTTATAGGATCGGTCGAGGATCAGTCATGACCGATCGTGGTTATCATCCCTATACCTAACCCTAACCCTAACACAAAGTCTGCCACAATACTAGGCCAAACCACAACCCTAACCCTAATCACAACCACTCCCACAACCCAAACCCTAACCATAACCACTCCCACAACCCTAATTGGGGGTTATGGTTAGGATTAGGGTTACAGGACAGGTTAGGGTCAGAAACACCAGAGGTCAAGCCTGGTTAGGGTTAGGAAAGGCCCAATGGACAGTCAACTAGGGCTGGACTTAGAAGAATTTTCGAAAATTCCCATTCATTTCAATGGAAAACACTTTGACCAATCATAACTCTTGAACGGAAGGTCGTAGAGCTTCCAAACCAAGATCCGCCTGCCCTAATATGGCCACGGGCAACACGCCAGTCTTGTCCCCGACTCTCTACGACCTTCCGTTCCCGAGATACAGCCCATTTCCTGTCCAAAACGGATGTAGCTCCCGAACGGAAGGTCACACGACCCCAAGACCACCACCATTCGAACCGGGGTGTCCCAATTAGTCAGTACAGCCAATTTCACTTACCTGCAGTACCCACAAGTACCAGAAAGGACTCACTTATAGGATCGGTCGAGGATCAGTCATGACCGATCGTGGTTATCATCCCTATACCTAGCGGAACCCTAACCCTAGCAGCCACAGACCAGCACACAGGCCAAGTCAAAACACTCACCAAACCCTATACACAAAGTCTGCCACAATACTAGGCCAAACCACAACCCTAACCCTAATCACAACCACTCCCACAACCCAAACCCTAACCATAACCACTCCCACAACCCTAATTGGGGGTTATGGTTAGGATTAGGGTTACAGGACAGGTTAGGGTCAGAAACACCAGAGGTCAAGCCTGGTTAGGGTTAGGAAAGGCCCAATGGACAGTCAACTAGGGCTGGACTTAGAAGAATTTTCGAAAATTCCCATTCATTTCAATGGAAAACACTTTGACCAATCATAACTCTTGAACGGAAGGTCGTAGAGCTTCCAAACCAAGATCCGCCTGCCCTAATATGGCCACGGGCAACACGCCAGTCTTGTCCCCGACTCTCTACGACCTTCCGTTCCCGAGATACAGCCCATTTCCTGTCCAAAACGGATGTAGCTCCCGAACGGAAGGTCACACGACCCCAAGACCACCACCATTCGAACCGGGGTGTCCCAATTAGTCAGTACAGCCAATTTCACTTACCTGCAGTACCCACAAGTACCAGAAAGGACTCACTTATAGGATCGGTCGAGGATCAGTCATGACCGATCGTGGTTATCATCCCTATACCTAGCGGAACCCTAACCCTAGCAGCCACAGACCAGCACACAGGCCAAGTCAAAACACTCACCAAACCCTATACACAAAGTCTGCCACAATACTAGGCCAAACCACAACCCTAACCCTAATCACAACCACTCCCACAACCCAAACCCTAACCATAACCACTCCCACAACCCTAATTGGGGGTTATGGTTAGGATTAGGGTTACAGGACAGGTTAGGGTCAGAAACACCAGAGGTCAAGCCTGGTTAGGGTTAGGAAAGGCCCAATGGACAGTCAACTAGGGCTGGACTTAGAAGAATTTTCGAAAATTCCCATTCATTTCAATGGAAAACACTTTGACCAATCATAACTCTTGAACGGAAGGTCGTAGAGCTTCCAAACCAAGATCCGCCTGCCCTAATATGGCCACGGGCAACACGCCAGTCTTGTCCCCGACTCTCTACGACCTTCCGTTCCCGAGATACAGCCCATTTCCTGTCCAAAACGGATGTAGCTCCCGAACGGAAGGTCACACGACCCCAAGACCACCACCATTCGAACCGGGGTGTCCCAATTAGTCAGTACAGCCAATTTCACTTACCTGCAGTACCCACAAGTACCAGAAAGGACTCACTTATAGGATCGGTCGAGGATCAGTCATGACCGATCGTGGTTATCATCCCTATACCTAGCGGAACCCTAACCCTAGCAGCCACAGACCAGCACACAGGCCAAGTCAAAACACTCACCAAACCCTATACACAAAGTCTGCCACAATACTAGGCCAAACCACAACCCTAACCCTAATCACAACCACTCCCACAACCCAAACCCTAACCATAACCACTCCCACAACCCTAATTGGGGGTTATGGTTAGGATTAGGGTTACAGGACAGGTTAGGGTCAGAAACACCAGAGGTCAAGCCTGGTTAGGGTTAGGAAAGGCCCAATGGACAGTCAACTAGGGCTGGACTTAGAAGAATTTTCGAAAATTCCCATTCATTTCAATGGAAAACACTTTGACCAATCATAACTCTTGAACGGAAGGTCGTAGAGCTTCCAAACCAAGATCCGCCTGCCCTAATATGGCCACGGGCAACACGCCAGTCTTGTCCCCGACTCTCTACGACCTTCCGTTCCCGAGATACAGCCCATTTCCTGTCCAAAACGGATGTAGCTCCCGAACGGAAGGTCACACGACCCCAAGACCACCACCATTCGAACCGGGGTGTCCCAATTAGTCAGTACAGCCAATTTCACTTACCTGCAGTACCCACAAGTACCAGAAAGGACTCACTTATAGGATCGGTCGAGGATCAGTCATGACCGATCGTGGTTATCATCCCTATACCTAACCCTAACCCTAACACAAAGTCTGCCACAATACTAGGCCAAACCACAACCCTAACCCTAATCACAACCACTCCCACAACCCAAACCCTAACCATAACCACTCCCACAACCCTAATTGGGGGTTATGGTTAGGATTAGGGTTACAGGACAGGTTAGGGTCAGAAACACCAGAGGTCAAGCCTGGTTAGGGTTAGGAAAGGCCCAATGGACAGTCAACTAGGGCTGGACTTAGAAGAATTTTCGAAAATTCCCATTCATTTCAATGGAAAACACTTTGACCAATCATAACTCTTGAACGGAAGGTCGTAGAGCTTCCAAACCAAGATCCGCCTGCCCTAATATGGCCACGGGCAACACGCCAGTCTTGTCCCCGACTCTCTACGACCTTCCGTTCCCGAGATACAGCCCATTTCCTGTCCAAAACGGATGTAGCTCCCGAACGGAAGGTCACACGACCCCAAGACCACCACCATTCGAACCGGGGTGTCCCAATTAGTCAGTACAGCCAATTTCACTTACCTGCAGTACCCACAAGTACCAGAAAGGACTCACTTATAGGATCGGTCGAGGATCAGTCATGACCGATCGTGGTTATCATCCCTATACCTAACCCTAACCCTAACACAAAGTCTGCCACAATACTAGGCCAAACCACAACCCTAACCCTAATCACAACCACTCCCACAACCCAAACCCTAACCATAACCACTCCCACAACCCTAATTGGGGGTTATGGTTAGGATTAGGGTTACAGGACAGGTTAGGGTCAGAAACACCAGAGGTCAAGCCTGGTTAGGGTTAGGAAAGGCCCAATGGACAGTCAACTAGGGCTGGACTTAGAAGAATTTTCGAAAATTCCCATTCATTTCAATGGAAAACACTTTGACCAATCATAACTCTTGAACGGAAGGTCGTAGAGCTTCCAAACCAAGATCCGCCTGCCCTAATATGGCCACGGGCAACACGCCAGTCTTGTCCCCGACTCTCTACGACCTTCCGTTCCCGAGATACAGCCCATTTCCTGTCCAAAACGGATGTAGCTCCCGAACGGAAGGTCACACGACCCCAAGACCACCACCATTCGAACCGGGGTGTCCCAATTAGTCAGTACAGCCAATTTCACTTACCTGCAGTACCCACAAGTACCAGAAAGGACTCACTTATAGGATCGGTCGAGGATCAGTCATGACCGATCGTGGTTATCATCCCTATACCTAGCGGAACCCTAACCCTAGCAGCCACAGACCAGCACACAGGCCAAGTCAAAACACTCACCAAACCCTATACACAAAGTCTGCCACAATACTAGGCCAAACCACAACCCTAACCCTAATCACAACCACTCCCACAACCCAAACCCTAACCATAACCACTCCCACAACCCTAATTGGGGGTTATGGTTAGGATTAGGGTTACAGGACAGGTTAGGGTCAGAAACACCAGAGGTCAAGCCTGGTTAGGGTTAGGAAAGGCCCAATGGACAGTCAACTAGGGCTGGACTTAGAAGAATTTTCGAAAATTCCCATTCATTTCAATGGAAAACACTTTGACCAATCATAACTCTTGAACGGAAGGTCGTAGAGCTTCCAAACCAAGATCCGCCTGCCCTAATATGGCCACGGGCAACACGCCAGTCTTGTCCCCGACTCTCTACGACCTTCCGTTCCCGAGATACAGCCCATTTCCTGTCCAAAACGGATGTAGCTCCCGAACGGAAGGTCACACGACCCCAAGACCACCACCATTCGAACCGGGGTGTCCCAATTAGTCAGTACAGCCAATTTCACTTACCTGCAGTACCCACAAGTACCAGAAAGGACTCACTTATAGGATCGGTCGAGGATCAGTCATGACCGATCGTGGTTATCATCCCTATACCTAGCGGAACCCTAACCCTAGCAGCCACAGACCAGCACACAGGCCAAGTCAAAACACTCACCAAACCCTATACACAAAGTCTGCCACAATACTAGGCCAAACCACAACCCTAACCCTAATCACAACCACTCCCACAACCCAAACCCTAACCATAACCACTCCCACAACCCTAATTGGGGGTTATGGTTAGGATTAGGGTTACAGGACAGGTTAGGGTCAGAAACACCAGAGGTCAAGCCTGGTTAGGGTTAGGAAAGGCCCAATGGACAGTCAACTAGGGCTGGACTTAGAAGAATTTTCGAAAATTCCCATTCATTTCAATGGAAAACACTTTGACCAATCATAACTCTTGAACGGAAGGTCGTAGAGCTTCCAAACCAAGATCCGCCTGCCCTAATATGGCCACGGGCAACACGCCAGTCTTGTCCCCGACTCTCTACGACCTTCCGTTCCCGAGATACAGCCCATTTCCTGTCCAAAACGGATGTAGCTCCCGAACGGAAGGTCACACGACCCCAAGACCACCACCATTCGAACCGGGGTGTCCCAATTAGTCAGTACAGCCAATTTCACTTACCTGCAGTACCCACAAGTACCAGAAAGGACTCACTTATAGGATCGGTCGAGGATCAGTCATGACCGATCGTGGTTATCATCCCTATACCTAGCGGAACCCTAACCCTAGCAGCCACAGACCAGCACACAGGCCAAGTCAAAACACTCACCAAACCCTATACACAAAGTCTGCCACAATACTAGGCCAAACCACAACCCTAACCCTAATCACAACCACTCCCACAACCCAAACCCTAACCATAACCACTCCCACAACCCTAATTGGGGGTTATGGTTAGGATTAGGGTTACAGGACAGGTTAGGGTCAGAAACACCAGAGGTCAAGCCTGGTTAGGGTTAGGAAAGGCCCAATGGACAGTCAACTAGGGCTGGACTTAGAAGAATTTTCGAAAATTCCCATTCATTTCAATGGAAAACACTTTGACCAATCATAACTCTTGAACGGAAGGTCGTAGAGCTTCCAAACCAAGATCCGCCTGCCCTAATATGGCCACGGGCAACACGCCAGTCTTGTCCCCGACTCTCTACGACCTTCCGTTCCCGAGATACAGCCCATTTCCTGTCCAAAACGGATGTAGCTCCCGAACGGAAGGTCACACGACCCCAAGACCACCACCATTCGAACCGGGGTGTCCCAATTAGTCAGTACAGCCAATTTCACTTACCTGCAGTACCCACAAGTACCAGAAAGGACTCACTTATAGGATCGGTCGAGGATCAGTCATGACCGATCGTGGTTATCATCCCTATACCTAACCCTAACCCTAACACAAAGTCTGCCACAATACTAGGCCAAACCACAACCCTAACCCTAATCACAACCACTCCCACAACCCAAACCCTAACCATAACCACTCCCACAACCCTAATTGGGGGTTATGGTTAGGATTAGGGTTACAGGACAGGTTAGGGTCAGAAACACCAGAGGTCAAGCCTGGTTAGGGTTAGGAAAGGCCCAATGGACAGTCAACTAGGGCTGGACTTAGAAGAATTTTCGAAAATTCCCATTCATTTCAATGGAAAACACTTTGACCAATCATAACTCTTGAACGGAAGGTCGTAGAGCTTCCAAACCAAGATCCGCCTGCCCTAATATGGCCACGGGCAACACGCCAGTCTTGTCCCCGACTCTCTACGACCTTCCGTTCCCGAGATACAGCCCATTTCCTGTCCAAAACGGATGTAGCTCCCGAACGGAAGGTCACACGACCCCAAGACCACCACCATTCGAACCGGGGTGTCCCAATTAGTCAGTACAGCCAATTTCACTTACCTGCAGTACCCACAAGTACCAGAAAGGACTCACTTATAGGATCGGTCGAGGATCAGTCATGACCGATCGTGGTTATCATCCCTATACCTAGCGGAACCCTAACCCTAGCAGCCACAGACCAGCACACAGGCCAAGTCAAAACACTCACCAAACCCTATACACAAAGTCTGCCACAATACTAGGCCAAACCACAACCCTAACCCTAATCACAACCACTCCCACAACCCAAACCCTAACCATAACCACTCCCACAACCCTAATTGGGGGTTATGGTTAGGATTAGGGTTACAGGACAGGTTAGGGTCAGAAACACCAGAGGTCAAGCCTGGTTAGGGTTAGGAAAGGCCCAATGGACAGTCAACTAGGGCTGGACTTAGAAGAATTTTCGAAAATTCCCATTCATTTCAATGGAAAACACTTTGACCAATCATAACTCTTGAACGGAAGGTCGTAGAGCTTCCAAACCAAGATCCGCCTGCCCTAATATGGCCACGGGCAACACGCCAGTCTTGTCCCCGACTCTCTACGACCTTCCGTTCCCGAGATACAGCCCATTTCCTGTCCAAAACGGATGTAGCTCCCGAACGGAAGGTCACACGACCCCAAGACCACCACCATTCGAACCGGGGTGTCCCAATTAGTCAGTACAGCCAATTTCACTTACCTGCAGTACCCACAAGTACCAGAAAGGACTCACTTATAGGATCGGTCGAGGATCAGTCATGACCGATCGTGGTTATCATCCCTATACCTAGCGGAACCCTAACCCTAGCAGCCACAGACCAGCACACAGGCCAAGTCAAAACACTCACCAAACCCTATACACAAAGTCTGCCACAATACTAGGCCAAACCACAACCCTAACCCTAATCACAACCACTCCCACAACCCAAACCCTAACCATAACCACTCCCACAACCCTAATTGGGGGTTATGGTTAGGATTAGGGTTACAGGACAGGTTAGGGTCAGAAACACCAGAGGTCAAGCCTGGTTAGGGTTAGGAAAGGCCCAATGGACAGTCAACTAGGGCTGGACTTAGAAGAATTTTCGAAAATTCCCATTCATTTCAATGGAAAACACTTTGACCAATCATAACTCTTGAACGGAAGGTCGTAGAGCTTCCAAACCAAGATCCGCCTGCCCTAATATGGCCACGGGCAACACGCCAGTCTTGTCCCCGACTCTCTACGACCTTCCGTTCCCGAGATACAGCCCATTTCCTGTCCAAAACGGATGTAGCTCCCGAACGGAAGGTCACACGACCCCAAGACCACCACCATTCGAACCGGGGTGTCCCAATTAGTCAGTACAGCCAATTTCACTTACCTGCAGTACCCACAAGTACCAGAAAGGACTCACTTATAGGATCGGTCGAGGATCAGTCATGACCGATCGTGGTTATCATCCCTATACCTAGCGGAACCCTAACCCTAGCAGCCACAGACCAGCACACAGGCCAAGTCAAAACACTCACCAAACCCTATACACAAAGTCTGCCACAATACTAGGCCAAACCACAACCCTAACCCTAATCACAACCACTCCCACAACCCAAACCCTAACCATAACCACTCCCACAACCCTAATTGGGGGTTATGGTTAGGATTAGGGTTACAGGACAGGTTAGGGTCAGAAACACCAGAGGTCAAGCCTGGTTAGGGTTAGGAAAGGCCCAATGGACAGTCAACTAGGGCTGGACTTAGAAGAATTTTCGAAAATTCCCATTCATTTCAATGGAAAACACTTTGACCAATCATAACTCTTGAACGGAAGGTCGTAGAGCTTCCAAACCAAGATCCGCCTGCCCTAATATGGCCACGGGCAACACGCCAGTCTTGTCCCCGACTCTCTACGACCTTCCGTTCCCGAGATACAGCCCATTTCCTGTCCAAAACGGATGTAGCTCCCGAACGGAAGGTCACACGACCCCAAGACCACCACCATTCGAACCGGGGTGTCCCAATTAGTCAGTACAGCCAATTTCACTTACCTGCAGTACCCACAAGTACCAGAAAGGACTCACTTATAGGATCGGTCGAGGATCAGTCATGACCGATCGTGGTTATCATCCCTATACCTAACCCTAACCCTAACACAAAGTCTGCCACAATACTAGGCCAAACCACAACCCTAACCCTAATCACAACCACTCCCACAACCCAAACCCTAACCATAACCACTCCCACAACCCTAATTGGGGGTTATGGTTAGGATTAGGGTTACAGGACAGGTTAGGGTCAGAAACACCAGAGGTCAAGCCTGGTTAGGGTTAGGAAAGGCCCAATGGACAGTCAACTAGGGCTGGACTTAGAAGAATTTTCGAAAATTCCCATTCATTTCAATGGAAAACACTTTGACCAATCATAACTCTTGAACGGAAGGTCGTAGAGCTTCCAAACCAAGATCCGCCTGCCCTAATATGGCCACGGGCAACACGCCAGTCTTGTCCCCGACTCTCTACGACCTTCCGTTCCCGAGATACAGCCCATTTCCTGTCCAAAACGGATGTAGCTCCCGAACGGAAGGTCACACGACCCCAAGACCACCACCATTCGAACCGGGGTGTCCCAATTAGTCAGTACAGCCAATTTCACTTACCTGCAGTACCCACAAGTACCAGAAAGGACTCACTTATAGGATCGGTCGAGGATCAGTCATGACCGATCGTGGTTATCATCCCTATACCTAACCCTAACCCTAACACAAAGTCTGCCACAATACTAGGCCAAACCACAACCCTAACCCTAATCACAACCACTCCCACAACCCAAACCCTAACCATAACCACTCCCACAACCCTAATTGGGGGTTATGGTTAGGATTAGGGTTACAGGACAGGTTAGGGTCAGAAACACCAGAGGTCAAGCCTGGTTAGGGTTAGGAAAGGCCCAATGGACAGTCAACTAGGGCTGGACTTAGAAGAATTTTCGAAAATTCCCATTCATTTCAATGGAAAACACTTTGACCAATCATAACTCTTGAACGGAAGGTCGTAGAGCTTCCAAACCAAGATCCGCCTGCCCTAATATGGCCACGGGCAACACGCCAGTCTTGTCCCCGACTCTCTACGACCTTCCGTTCCCGAGATACAGCCCATTTCCTGTCCAAAACGGATGTAGCTCCCGAACGGAAGGTCACACGACCCCAAGACCACCACCATTCGAACCGGGGTGTCCCAATTAGTCAGTACAGCCAATTTCACTTACCTGCAGTACCCACAAGTACCAGAAAGGACTCACTTATAGGATCGGTCGAGGATCAGTCATGACCGATCGTGGTTATCATCCCTATACCTAGCGGAACCCTAACCCTAGCAGCCACAGACCAGCACACAGGCCAAGTCAAAACACTCACCAAACCCTATACACAAAGTCTGCCACAATACTAGGCCAAACCACAACCCTAACCCTAATCACAACCACTCCCACAACCCAAACCCTAACCATAACCACTCCCACAACCCTAATTGGGGGTTATGGTTAGGATTAGGGTTACAGGACAGGTTAGGGTCAGAAACACCAGAGGTCAAGCCTGGTTAGGGTTAGGAAAGGCCCAATGGACAGTCAACTAGGGCTGGACTTAGAAGAATTTTCGAAAATTCCCATTCATTTCAATGGAAAACACTTTGACCAATCATAACTCTTGAACGGAAGGTCGTAGAGCTTCCAAACCAAGATCCGCCTGCCCTAATATGGCCACGGGCAACACGCCAGTCTTGTCCCCGACTCTCTACGACCTTCCGTTCCCGAGATACAGCCCATTTCCTGTCCAAAACGGATGTAGCTCCCGAACGGAAGGTCACACGACCCCAAGACCACCACCATTCGAACCGGGGTGTCCCAATTAGTCAGTACAGCCAATTTCACTTACCTGCAGTACCCACAAGTACCAGAAAGGACTCACTTATAGGATCGGTCGAGGATCAGTCATGACCGATCGTGGTTATCATCCCTATACCTAACCCTAACCCTAACACAAAGTCTGCCACAATACTAGGCCAAACCACAACCCTAACCCTAATCACAACCACTCCCACAACCCAAACCCTAACCATAACCACTCCCACAACCCTAATTGGGGGTTATGGTTAGGATTAGGGTTACAGGACAGGTTAGGGTCAGAAACACCAGAGGTCAAGCCTGGTTAGGGTTAGGAAAGGCCCAATGGACAGTCAACTAGGGCTGGACTTAGAAGAATTTTCGAAAATTCCCATTCATTTCAATGGAAAACACTTTGACCAATCATAACTCTTGAACGGAAGGTCGTAGAGCTTCCAAACCAAGATCCGCCTGCCCTAATATGGCCACGGGCAACACGCCAGTCTTGTCCCCGACTCTCTACGACCTTCCGTTCCCGAGATACAGCCCATTTCCTGTCCAAAACGGATGTAGCTCCCGAACGGAAGGTCACACGACCCCAAGACCACCACCATTCGAACCGGGGTGTCCCAATTAGTCAGTACAGCCAATTTCACTTACCTGCAGTACCCACAAGTACCAGAAAGGACTCACTTATAGGATCGGTCGAGGATCAGTCATGACCGATCGTGGTTATCATCCCTATACCTAGCGGAACCCTAACCCTAGCAGCCACAGACCAGCACACAGGCCAAGTCAAAACACTCACCAAACCCTATACACAAAGTCTGCCACAATACTAGGCCAAACCACAACCCTAACCCTAATCACAACCACTCCCACAACCCAAACCCTAACCATAACCACTCCCACAACCCTAATTGGGGGTTATGGTTAGGATTAGGGTTACAGGACAGGTTAGGGTCAGAAACACCAGAGGTCAAGCCTGGTTAGGGTTAGGAAAGGCCCAATGGACAGTCAACTAGGGCTGGACTTAGAAGAATTTTCGAAAATTCCCATTCATTTCAATGGAAAACACTTTGACCAATCATAACTCTTGAACGGAAGGTCGTAGAGCTTCCAAACCAAGATCCGCCTGCCCTAATATGGCCACGGGCAACACGCCAGTCTTGTCCCCGACTCTCTACGACCTTCCGTTCCCGAGATACAGCCCATTTCCTGTCCAAAACGGATGTAGCTCCCGAACGGAAGGTCACACGACCCCAAGACCACCACCATTCGAACCGGGGTGTCCCAATTAGTCAGTACAGCCAATTTCACTTACCTGCAGTACCCACAAGTACCAGAAAGGACTCACTTATAGGATCGGTCGAGGATCAGTCATGACCGATCGTGGTTATCATCCCTATACCTAGCGGAACCCTAACCCTAGCAGCCACAGACCAGCACACAGGCCAAGTCAAAACACTCACCAAACCCTATACACAAAGTCTGCCACAATACTAGGCCAAACCACAACCCTAACCCTAATCACAACCACTCCCACAACCCAAACCCTAACCATAACCACTCCCACAACCCTAATTGGGGGTTATGGTTAGGATTAGGGTTACAGGACAGGTTAGGGTCAGAAACACCAGAGGTCAAGCCTGGTTAGGGTTAGGAAAGGCCCAATGGACAGTCAACTAGGGCTGGACTTAGAAGAATTTTCGAAAATTCCCATTCATTTCAATGGAAAACACTTTGACCAATCATAACTCTTGAACGGAAGGTCGTAGAGCTTCCAAACCAAGATCCGCCTGCCCTAATATGGCCACGGGCAACACGCCAGTCTTGTCCCCGACTCTCTACGACCTTCCGTTCCCGAGATACAGCCCATTTCCTGTCCAAAACGGATGTAGCTCCCGAACGGAAGGTCACACGACCCCAAGACCACCACCATTCGAACCGGGGTGTCCCAATTAGTCAGTACAGCCAATTTCACTTACCTGCAGTACCCACAAGTACCAGAAAGGACTCACTTATAGGATCGGTCGAGGATCAGTCATGACCGATCGTGGTTATCATCCCTATACCTAGCGGAACCCTAACCCTAGCAGCCACAGACCAGCACACAGGCCAAGTCAAAACACTCACCAAACCCTATACACAAAGTCTGCCACAATACTAGGCCAAACCACAACCCTAACCCTAATCACAACCACTCCCACAACCCAAACCCTAACCATAACCACTCCCACAACCCTAATTGGGGGTTATGGTTAGGATTAGGGTTACAGGACAGGTTAGGGTCAGAAACACCAGAGGTCAAGCCTGGTTAGGGTTAGGAAAGGCCCAATGGACAGTCAACTAGGGCTGGACTTAGAAGAATTTTCGAAAATTCCCATTCATTTCAATGGAAAACACTTTGACCAATCATAACTCTTGAACGGAAGGTCGTAGAGCTTCCAAACCAAGATCCGCCTGCCCTAATATGGCCACGGGCAACACGCCAGTCTTGTCCCCGACTCTCTACGACCTTCCGTTCCCGAGATACAGCCCATTTCCTGTCCAAAACGGATGTAGCTCCCGAACGGAAGGTCACACGACCCCAAGACCACCACCATTCGAACCGGGGTGTCCCAATTAGTCAGTACAGCCAATTTCACTTACCTGCAGTACCCACAAGTACCAGAAAGGACTCACTTATAGGATCGGTCGAGGATCAGTCATGACCGATCGTGGTTATCATCCCTATACCTAGCGGAACCCTAACCCTAGCAGCCACAGACCAGCACACAGGCCAAGTCAAAACACTCACCAAACCCTATACACAAAGTCTGCCACAATACTAGGCCAAACCACAACCCTAACCCTAATCACAACCACTCCCACAACCCAAACCCTAACCATAACCACTCCCACAACCCTAATTGGGGGTTATGGTTAGGATTAGGGTTACAGGACAGGTTAGGGTCAGAAACACCAGAGGTCAAGCCTGGTTAGGGTTAGGAAAGGCCCAATGGACAGTCAACTAGGGCTGGACTTAGAAGAATTTTCGAAAATTCCCATTCATTTCAATGGAAAACACTTTGACCAATCATAACTCTTGAACGGAAGGTCGTAGAGCTTCCAAACCAAGATCCGCCTGCCCTAATATGGCCACGGGCAACACGCCAGTCTTGTCCCCGACTCTCTACGACCTTCCGTTCCCGAGATACAGCCCATTTCCTGTCCAAAACGGATGTAGCTCCCGAACGGAAGGTCACACGACCCCAAGACCACCACCATTCGAACCGGGGTGTCCCAATTAGTCAGTACAGCCAATTTCACTTACCTGCAGTACCCACAAGTACCAGAAAGGACTCACTTATAGGATCGGTCGAGGATCAGTCATGACCGATCGTGGTTATCATCCCTATACCTAACCCTAACCCTAACACAAAGTCTGCCACAATACTAGGCCAAACCACAACCCTAACCCTAATCACAACCACTCCCACAACCCAAACCCTAACCATAACCACTCCCACAACCCTAATTGGGGGTTATGGTTAGGATTAGGGTTACAGGACAGGTTAGGGTCAGAAACACCAGAGGTCAAGCCTGGTTAGGGTTAGGAAAGGCCCAATGGACAGTCAACTAGGGCTGGACTTAGAAGAATTTTCGAAAATTCCCATTCATTTCAATGGAAAACACTTTGACCAATCATAACTCTTGAACGGAAGGTCGTAGAGCTTCCAAACCAAGATCCGCCTGCCCTAATATGGCCACGGGCAACACGCCAGTCTTGTCCCCGACTCTCTACGACCTTCCGTTCCCGAGATACAGCCCATTTCCTGTCCAAAACGGATGTAGCTCCCGAACGGAAGGTCACACGACCCCAAGACCACCACCATTCGAACCGGGGTGTCCCAATTAGTCAGTACAGCCAATTTCACTTACCTGCAGTACCCACAAGTACCAGAAAGGACTCACTTATAGGATCGGTCGAGGATCAGTCATGACCGATCGTGGTTATCATCCCTATACCTAGCGGAACCCTAACCCTAGCAGCCACAGACCAGCACACAGGCCAAGTCAAAACACTCACCAAACCCTATACACAAAGTCTGCCACAATACTAGGCCAAACCACAACCCTAACCCTAATCACAACCACTCCCACAACCCAAACCCTAACCATAACCACTCCCACAACCCTAATTGGGGGTTATGGTTAGGATTAGGGTTACAGGACAGGTTAGGGTCAGAAACACCAGAGGTCAAGCCTGGTTAGGGTTAGGAAAGGCCCAATGGACAGTCAACTAGGGCTGGACTTAGAAGAATTTTCGAAAATTCCCATTCATTTCAATGGAAAACACTTTGACCAATCATAACTCTTGAACGGAAGGTCGTAGAGCTTCCAAACCAAGATCCGCCTGCCCTAATATGGCCACGGGCAACACGCCAGTCTTGTCCCCGACTCTCTACGACCTTCCGTTCCCGAGATACAGCCCATTTCCTGTCCAAAACGGATGTAGCTCCCGAACGGAAGGTCACACGACCCCAAGACCACCACCATTCGAACCGGGGTGTCCCAATTAGTCAGTACAGCCAATTTCACTTACCTGCAGTACCCACAAGTACCAGAAAGGACTCACTTATAGGATCGGTCGAGGATCAGTCATGACCGATCGTGGTTATCATCCCTATACCTAGCGGAACCCTAACCCTAGCAGCCACAGACCAGCACACAGGCCAAGTCAAAACACTCACCAAACCCTATACACAAAGTCTGCCACAATACTAGGCCAAACCACAACCCTAACCCTAATCACAACCACTCCCACAACCCAAACCCTAACCATAACCACTCCCACAACCCTAATTGGGGGTTATGGTTAGGATTAGGGTTACAGGACAGGTTAGGGTCAGAAACACCAGAGGTCAAGCCTGGTTAGGGTTAGGAAAGGCCCAATGGACAGTCAACTAGGGCTGGACTTAGAAGAATTTTCGAAAATTCCCATTCATTTCAATGGAAAACACTTTGACCAATCATAACTCTTGAACGGAAGGTCGTAGAGCTTCCAAACCAAGATCCGCCTGCCCTAATATGGCCACGGGCAACACGCCAGTCTTGTCCCCGACTCTCTACGACCTTCCGTTCCCGAGATACAGCCCATTTCCTGTCCAAAACGGATGTAGCTCCCGAACGGAAGGTCACACGACCCCAAGACCACCACCATTCGAACCGGGGTGTCCCAATTAGTCAGTACAGCCAATTTCACTTACCTGCAGTACCCACAAGTACCAGAAAGGACTCACTTATAGGATCGGTCGAGGATCAGTCATGACCGATCGTGGTTATCATCCCTATACCTAGCGGAACCCTAACCCTAGCAGCCACAGACCAGCACACAGGCCAAGTCAAAACACTCACCAAACCCTATACACAAAGTCTGCCACAATACTAGGCCAAACCACAACCCTAACCCTAATCACAACCACTCCCACAACCCAAACCCTAACCATAACCACTCCCACAACCCTAATTGGGGGTTATGGTTAGGATTAGGGTTACAGGACAGGTTAGGGTCAGAAACACCAGAGGTCAAGCCTGGTTAGGGTTAGGAAAGGCCCAATGGACAGTCAACTAGGGCTGGACTTAGAAGAATTTTCGAAAATTCCCATTCATTTCAATGGAAAACACTTTGACCAATCATAACTCTTGAACGGAAGGTCGTAGAGCTTCCAAACCAAGATCCGCCTGCCCTAATATGGCCACGGGCAACACGCCAGTCTTGTCCCCGACTCTCTACGACCTTCCGTTCCCGAGATACAGCCCATTTCCTGTCCAAAACGGATGTAGCTCCCGAACGGAAGGTCACACGACCCCAAGACCACCACCATTCGAACCGGGGTGTCCCAATTAGTCAGTACAGCCAATTTCACTTACCTGCAGTACCCACAAGTACCAGAAAGGACTCACTTATAGGATCGGTCGAGGATCAGTCATGACCGATCGTGGTTATCATCCCTATACCTAGCGGAACCCTAACCCTAGCAGCCACAGACCAGCACACAGGCCAAGTCAAAACACTCACCAAACCCTATACACAAAGTCTGCCACAATACTAGGCCAAACCACAACCCTAACCCTAATCACAACCACTCCCACAACCCAAACCCTAACCATAACCACTCCCACAACCCTAATTGGGGGTTATGGTTAGGATTAGGGTTACAGGACAGGTTAGGGTCAGAAACACCAGAGGTCAAGCCTGGTTAGGGTTAGGAAAGGCCCAATGGACAGTCAACTAGGGCTGGACTTAGAAGAATTTTCGAAAATTCCCATTCATTTCAATGGAAAACACTTTGACCAATCATAACTCTTGAACGGAAGGTCGTAGAGCTTCCAAACCAAGATCCGCCTGCCCTAATATGGCCACGGGCAACACGCCAGTCTTGTCCCCGACTCTCTACGACCTTCCGTTCCCGAGATACAGCCCATTTCCTGTCCAAAACGGATGTAGCTCCCGAACGGAAGGTCACACGACCCCAAGACCACCACCATTCGAACCGGGGTGTCCCAATTAGTCAGTACAGCCAATTTCACTTACCTGCAGTACCCACAAGTACCAGAAAGGACTCACTTATAGGATCGGTCGAGGATCAGTCATGACCGATCGTGGTTATCATCCCTATACCTAGCGGAACCCTAACCCTAGCAGCCACAGACCAGCACACAGGCCAAGTCAAAACTAACCCTAACCCTAACCCTAACCCTAACCCTAACCCTAACCCTAACCCTAACCCTAACCCTAACCCTAACCCTAACCCTAACCCTAACCCTAACCCTAACCCTAACCCTAACCCTAACCCTAACCCTAACCCTAACCCTAACCCTAACACAAAGTCTGCCACAATACTAGGCCAAACCACAACCCTAACCCTAATCACAACCACTCCCACAACCCAAACCCTAACCATAACCACTCCCACAACCCTAATTGGGGGTTATGGTTAGGATTAGGGTTACAGGACAGGTTAGGGTCAGAAACACCAGAGGTCAAGCCTGGTTAGGGTTAGGAAAGGCCCAATGGACAGTCAACTAGGGCTGGACTTAGAAGAATTTTCGAAAATTCCCATTCATTTCAATGGAAAACACTTTGACCAATCATAACTCTTGAACGGAAGGTCGTAGAGCTTCCAAACCAAGATCCGCCTGCCCTAATATGGCCACGGGCAACACGCCAGTCTTGTCCCCGACTCTCTACGACCTTCCGTTCCCGAGATACAGCCCATTTCCTGTCCAAAACGGATGTAGCTCCCGAACGGAAGGTCACACGACCCCAAGACCACCACCATTCGAACCGGGGTGTCCCAATTAGTCAGTACAGCCAATTTCACTTACCTGCAGTACCCACAAGTACCAGAAAGGACTCACTTATAGGATCGGTCGAGGATCAGTCATGACCGATCGTGGTTATCATCCCTATACCTAGCGGAACCCTAACCCTAGCAGCCACAGACCAGCACACAGGCCAAGTCAAAACACTCACCAAACCCTATACACAAAGTCTGCCACAATACTAGGCCAAACCACAACCCTAACCCTAATCACAACCACTCCCACAACCCAAACCCTAACCATAACCACTCCCACAACCCTAATTGGGGGTTATGGTTAGGATTAGGGTTACAGGACAGGTTAGGGTCAGAAACACCAGAGGTCAAGCCTGGTTAGGGTTAGGAAAGGCCCAATGGACAGTCAACTAGGGCTGGACTTAGAAGAATTTTCGAAAATTCCCATTCATTTCAATGGAAAACACTTTGACCAATCATAACTCTTGAACGGAAGGTCGTAGAGCTTCCAAACCAAGATCCGCCTGCCCTAATATGGCCACGGGCAACACGCCAGTCTTGTCCCCGACTCTCTACGACCTTCCGTTCCCGAGATACAGCCCATTTCCTGTCCAAAACGGATGTAGCTCCCGAACGGAAGGTCACACGACCCCAAGACCACCACCATTCGAACCGGGGTGTCCCAATTAGTCAGTACAGCCAATTTCACTTACCTGCAGTACCCACAAGTACCAGAAAGGACTCACTTATAGGATCGGTCGAGGATCAGTCATGACCGATCGTGGTTATCATCCCTATACCTAGCGGAACCCTAACCCTAGCAGCCACAGACCAGCACACAGGCCAAGTCAAAACACTCACCAAACCCTATACACAAAGTCTGCCACAATACTAGGCCAAACCACAACCCTAACCCTAATCACAACCACTCCCACAACCCAAACCCTAACCATAACCACTCCCACAACCCTAATTGGGGGTTATGGTTAGGATTAGGGTTACAGGACAGGTTAGGGTCAGAAACACCAGAGGTCAAGCCTGGTTAGGGTTAGGAAAGGCCCAATGGACAGTCAACTAGGGCTGGACTTAGAAGAATTTTCGAAAATTCCCATTCATTTCAATGGAAAACACTTTGACCAATCATAACTCTTGAACGGAAGGTCGTAGAGCTTCCAAACCAAGATCCGCCTGCCCTAATATGGCCACGGGCAACACGCCAGTCTTGTCCCCGACTCTCTACGACCTTCCGTTCCCGAGATACAGCCCATTTCCTGTCCAAAACGGATGTAGCTCCCGAACGGAAGGTCACACGACCCCAAGACCACCACCATTCGAACCGGGGTGTCCCAATTAGTCAGTACAGCCAATTTCACTTACCTGCAGTACCCACAAGTACCAGAAAGGACTCACTTATAGGATCGGTCGAGGATCAGTCATGACCGATCGTGGTTATCATCCCTATACCTAGCGGAACCCTAACCCTAGCAGCCACAGACCAGCACACAGGCCAAGTCAAAACACTCACCAAACCCTATACACAAAGTCTGCCACAATACTAGGCCAAACCACAACCCTAACCCTAATCACAACCACTCCCACAACCCAAACCCTAACCATAACCACTCCCACAACCCTAATTGGGGGTTATGGTTAGGATTAGGGTTACAGGACAGGTTAGGGTCAGAAACACCAGAGGTCAAGCCTGGTTAGGGTTAGGAAAGGCCCAATGGACAGTCAACTAGGGCTGGACTTAGAAGAATTTTCGAAAATTCCCATTCATTTCAATGGAAAACACTTTGACCAATCATAACTCTTGAACGGAAGGTCGTAGAGCTTCCAAACCAAGATCCGCCTGCCCTAATATGGCCACGGGCAACACGCCAGTCTTGTCCCCGACTCTCTACGACCTTCCGTTCCCGAGATACAGCCCATTTCCTGTCCAAAACGGATGTAGCTCCCGAACGGAAGGTCACACGACCCCAAGACCACCACCATTCGAACCGGGGTGTCCCAATTAGTCAGTACAGCCAATTTCACTTACCTGCAGTACCCACAAGTACCAGAAAGGACTCACTTATAGGATCGGTCGAGGATCAGTCATGACCGATCGTGGTTATCATCCCTATACCTAACCCTAACCCTAACACAAAGTCTGCCACAATACTAGGCCAAACCACAACCCTAACCCTAATCACAACCACTCCCACAACCCAAACCCTAACCATAACCACTCCCACAACCCTAATTGGGGGTTATGGTTAGGATTAGGGTTACAGGACAGGTTAGGGTCAGAAACACCAGAGGTCAAGCCTGGTTAGGGTTAGGAAAGGCCCAATGGACAGTCAACTAGGGCTGGACTTAGAAGAATTTTCGAAAATTCCCATTCATTTCAATGGAAAACACTTTGACCAATCATAACTCTTGAACGGAAGGTCGTAGAGCTTCCAAACCAAGATCCGCCTGCCCTAATATGGCCACGGGCAACACGCCAGTCTTGTCCCCGACTCTCTACGACCTTCCGTTCCCGAGATACAGCCCATTTCCTGTCCAAAACGGATGTAGCTCCCGAACGGAAGGTCACACGACCCCAAGACCACCACCATTCGAACCGGGGTGTCCCAATTAGTCAGTACAGCCAATTTCACTTACCTGCAGTACCCACAAGTACCAGAAAGGACTCACTTATAGGATCGGTCGAGGATCAGTCATGACCGATCGTGGTTATCATCCCTATACCTAGCGGAACCCTAACCCTAGCAGCCACAGACCAGCACACAGGCCAAGTCAAAACACTCACCAAACCCTATACACAAAGTCTGCCACAATACTAGGCCAAACCACAACCCTAACCCTAATCACAACCACTCCCACAACCCAAACCCTAACCATAACCACTCCCACAACCCTAATTGGGGGTTATGGTTAGGATTAGGGTTACAGGACAGGTTAGGGTCAGAAACACCAGAGGTCAAGCCTGGTTAGGGTTAGGAAAGGCCCAATGGACAGTCAACTAGGGCTGGACTTAGAAGAATTTTCGAAAATTCCCATTCATTTCAATGGAAAACACTTTGACCAATCATAACTCTTGAACGGAAGGTCGTAGAGCTTCCAAACCAAGATCCGCCTGCCCTAATATGGCCACGGGCAACACGCCAGTCTTGTCCCCGACTCTCTACGACCTTCCGTTCCCGAGATACAGCCCATTTCCTGTCCAAAACGGATGTAGCTCCCGAACGGAAGGTCACACGACCCCAAGACCACCACCATTCGAACCGGGGTGTCCCAATTAGTCAGTACAGCCAATTTCACTTACCTGCAGTACCCACAAGTACCAGAAAGGACTCACTTATAGGATCGGTCGAGGATCAGTCATGACCGATCGTGGTTATCATCCCTATACCTAGCGGAACCCTAACCCTAGCAGCCACAGACCAGCACACAGGCCAAGTCAAAACACTCACCAAACCCTATACACAAAGTCTGCCACAATACTAGGCCAAACCACAACCCTAACCCTAATCACAACCACTCCCACAACCCAAACCCTAACCATAACCACTCCCACAACCCTAATTGGGGGTTATGGTTAGGATTAGGGTTACAGGACAGGTTAGGGTCAGAAACACCAGAGGTCAAGCCTGGTTAGGGTTAGGAAAGGCCCAATGGACAGTCAACTAGGGCTGGACTTAGAAGAATTTTCGAAAATTCCCATTCATTTCAATGGAAAACACTTTGACCAATCATAACTCTTGAACGGAAGGTCGTAGAGCTTCCAAACCAAGATCCGCCTGCCCTAATATGGCCACGGGCAACACGCCAGTCTTGTCCCCGACTCTCTACGACCTTCCGTTCCCGAGATACAGCCCATTTCCTGTCCAAAACGGATGTAGCTCCCGAACGGAAGGTCACACGACCCCAAGACCACCACCATTCGAACCGGGGTGTCCCAATTAGTCAGTACAGCCAATTTCACTTACCTGCAGTACCCACAAGTACCAGAAAGGACTCACTTATAGGATCGGTCGAGGATCAGTCATGACCGATCGTGGTTATCATCCCTATACCTAGCGGAACCCTAACCCTAGCAGCCACAGACCAGCACACAGGCCAAGTCAAAACACTCACCAAACCCTATACACAAAGTCTGCCACAATACTAGGCCAAACCACAACCCTAACCCTAATCACAACCACTCCCACAACCCAAACCCTAACCATAACCACTCCCACAACCCTAATTGGGGGTTATGGTTAGGATTAGGGTTACAGGACAGGTTAGGGTCAGAAACACCAGAGGTCAAGCCTGGTTAGGGTTAGGAAAGGCCCAATGGACAGTCAACTAGGGCTGGACTTAGAAGAATTTTCGAAAATTCCCATTCATTTCAATGGAAAACACTTTGACCAATCATAACTCTTGAACGGAAGGTCGTAGAGCTTCCAAACCAAGATCCGCCTGCCCTAATATGGCCACGGGCAACACGCCAGTCTTGTCCCCGACTCTCTACGACCTTCCGTTCCCGAGATACAGCCCATTTCCTGTCCAAAACGGATGTAGCTCCCGAACGGAAGGTCACACGACCCCAAGACCACCACCATTCGAACCGGGGTGTCCCAATTAGTCAGTACAGCCAATTTCACTTACCTGCAGTACCCACAAGTACCAGAAAGGACTCACTTATAGGATCGGTCGAGGATCAGTCATGACCGATCGTGGTTATCATCCCTATACCTAACCCTAACCCTAACACAAAGTCTGCCACAATACTAGGCCAAACCACAACCCTAACCCTAATCACAACCACTCCCACAACCCAAACCCTAACCATAACCACTCCCACAACCCTAATTGGGGGTTATGGTTAGGATTAGGGTTACAGGACAGGTTAGGGTCAGAAACACCAGAGGTCAAGCCTGGTTAGGGTTAGGAAAGGCCCAATGGACAGTCAACTAGGGCTGGACTTAGAAGAATTTTCGAAAATTCCCATTCATTTCAATGGAAAACACTTTGACCAATCATAACTCTTGAACGGAAGGTCGTAGAGCTTCCAAACCAAGATCCGCCTGCCCTAATATGGCCACGGGCAACACGCCAGTCTTGTCCCCGACTCTCTACGACCTTCCGTTCCCGAGATACAGCCCATTTCCTGTCCAAAACGGATGTAGCTCCCGAACGGAAGGTCACACGACCCCAAGACCACCACCATTCGAACCGGGGTGTCCCAATTAGTCAGTACAGCCAATTTCACTTACCTGCAGTACCCACAAGTACCAGAAAGGACTCACTTATAGGATCGGTCGAGGATCAGTCATGACCGATCGTGGTTATCATCCCTATACCTAACCCTAACCCTAACACAAAGTCTGCCACAATACTAGGCCAAACCACAACCCTAACCCTAATCACAACCACTCCCACAACCCAAACCCTAACCATAACCACTCCCACAACCCTAATTGGGGGTTATGGTTAGGATTAGGGTTACAGGACAGGTTAGGGTCAGAAACACCAGAGGTCAAGCCTGGTTAGGGTTAGGAAAGGCCCAATGGACAGTCAACTAGGGCTGGACTTAGAAGAATTTTCGAAAATTCCCATTCATTTCAATGGAAAACACTTTGACCAATCATAACTCTTGAACGGAAGGTCGTAGAGCTTCCAAACCAAGATCCGCCTGCCCTAATATGGCCACGGGCAACACGCCAGTCTTGTCCCCGACTCTCTACGACCTTCCGTTCCCGAGATACAGCCCATTTCCTGTCCAAAACGGATGTAGCTCCCGAACGGAAGGTCACACGACCCCAAGACCACCACCATTCGAACCGGGGTGTCCCAATTAGTCAGTACAGCCAATTTCACTTACCTGCAGTACCCACAAGTACCAGAAAGGACTCACTTATAGGATCGGTCGAGGATCAGTCATGACCGATCGTGGTTATCATCCCTATACCTAGCGGAACCCTAACCCTAGCAGCCACAGACCAGCACACAGGCCAAGTCAAAACACTCACCAAACCCTATACACAAAGTCTGCCACAATACTAGGCCAAACCACAACCCTAACCCTAATCACAACCACTCCCACAACCCAAACCCTAACCATAACCACTCCCACAACCCTAATTGGGGGTTATGGTTAGGATTAGGGTTACAGGACAGGTTAGGGTCAGAAACACCAGAGGTCAAGCCTGGTTAGGGTTAGGAAAGGCCCAATGGACAGTCAACTAGGGCTGGACTTAGAAGAATTTTCGAAAATTCCCATTCATTTCAATGGAAAACACTTTGACCAATCATAACTCTTGAACGGAAGGTCGTAGAGCTTCCAAACCAAGATCCGCCTGCCCTAATATGGCCACGGGCAACACGCCAGTCTTGTCCCCGACTCTCTACGACCTTCCGTTCCCGAGATACAGCCCATTTCCTGTCCAAAACGGATGTAGCTCCCGAACGGAAGGTCACACGACCCCAAGACCACCACCATTCGAACCGGGGTGTCCCAATTAGTCAGTACAGCCAATTTCACTTACCTGCAGTACCCACAAGTACCAGAAAGGACTCACTTATAGGATCGGTCGAGGATCAGTCATGACCGATCGTGGTTATCATCCCTATACCTAGCGGAACCCTAACCCTAGCAGCCACAGACCAGCACACAGGCCAAGTCAAAACACTCACCAAACCCTATACACAAAGTCTGCCACAATACTAGGCCAAACCACAACCCTAACCCTAATCACAACCACTCCCACAACCCAAACCCTAACCATAACCACTCCCACAACCCTAATTGGGGGTTATGGTTAGGATTAGGGTTACAGGACAGGTTAGGGTCAGAAACACCAGAGGTCAAGCCTGGTTAGGGTTAGGAAAGGCCCAATGGACAGTCAACTAGGGCTGGACTTAGAAGAATTTTCGAAAATTCCCATTCATTTCAATGGAAAACACTTTGACCAATCATAACTCTTGAACGGAAGGTCGTAGAGCTTCCAAACCAAGATCCGCCTGCCCTAATATGGCCACGGGCAACACGCCAGTCTTGTCCCCGACTCTCTACGACCTTCCGTTCCCGAGATACAGCCCATTTCCTGTCCAAAACGGATGTAGCTCCCGAACGGAAGGTCACACGACCCCAAGACCACCACCATTCGAACCGGGGTGTCCCAATTAGTCAGTACAGCCAATTTCACTTACCTGCAGTACCCACAAGTACCAGAAAGGACTCACTTATAGGATCGGTCGAGGATCAGTCATGACCGATCGTGGTTATCATCCCTATACCTAGCGGAACCCTAACCCTAGCAGCCACAGACCAGCACACAGGCCAAGTCAAAACACTCACCAAACCCTATACACAAAGTCTGCCACAATACTAGGCCAAACCACAACCCTAACCCTAATCACAACCACTCCCACAACCCAAACCCTAACCATAACCACTCCCACAACCCTAATTGGGGGTTATGGTTAGGATTAGGGTTACAGGACAGGTTAGGGTCAGAAACACCAGAGGTCAAGCCTGGTTAGGGTTAGGAAAGGCCCAATGGACAGTCAACTAGGGCTGGACTTAGAAGAATTTTCGAAAATTCCCATTCATTTCAATGGAAAACACTTTGACCAATCATAACTCTTGAACGGAAGGTCGTAGAGCTTCCAAACCAAGATCCGCCTGCCCTAATATGGCCACGGGCAACACGCCAGTCTTGTCCCCGACTCTCTACGACCTTCCGTTCCCGAGATACAGCCCATTTCCTGTCCAAAACGGATGTAGCTCCCGAACGGAAGGTCACACGACCCCAAGACCACCACCATTCGAACCGGGGTGTCCCAATTAGTCAGTACAGCCAATTTCACTTACCTGCAGTACCCACAAGTACCAGAAAGGACTCACTTATAGGATCGGTCGAGGATCAGTCATGACCGATCGTGGTTATCATCCCTATACCTAACCCTAACCCTAACACAAAGTCTGCCACAATACTAGGCCAAACCACAACCCTAACCCTAATCACAACCACTCCCACAACCCAAACCCTAACCATAACCACTCCCACAACCCTAATTGGGGGTTATGGTTAGGATTAGGGTTACAGGACAGGTTAGGGTCAGAAACACCAGAGGTCAAGCCTGGTTAGGGTTAGGAAAGGCCCAATGGACAGTCAACTAGGGCTGGACTTAGAAGAATTTTCGAAAATTCCCATTCATTTCAATGGAAAACACTTTGACCAATCATAACTCTTGAACGGAAGGTCGTAGAGCTTCCAAACCAAGATCCGCCTGCCCTAATATGGCCACGGGCAACACGCCAGTCTTGTCCCCGACTCTCTACGACCTTCCGTTCCCGAGATACAGCCCATTTCCTGTCCAAAACGGATGTAGCTCCCGAACGGAAGGTCACACGACCCCAAGACCACCACCATTCGAACCGGGGTGTCCCAATTAGTCAGTACAGCCAATTTCACTTACCTGCAGTACCCACAAGTACCAGAAAGGACTCACTTATAGGATCGGTCGAGGATCAGTCATGACCGATCGTGGTTATCATCCCTATACCTAGCGGAACCCTAACCCTAGCAGCCACAGACCAGCACACAGGCCAAGTCAAAACACTCACCAAACCCTATACACAAAGTCTGCCACAATACTAGGCCAAACCACAACCCTAACCCTAATCACAACCACTCCCACAACCCAAACCCTAACCATAACCACTCCCACAACCCTAATTGGGGGTTATGGTTAGGATTAGGGTTACAGGACAGGTTAGGGTCAGAAACACCAGAGGTCAAGCCTGGTTAGGGTTAGGAAAGGCCCAATGGACAGTCAACTAGGGCTGGACTTAGAAGAATTTTCGAAAATTCCCATTCATTTCAATGGAAAACACTTTGACCAATCATAACTCTTGAACGGAAGGTCGTAGAGCTTCCAAACCAAGATCCGCCTGCCCTAATATGGCCACGGGCAACACGCCAGTCTTGTCCCCGACTCTCTACGACCTTCCGTTCCCGAGATACAGCCCATTTCCTGTCCAAAACGGATGTAGCTCCCGAACGGAAGGTCACACGACCCCAAGACCACCACCATTCGAACCGGGGTGTCCCAATTAGTCAGTACAGCCAATTTCACTTACCTGCAGTACCCACAAGTACCAGAAAGGACTCACTTATAGGATCGGTCGAGGATCAGTCATGACCGATCGTGGTTATCATCCCTATACCTAGCGGAACCCTAACCCTAGCAGCCACAGACCAGCACACAGGCCAAGTCAAAACACTCACCAAACCCTATACACAAAGTCTGCCACAATACTAGGCCAAACCACAACCCTAACCCTAATCACAACCACTCCCACAACCCAAACCCTAACCATAACCACTCCCACAACCCTAATTGGGGGTTATGGTTAGGATTAGGGTTACAGGACAGGTTAGGGTCAGAAACACCAGAGGTCAAGCCTGGTTAGGGTTAGGAAAGGCCCAATGGACAGTCAACTAGGGCTGGACTTAGAAGAATTTTCGAAAATTCCCATTCATTTCAATGGAAAACACTTTGACCAATCATAACTCTTGAACGGAAGGTCGTAGAGCTTCCAAACCAAGATCCGCCTGCCCTAATATGGCCACGGGCAACACGCCAGTCTTGTCCCCGACTCTCTACGACCTTCCGTTCCCGAGATACAGCCCATTTCCTGTCCAAAACGGATGTAGCTCCCGAACGGAAGGTCACACGACCCCAAGACCACCACCATTCGAACCGGGGTGTCCCAATTAGTCAGTACAGCCAATTTCACTTACCTGCAGTACCCACAAGTACCAGAAAGGACTCACTTATAGGATCGGTCGAGGATCAGTCATGACCGATCGTGGTTATCATCCCTATACCTAGCGGAACCCTAACCCTAGCAGCCACAGACCAGCACACAGGCCAAGTCAAAACACTCACCAAACCCTATACACAAAGTCTGCCACAATACTAGGCCAAACCACAACCCTAACCCTAATCACAACCACTCCCACAACCCAAACCCTAACCATAACCACTCCCACAACCCTAATTGGGGGTTATGGTTAGGATTAGGGTTACAGGACAGGTTAGGGTCAGAAACACCAGAGGTCAAGCCTGGTTAGGGTTAGGAAAGGCCCAATGGACAGTCAACTAGGGCTGGACTTAGAAGAATTTTCGAAAATTCCCATTCATTTCAATGGAAAACACTTTGACCAATCATAACTCTTGAACGGAAGGTCGTAGAGCTTCCAAACCAAGATCCGCCTGCCCTAATATGGCCACGGGCAACACGCCAGTCTTGTCCCCGACTCTCTACGACCTTCCGTTCCCGAGATACAGCCCATTTCCTGTCCAAAACGGATGTAGCTCCCGAACGGAAGGTCACACGACCCCAAGACCACCACCATTCGAACCGGGGTGTCCCAATTAGTCAGTACAGCCAATTTCACTTACCTGCAGTACCCACAAGTACCAGAAAGGACTCACTTATAGGATCGGTCGAGGATCAGTCATGACCGATCGTGGTTATCATCCCTATACCTAACCCTAACCCTAACACAAAGTCTGCCACAATACTAGGCCAAACCACAACCCTAACCCTAATCACAACCACTCCCACAACCCAAACCCTAACCATAACCACTCCCACAACCCTAATTGGGGGTTATGGTTAGGATTAGGGTTACAGGACAGGTTAGGGTCAGAAACACCAGAGGTCAAGCCTGGTTAGGGTTAGGAAAGGCCCAATGGACAGTCAACTAGGGCTGGACTTAGAAGAATTTTCGAAAATTCCCATTCATTTCAATGGAAAACACTTTGACCAATCATAACTCTTGAACGGAAGGTCGTAGAGCTTCCAAACCAAGATCCGCCTGCCCTAATATGGCCACGGGCAACACGCCAGTCTTGTCCCCGACTCTCTACGACCTTCCGTTCCCGAGATACAGCCCATTTCCTGTCCAAAACGGATGTAGCTCCCGAACGGAAGGTCACACGACCCCAAGACCACCACCATTCGAACCGGGGTGTCCCAATTAGTCAGTACAGCCAATTTCACTTACCTGCAGTACCCACAAGTACCAGAAAGGACTCACTTATAGGATCGGTCGAGGATCAGTCATGACCGATCGTGGTTATCATCCCTATACCTAACCCTAACCCTAACACAAAGTCTGCCACAATACTAGGCCAAACCACAACCCTAACCCTAATCACAACCACTCCCACAACCCAAACCCTAACCATAACCACTCCCACAACCCTAATTGGGGGTTATGGTTAGGATTAGGGTTACAGGACAGGTTAGGGTCAGAAACACCAGAGGTCAAGCCTGGTTAGGGTTAGGAAAGGCCCAATGGACAGTCAACTAGGGCTGGACTTAGAAGAATTTTCGAAAATTCCCATTCATTTCAATGGAAAACACTTTGACCAATCATAACTCTTGAACGGAAGGTCGTAGAGCTTCCAAACCAAGATCCGCCTGCCCTAATATGGCCACGGGCAACACGCCAGTCTTGTCCCCGACTCTCTACGACCTTCCGTTCCCGAGATACAGCCCATTTCCTGTCCAAAACGGATGTAGCTCCCGAACGGAAGGTCACACGACCCCAAGACCACCACCATTCGAACCGGGGTGTCCCAATTAGTCAGTACAGCCAATTTCACTTACCTGCAGTACCCACAAGTACCAGAAAGGACTCACTTATAGGATCGGTCGAGGATCAGTCATGACCGATCGTGGTTATCATCCCTATACCTAGCGGAACCCTAACCCTAGCAGCCACAGACCAGCACACAGGCCAAGTCAAAACACTCACCAAACCCTATACACAAAGTCTGCCACAATACTAGGCCAAACCACAACCCTAACCCTAATCACAACCACTCCCACAACCCAAACCCTAACCATAACCACTCCCACAACCCTAATTGGGGGTTATGGTTAGGATTAGGGTTACAGGACAGGTTAGGGTCAGAAACACCAGAGGTCAAGCCTGGTTAGGGTTAGGAAAGGCCCAATGGACAGTCAACTAGGGCTGGACTTAGAAGAATTTTCGAAAATTCCCATTCATTTCAATGGAAAACACTTTGACCAATCATAACTCTTGAACGGAAGGTCGTAGAGCTTCCAAACCAAGATCCGCCTGCCCTAATATGGCCACGGGCAACACGCCAGTCTTGTCCCCGACTCTCTACGACCTTCCGTTCCCGAGATACAGCCCATTTCCTGTCCAAAACGGATGTAGCTCCCGAACGGAAGGTCACACGACCCCAAGACCACCACCATTCGAACCGGGGTGTCCCAATTAGTCAGTACAGCCAATTTCACTTACCTGCAGTACCCACAAGTACCAGAAAGGACTCACTTATAGGATCGGTCGAGGATCAGTCATGACCGATCGTGGTTATCATCCCTATACCTAACCCTAACCCTAACACAAAGTCTGCCACAATACTAGGCCAAACCACAACCCTAACCCTAATCACAACCACTCCCACAACCCAAACCCTAACCATAACCACTCCCACAACCCTAATTGGGGGTTATGGTTAGGATTAGGGTTACAGGACAGGTTAGGGTCAGAAACACCAGAGGTCAAGCCTGGTTAGGGTTAGGAAAGGCCCAATGGACAGTCAACTAGGGCTGGACTTAGAAGAATTTTCGAAAATTCCCATTCATTTCAATGGAAAACACTTTGACCAATCATAACTCTTGAACGGAAGGTCGTAGAGCTTCCAAACCAAGATCCGCCTGCCCTAATATGGCCACGGGCAACACGCCAGTCTTGTCCCCGACTCTCTACGACCTTCCGTTCCCGAGATACAGCCCATTTCCTGTCCAAAACGGATGTAGCTCCCGAACGGAAGGTCACACGACCCCAAGACCACCACCATTCGAACCGGGGTGTCCCAATTAGTCAGTACAGCCAATTTCACTTACCTGCAGTACCCACAAGTACCAGAAAGGACTCACTTATAGGATCGGTCGAGGATCAGTCATGACCGATCGTGGTTATCATCCCTATACCTAGCGGAACCCTAACCCTAGCAGCCACAGACCAGCACACAGGCCAAGTCAAAACACTCACCAAACCCTATACACAAAGTCTGCCACAATACTAGGCCAAACCACAACCCTAACCCTAATCACAACCACTCCCACAACCCAAACCCTAACCATAACCACTCCCACAACCCTAATTGGGGGTTATGGTTAGGATTAGGGTTACAGGACAGGTTAGGGTCAGAAACACCAGAGGTCAAGCCTGGTTAGGGTTAGGAAAGGCCCAATGGACAGTCAACTAGGGCTGGACTTAGAAGAATTTTCGAAAATTCCCATTCATTTCAATGGAAAACACTTTGACCAATCATAACTCTTGAACGGAAGGTCGTAGAGCTTCCAAACCAAGATCCGCCTGCCCTAATATGGCCACGGGCAACACGCCAGTCTTGTCCCCGACTCTCTACGACCTTCCGTTCCCGAGATACAGCCCATTTCCTGTCCAAAACGGATGTAGCTCCCGAACGGAAGGTCACACGACCCCAAGACCACCACCATTCGAACCGGGGTGTCCCAATTAGTCAGTACAGCCAATTTCACTTACCTGCAGTACCCACAAGTACCAGAAAGGACTCACTTATAGGATCGGTCGAGGATCAGTCATGACCGATCGTGGTTATCATCCCTATACCTAGCGGAACCCTAACCCTAGCAGCCACAGACCAGCACACAGGCCAAGTCAAAACACTCACCAAACCCTATACACAAAGTCTGCCACAATACTAGGCCAAACCACAACCCTAACCCTAATCACAACCACTCCCACAACCCAAACCCTAACCATAACCACTCCCACAACCCTAATTGGGGGTTATGGTTAGGATTAGGGTTACAGGACAGGTTAGGGTCAGAAACACCAGAGGTCAAGCCTGGTTAGGGTTAGGAAAGGCCCAATGGACAGTCAACTAGGGCTGGACTTAGAAGAATTTTCGAAAATTCCCATTCATTTCAATGGAAAACACTTTGACCAATCATAACTCTTGAACGGAAGGTCGTAGAGCTTCCAAACCAAGATCCGCCTGCCCTAATATGGCCACGGGCAACACGCCAGTCTTGTCCCCGACTCTCTACGACCTTCCGTTCCCGAGATACAGCCCATTTCCTGTCCAAAACGGATGTAGCTCCCGAACGGAAGGTCACACGACCCCAAGACCACCACCATTCGAACCGGGGTGTCCCAATTAGTCAGTACAGCCAATTTCACTTACCTGCAGTACCCACAAGTACCAGAAAGGACTCACTTATAGGATCGGTCGAGGATCAGTCATGACCGATCGTGGTTATCATCCCTATACCTAGCGGAACCCTAACCCTAGCAGCCACAGACCAGCACACAGGCCAAGTCAAAACACTCACCAAACCCTATACACAAAGTCTGCCACAATACTAGGCCAAACCACAACCCTAACCCTAATCACAACCACTCCCACAACCCAAACCCTAACCATAACCACTCCCACAACCCTAATTGGGGGTTATGGTTAGGATTAGGGTTACAGGACAGGTTAGGGTCAGAAACACCAGAGGTCAAGCCTGGTTAGGGTTAGGAAAGGCCCAATGGACAGTCAACTAGGGCTGGACTTAGAAGAATTTTCGAAAATTCCCATTCATTTCAATGGAAAACACTTTGACCAATCATAACTCTTGAACGGAAGGTCGTAGAGCTTCCAAACCAAGATCCGCCTGCCCTAATATGGCCACGGGCAACACGCCAGTCTTGTCCCCGACTCTCTACGACCTTCCGTTCCCGAGATACAGCCCATTTCCTGTCCAAAACGGATGTAGCTCCCGAACGGAAGGTCACACGACCCCAAGACCACCACCATTCGAACCGGGGTGTCCCAATTAGTCAGTACAGCCAATTTCACTTACCTGCAGTACCCACAAGTACCAGAAAGGACTCACTTATAGGATCGGTCGAGGATCAGTCATGACCGATCGTGGTTATCATCCCTATACCTAGCGGAACCCTAACCCTAGCAGCCACAGACCAGCACACAGGCCAAGTCAAAACACTCACCAAACCCTATACACAAAGTCTGCCACAATACTAGGCCAAACCACAACCCTAACCCTAATCACAACCACTCCCACAACCCAAACCCTAACCATAACCACTCCCACAACCCTAATTGGGGGTTATGGTTAGGATTAGGGTTACAGGACAGGTTAGGGTCAGAAACACCAGAGGTCAAGCCTGGTTAGGGTTAGGAAAGGCCCAATGGACAGTCAACTAGGGCTGGACTTAGAAGAATTTTCGAAAATTCCCATTCATTTCAATGGAAAACACTTTGACCAATCATAACTCTTGAACGGAAGGTCGTAGAGCTTCCAAACCAAGATCCGCCTGCCCTAATATGGCCACGGGCAACACGCCAGTCTTGTCCCCGACTCTCTACGACCTTCCGTTCCCGAGATACAGCCCATTTCCTGTCCAAAACGGATGTAGCTCCCGAACGGAAGGTCACACGACCCCAAGACCACCACCATTCGAACCGGGGTGTCCCAATTAGTCAGTACAGCCAATTTCACTTACCTGCAGTACCCACAAGTACCAGAAAGGACTCACTTATAGGATCGGTCGAGGATCAGTCATGACCGATCGTGGTTATCATCCCTATACCTAACCCTAACCCTAACACAAAGTCTGCCACAATACTAGGCCAAACCACAACCCTAACCCTAATCACAACCACTCCCACAACCCAAACCCTAACCATAACCACTCCCACAACCCTAATTGGGGGTTATGGTTAGGATTAGGGTTACAGGACAGGTTAGGGTCAGAAACACCAGAGGTCAAGCCTGGTTAGGGTTAGGAAAGGCCCAATGGACAGTCAACTAGGGCTGGACTTAGAAGAATTTTCGAAAATTCCCATTCATTTCAATGGAAAACACTTTGACCAATCATAACTCTTGAACGGAAGGTCGTAGAGCTTCCAAACCAAGATCCGCCTGCCCTAATATGGCCACGGGCAACACGCCAGTCTTGTCCCCGACTCTCTACGACCTTCCGTTCCCGAGATACAGCCCATTTCCTGTCCAAAACGGATGTAGCTCCCGAACGGAAGGTCACACGACCCCAAGACCACCACCATTCGAACCGGGGTGTCCCAATTAGTCAGTACAGCCAATTTCACTTACCTGCAGTACCCACAAGTACCAGAAAGGACTCACTTATAGGATCGGTCGAGGATCAGTCATGACCGATCGTGGTTATCATCCCTATACCTAGCGGAACCCTAACCCTAGCAGCCACAGACCAGCACACAGGCCAAGTCAAAACACTCACCAAACCCTATACACAAAGTCTGCCACAATACTAGGCCAAACCACAACCCTAACCCTAATCACAACCACTCCCACAACCCAAACCCTAACCATAACCACTCCCACAACCCTAATTGGGGGTTATGGTTAGGATTAGGGTTACAGGACAGGTTAGGGTCAGAAACACCAGAGGTCAAGCCTGGTTAGGGTTAGGAAAGGCCCAATGGACAGTCAACTAGGGCTGGACTTAGAAGAATTTTCGAAAATTCCCATTCATTTCAATGGAAAACACTTTGACCAATCATAACTCTTGAACGGAAGGTCGTAGAGCTTCCAAACCAAGATCCGCCTGCCCTAATATGGCCACGGGCAACACGCCAGTCTTGTCCCCGACTCTCTACGACCTTCCGTTCCCGAGATACAGCCCATTTCCTGTCCAAAACGGATGTAGCTCCCGAACGGAAGGTCACACGACCCCAAGACCACCACCATTCGAACCGGGGTGTCCCAATTAGTCAGTACAGCCAATTTCACTTACCTGCAGTACCCACAAGTACCAGAAAGGACTCACTTATAGGATCGGTCGAGGATCAGTCATGACCGATCGTGGTTATCATCCCTATACCTAGCGGAACCCTAACCCTAGCAGCCACAGACCAGCACACAGGCCAAGTCAAAACACTCACCAAACCCTATACACAAAGTCTGCCACAATACTAGGCCAAACCACAACCCTAACCCTAATCACAACCACTCCCACAACCCAAACCCTAACCATAACCACTCCCACAACCCTAATTGGGGGTTATGGTTAGGATTAGGGTTACAGGACAGGTTAGGGTCAGAAACACCAGAGGTCAAGCCTGGTTAGGGTTAGGAAAGGCCCAATGGACAGTCAACTAGGGCTGGACTTAGAAGAATTTTCGAAAATTCCCATTCATTTCAATGGAAAACACTTTGACCAATCATAACTCTTGAACGGAAGGTCGTAGAGCTTCCAAACCAAGATCCGCCTGCCCTAATATGGCCACGGGCAACACGCCAGTCTTGTCCCCGACTCTCTACGACCTTCCGTTCCCGAGATACAGCCCATTTCCTGTCCAAAACGGATGTAGCTCCCGAACGGAAGGTCACACGACCCCAAGACCACCACCATTCGAACCGGGGTGTCCCAATTAGTCAGTACAGCCAATTTCACTTACCTGCAGTACCCACAAGTACCAGAAAGGACTCACTTATAGGATCGGTCGAGGATCAGTCATGACCGATCGTGGTTATCATCCCTATACCTAGCGGAACCCTAACCCTAGCAGCCACAGACCAGCACACAGGCCAAGTCAAAACACTCACCAAACCCTATACACAAAGTCTGCCACAATACTAGGCCAAACCACAACCCTAACCCTAATCACAACCACTCCCACAACCCAAACCCTAACCATAACCACTCCCACAACCCTAATTGGGGGTTATGGTTAGGATTAGGGTTACAGGACAGGTTAGGGTCAGAAACACCAGAGGTCAAGCCTGGTTAGGGTTAGGAAAGGCCCAATGGACAGTCAACTAGGGCTGGACTTAGAAGAATTTTCGAAAATTCCCATTCATTTCAATGGAAAACACTTTGACCAATCATAACTCTTGAACGGAAGGTCGTAGAGCTTCCAAACCAAGATCCGCCTGCCCTAATATGGCCACGGGCAACACGCCAGTCTTGTCCCCGACTCTCTACGACCTTCCGTTCCCGAGATACAGCCCATTTCCTGTCCAAAACGGATGTAGCTCCCGAACGGAAGGTCACACGACCCCAAGACCACCACCATTCGAACCGGGGTGTCCCAATTAGTCAGTACAGCCAATTTCACTTACCTGCAGTACCCACAAGTACCAGAAAGGACTCACTTATAGGATCGGTCGAGGATCAGTCATGACCGATCGTGGTTATCATCCCTATACCTAGCGGAACCCTAACCCTAGCAGCCACAGACCAGCACACAGGCCAAGTCAAAACACTCACCAAACCCTATACACAAAGTCTGCCACAATACTAGGCCAAACCACAACCCTAACCCTAATCACAACCACTCCCACAACCCAAACCCTAACCATAACCACTCCCACAACCCTAATTGGGGGTTATGGTTAGGATTAGGGTTACAGGACAGGTTAGGGTCAGAAACACCAGAGGTCAAGCCTGGTTAGGGTTAGGAAAGGCCCAATGGACAGTCAACTAGGGCTGGACTTAGAAGAATTTTCGAAAATTCCCATTCATTTCAATGGAAAACACTTTGACCAATCATAACTCTTGAACGGAAGGTCGTAGAGCTTCCAAACCAAGATCCGCCTGCCCTAATATGGCCACGGGCAACACGCCAGTCTTGTCCCCGACTCTCTACGACCTTCCGTTCCCGAGATACAGCCCATTTCCTGTCCAAAACGGATGTAGCTCCCGAACGGAAGGTCACACGACCCCAAGACCACCACCATTCGAACCGGGGTGTCCCAATTAGTCAGTACAGCCAATTTCACTTACCTGCAGTACCCACAAGTACCAGAAAGGACTCACTTATAGGATCGGTCGAGGATCAGTCATGACCGATCGTGGTTATCATCCCTATACCTAGCGGAACCCTAACCCTAGCAGCCACAGACCAGCACACAGGCCAAGTCAAAACACTCACCAAACCCTATACACAAAGTCTGCCACAATACTAGGCCAAACCACAACCCTAACCCTAATCACAACCACTCCCACAACCCAAACCCTAACCATAACCACTCCCACAACCCTAATTGGGGGTTATGGTTAGGATTAGGGTTACAGGACAGGTTAGGGTCAGAAACACCAGAGGTCAAGCCTGGTTAGGGTTAGGAAAGGCCCAATGGACAGTCAACTAGGGCTGGACTTAGAAGAATTTTCGAAAATTCCCATTCATTTCAATGGAAAACACTTTGACCAATCATAACTCTTGAACGGAAGGTCGTAGAGCTTCCAAACCAAGATCCGCCTGCCCTAATATGGCCACGGGCAACACGCCAGTCTTGTCCCCGACTCTCTACGACCTTCCGTTCCCGAGATACAGCCCATTTCCTGTCCAAAACGGATGTAGCTCCCGAACGGAAGGTCACACGACCCCAAGACCACCACCATTCGAACCGGGGTGTCCCAATTAGTCAGTACAGCCAATTTCACTTACCTGCAGTACCCACAAGTACCAGAAAGGACTCACTTATAGGATCGGTCGAGGATCAGTCATGACCGATCGTGGTTATCATCCCTATACCTAACCCTAACCCTAACACAAAGTCTGCCACAATACTAGGCCAAACCACAACCCTAACCCTAATCACAACCACTCCCACAACCCAAACCCTAACCATAACCACTCCCACAACCCTAATTGGGGGTTATGGTTAGGATTAGGGTTACAGGACAGGTTAGGGTCAGAAACACCAGAGGTCAAGCCTGGTTAGGGTTAGGAAAGGCCCAATGGACAGTCAACTAGGGCTGGACTTAGAAGAATTTTCGAAAATTCCCATTCATTTCAATGGAAAACACTTTGACCAATCATAACTCTTGAACGGAAGGTCGTAGAGCTTCCAAACCAAGATCCGCCTGCCCTAATATGGCCACGGGCAACACGCCAGTCTTGTCCCCGACTCTCTACGACCTTCCGTTCCCGAGATACAGCCCATTTCCTGTCCAAAACGGATGTAGCTCCCGAACGGAAGGTCACACGACCCCAAGACCACCACCATTCGAACCGGGGTGTCCCAATTAGTCAGTACAGCCAATTTCACTTACCTGCAGTACCCACAAGTACCAGAAAGGACTCACTTATAGGATCGGTCGAGGATCAGTCATGACCGATCGTGGTTATCATCCCTATACCTAGCGGAACCCTAACCCTAGCAGCCACAGACCAGCACACAGGCCAAGTCAAAACACTCACCAAACCCTATACACAAAGTCTGCCACAATACTAGGCCAAACCACAACCCTAACCCTAATCACAACCACTCCCACAACCCAAACCCTAACCATAACCACTCCCACAACCCTAATTGGGGGTTATGGTTAGGATTAGGGTTACAGGACAGGTTAGGGTCAGAAACACCAGAGGTCAAGCCTGGTTAGGGTTAGGAAAGGCCCAATGGACAGTCAACTAGGGCTGGACTTAGAAGAATTTTCGAAAATTCCCATTCATTTCAATGGAAAACACTTTGACCAATCATAACTCTTGAACGGAAGGTCGTAGAGCTTCCAAACCAAGATCCGCCTGCCCTAATATGGCCACGGGCAACACGCCAGTCTTGTCCCCGACTCTCTACGACCTTCCGTTCCCGAGATACAGCCCATTTCCTGTCCAAAACGGATGTAGCTCCCGAACGGAAGGTCACACGACCCCAAGACCACCACCATTCGAACCGGGGTGTCCCAATTAGTCAGTACAGCCAATTTCACTTACCTGCAGTACCCACAAGTACCAGAAAGGACTCACTTATAGGATCGGTCGAGGATCAGTCATGACCGATCGTGGTTATCATCCCTATACCTAGCGGAACCCTAACCCTAGCAGCCACAGACCAGCACACAGGCCAAGTCAAAACACTCACCAAACCCTATACACAAAGTCTGCCACAATACTAGGCCAAACCACAACCCTAACCCTAATCACAACCACTCCCACAACCCAAACCCTAACCATAACCACTCCCACAACCCTAATTGGGGGTTATGGTTAGGATTAGGGTTACAGGACAGGTTAGGGTCAGAAACACCAGAGGTCAAGCCTGGTTAGGGTTAGGAAAGGCCCAATGGACAGTCAACTAGGGCTGGACTTAGAAGAATTTTCGAAAATTCCCATTCATTTCAATGGAAAACACTTTGACCAATCATAACTCTTGAACGGAAGGTCGTAGAGCTTCCAAACCAAGATCCGCCTGCCCTAATATGGCCACGGGCAACACGCCAGTCTTGTCCCCGACTCTCTACGACCTTCCGTTCCCGAGATACAGCCCATTTCCTGTCCAAAACGGATGTAGCTCCCGAACGGAAGGTCACACGACCCCAAGACCACCACCATTCGAACCGGGGTGTCCCAATTAGTCAGTACAGCCAATTTCACTTACCTGCAGTACCCACAAGTACCAGAAAGGACTCACTTATAGGATCGGTCGAGGATCAGTCATGACCGATCGTGGTTATCATCCCTATACCTAACCCTAACCCTAACACAAAGTCTGCCACAATACTAGGCCAAACCACAACCCTAACCCTAATCACAACCACTCCCACAACCCAAACCCTAACCATAACCACTCCCACAACCCTAATTGGGGGTTATGGTTAGGATTAGGGTTACAGGACAGGTTAGGGTCAGAAACACCAGAGGTCAAGCCTGGTTAGGGTTAGGAAAGGCCCAATGGACAGTCAACTAGGGCTGGACTTAGAAGAATTTTCGAAAATTCCCATTCATTTCAATGGAAAACACTTTGACCAATCATAACTCTTGAACGGAAGGTCGTAGAGCTTCCAAACCAAGATCCGCCTGCCCTAATATGGCCACGGGCAACACGCCAGTCTTGTCCCCGACTCTCTACGACCTTCCGTTCCCGAGATACAGCCCATTTCCTGTCCAAAACGGATGTAGCTCCCGAACGGAAGGTCACACGACCCCAAGACCACCACCATTCGAACCGGGGTGTCCCAATTAGTCAGTACAGCCAATTTCACTTACCTGCAGTACCCACAAGTACCAGAAAGGACTCACTTATAGGATCGGTCGAGGATCAGTCATGACCGATCGTGGTTATCATCCCTATACCTAGCGGAACCCTAACCCTAGCAGCCACAGACCAGCACACAGGCCAAGTCAAAACACTCACCAAACCCTATACACAAAGTCTGCCACAATACTAGGCCAAACCACAACCCTAACCCTAATCACAACCACTCCCACAACCCAAACCCTAACCATAACCACTCCCACAACCCTAATTGGGGGTTATGGTTAGGATTAGGGTTACAGGACAGGTTAGGGTCAGAAACACCAGAGGTCAAGCCTGGTTAGGGTTAGGAAAGGCCCAATGGACAGTCAACTAGGGCTGGACTTAGAAGAATTTTCGAAAATTCCCATTCATTTCAATGGAAAACACTTTGACCAATCATAACTCTTGAACGGAAGGTCGTAGAGCTTCCAAACCAAGATCCGCCTGCCCTAATATGGCCACGGGCAACACGCCAGTCTTGTCCCCGACTCTCTACGACCTTCCGTTCCCGAGATACAGCCCATTTCCTGTCCAAAACGGATGTAGCTCCCGAACGGAAGGTCACACGACCCCAAGACCACCACCATTCGAACCGGGGTGTCCCAATTAGTCAGTACAGCCAATTTCACTTACCTGCAGTACCCACAAGTACCAGAAAGGACTCACTTATAGGATCGGTCGAGGATCAGTCATGACCGATCGTGGTTATCATCCCTATACCTAGCGGAACCCTAACCCTAGCAGCCACAGACCAGCACACAGGCCAAGTCAAAACACTCACCAAACCCTATACACAAAGTCTGCCACAATACTAGGCCAAACCACAACCCTAACCCTAATCACAACCACTCCCACAACCCAAACCCTAACCATAACCACTCCCACAACCCTAATTGGGGGTTATGGTTAGGATTAGGGTTACAGGACAGGTTAGGGTCAGAAACACCAGAGGTCAAGCCTGGTTAGGGTTAGGAAAGGCCCAATGGACAGTCAACTAGGGCTGGACTTAGAAGAATTTTCGAAAATTCCCATTCATTTCAATGGAAAACACTTTGACCAATCATAACTCTTGAACGGAAGGTCGTAGAGCTTCCAAACCAAGATCCGCCTGCCCTAATATGGCCACGGGCAACACGCCAGTCTTGTCCCCGACTCTCTACGACCTTCCGTTCCCGAGATACAGCCCATTTCCTGTCCAAAACGGATGTAGCTCCCGAACGGAAGGTCACACGACCCCAAGACCACCACCATTCGAACCGGGGTGTCCCAATTAGTCAGTACAGCCAATTTCACTTACCTGCAGTACCCACAAGTACCAGAAAGGACTCACTTATAGGATCGGTCGAGGATCAGTCATGACCGATCGTGGTTATCATCCCTATACCTAGCGGAACCCTAACCCTAGCAGCCACAGACCAGCACACAGGCCAAGTCAAAACACTCACCAAACCCTATACACAAAGTCTGCCACAATACTAGGCCAAACCACAACCCTAACCCTAATCACAACCACTCCCACAACCCAAACCCTAACCATAACCACTCCCACAACCCTAATTGGGGGTTATGGTTAGGATTAGGGTTACAGGACAGGTTAGGGTCAGAAACACCAGAGGTCAAGCCTGGTTAGGGTTAGGAAAGGCCCAATGGACAGTCAACTAGGGCTGGACTTAGAAGAATTTTCGAAAATTCCCATTCATTTCAATGGAAAACACTTTGACCAATCATAACTCTTGAACGGAAGGTCGTAGAGCTTCCAAACCAAGATCCGCCTGCCCTAATATGGCCACGGGCAACACGCCAGTCTTGTCCCCGACTCTCTACGACCTTCCGTTCCCGAGATACAGCCCATTTCCTGTCCAAAACGGATGTAGCTCCCGAACGGAAGGTCACACGACCCCAAGACCACCACCATTCGAACCGGGGTGTCCCAATTAGTCAGTACAGCCAATTTCACTTACCTGCAGTACCCACAAGTACCAGAAAGGACTCACTTATAGGATCGGTCGAGGATCAGTCATGACCGATCGTGGTTATCATCCCTATACCTAGCGGAACCCTAACCCTAGCAGCCACAGACCAGCACACAGGCCAAGTCAAAACACTCACCAAACCCTATACACAAAGTCTGCCACAATACTAGGCCAAACCACAACCCTAACCCTAATCACAACCACTCCCACAACCCAAACCCTAACCATAACCACTCCCACAACCCTAATTGGGGGTTATGGTTAGGATTAGGGTTACAGGACAGGTTAGGGTCAGAAACACCAGAGGTCAAGCCTGGTTAGGGTTAGGAAAGGCCCAATGGACAGTCAACTAGGGCTGGACTTAGAAGAATTTTCGAAAATTCCCATTCATTTCAATGGAAAACACTTTGACCAATCATAACTCTTGAACGGAAGGTCGTAGAGCTTCCAAACCAAGATCCGCCTGCCCTAATATGGCCACGGGCAACACGCCAGTCTTGTCCCCGACTCTCTACGACCTTCCGTTCCCGAGATACAGCCCATTTCCTGTCCAAAACGGATGTAGCTCCCGAACGGAAGGTCACACGACCCCAAGACCACCACCATTCGAACCGGGGTGTCCCAATTAGTCAGTACAGCCAATTTCACTTACCTGCAGTACCCACAAGTACCAGAAAGGACTCACTTATAGGATCGGTCGAGGATCAGTCATGACCGATCGTGGTTATCATCCCTATACCTAACCCTAACCCTAACCCTAACCCTAACCCTAACCCTAACCCTAACCCTAGCCCTAGGGGCCCTAACCCTAATTCTCAACTTAACCCTAGCCCTAGGGGCCCTAACCCTAATTCTCAACTTAACCCTAGCCCTAGGGGCCCTAACCCTAATTCTCAACTTAACCCTAGCCCTAGGGGCCCTAACCCTAATTCTCAACTTAACCCTAGCCCTAGGGGCCCTAACCCTAATTCTCAACTTAACCCTAGCCCTAGGGGCCCTAACCCTAATTCTCAACTTAACCCTAGCCCTAGGGGCCCTAACCCTAATTCTCAACTTAACCCTAGCCCTAGGGGCCCTAACCCTAATTCTCAACTTAACCCTAGCCCTAGGGGCCCTAACCCTAATTCTCAACTTAACCCTAGCCCTAGGGGCCCTAACCCTAATTCTCAACTTAACCCTAGCCCTAGGGGCCCTAACCCTAATTCTCAACTTAACCCTAGCCCTAGGGGCCCTAACCCTAATTCTCAACTTAACCCTAGCCCTAGGGGCCCTAACCCTAATTCTCAACTTAACCCTAGCCCTAGGGGCCCTAACCCTAATTCTCAACTTAACCCTAGCCCTAGGGGCCCTAACCCTAATTCTCAACTTAACCCTAGCCCTAGGGGCCCTAACCCTAATTCTCAACTTAACCCTAGCCCTAGGGGCCCTAACCCTAATTCTCAACTTAACCCTAGCCCTAGGGGCCCTAACCCTAATTCTCAACTTAACCCTAGCCCTAGGGGCCCTAACCCTAATTCTCAACTTAACCCTAGCCCTAGGGGCCCTAACCCTAATTCTCAACTTAACCCTAGCCCTAGGGGCCCTAACCCTAATTCTCAACTTAACCCTAGCCCTAGGGGCCCTAACCCTAATTCTCAACTTAACCCTAGCCCTAGGGGCCCTAACCCTAATTCTCAACTTAACCCTAGCCCTAGGGGCCCTAACCCTAATTCTCAACTTGCCTCTGGACCTTGGGTAATCCATCCCCTGGACCAAGGGTCTGTAAAGCCTGATCCTCATGCACCCCCCTTGTCCTGCCCATTTTGGATTTTTCCCCACTCCAACATAACCAATTTCAATGACCAACTTGTCGAGCTTTAAGCTTGGGGACAAGTTGTTCATTTAAATTAGGCATGTTGGAGTGGGGAATAATCAAAAATGGGCAGGACAAGGAGGGGCATGAGGATCAAGCTTTAGGACCAGTGTTTTTGATTTTATTTCCTACACTGACCATTAGAAACTGCATATTGTTAATAGTTTTGATACCCTTTCTGCAACAGTATAACCATAAATCCGATTACTTCCTGACTATTCAACACAGTTCTAACACCCACACTTTTCTAATACTACACTGATTACAAGTTGTATTACTTCCTCACCTACAACCCTATTTCGTACACTAATGATCAGCAGTTCCAGTCCTCAAACCTCAAGGCTCAATGTCCTGACAGTTGAAGATTCCATATTCCAGCACACCTGTTGCTTATAAAAGGCGCTGTTATCATGGTTGATGGAAGTCTGAGCCTTCAATTGAGTTATGTGCTGAAGCATCAATGACTGTCAAGACACTGAGTCTCATGAACTAATAGTAACCACTTGCTTACAGAGTAGACGGTTGATAACTCTGAACTAATCTCACAACTGTCTTACTTTTTTCCCAGGACCATTTTCAGGCAGTTTTAAATATTTACCCTCATTAGACACTCCTGATACTAATGAACTATTATTCTCCAATGCTGCAGTCACTAGGAAATAATAGTTCATTTTGATCAGGAGCATTAAAAGGGAAACATTTAAAGAAACTGATTAAAGGTCCTTGAAGACTAATTCGCATCATAAAAACCATGTCCCTGTTTCTGCCTAATGGGGAATTGAACTAAACCAGTAATATGAATATAACTATACGTTAAACAAACCTAGGCCCACTCAAAATAGGGTGAGAAATGTGTTCTGCTGAAAAAATAAGTGAATTATGAAACACAAGAGCATTAAGACATTTTTATTAACATGAATTCATCCCACAATATGGTTTTAACTAGCTACACCTCGTTCATAAGCTGCCATTCCACTGCACGAGTAAACACACATTTTAAAACATTTACATCTAATCATTTCGCAGGTGCTTTTATTGAAAGTAATTTACAAGAGCAGTCATTGAGCGATGAGACACCAAACCCAGTGGGGTTATTTTATATTGAATCATACCTCATGAAAACAATAAGATGACCAATGATTGTGGATATAAAGCAAGAGACAGAGTTGATGTTCTTGAAGATTATGAATGACTGCCATGATGCAAACCATGTCACTGCTTGATAGAATTACACCCAGAAGCTGAATATCTATAAATCAGTTACAGAAGTGTAGTCCCACCCAAAGCCCAAAAGATGTGTTCCACTGACAAACTTTAAATGAATGGAAAACAATCAAATACAAGGGAAAAGCTTTATTAGTTTTGTTTTATTATTATAGCATGTACTCATCACACCATGTGATCTTAACTAAGAACACCCAACTCAGAAGACGCCAATTGTGTTCCTAGAACACACAACATTGGAATTAAAATCGTTGACGATTAAGATTTACCGCCACTCATACACCATTTACTGTTGCTGCCCGATAGTCGATTGAACTACAAACAGAAGCTGAATATATCTAGTTACATGACCATGTGCCCACCCAAACCCTAAAAGCTGTGTTCAGTTACAAAAAATGAACTTAACTGAATATTAAAAAAATAAATGAAATGTTTAAAGGGAATAAAAAATGGTTTTATTAGCATGAGCACACCCCACCATGTTATCTTAACTCATGCCATTATCAACCTTGGTGAAAACTTAACCTTTCATTACTTGTGTACTGGAGCAGTGTTACATCCAAAACTCAGGTAATTGGGCCTCATTAACTACATTTGGTGACCTTTGCCACACAGAGTAAGAAGTTGATAATCAGTAACTAATCCCACAACCTTCTAACTGTCAGACAACATGTCTGTTTTAGATGTTTAGCCTCCTCAGACTCTGGATACTAATGAATGGATCATTATCTAGTGCTGCAGTCACAAAAAACAAATAAACCTTCATTTGAATCAGGTGCATTAAAAAGGGGGAACATTTAAAATACAGATTTAAAATCCATGAAGATTAAGAAATACTGCCATACCAACACAAATCCTATCACTGTTGCTGCCTGATTGAACTACACCCAGAAGCTGAATAGTTCTACAGGTCAGTTACAAGACTTGGGGCCACCAAAACCCTAAAAGCTGATGTGTTCCACTGACAGAAAACATTGCCCTAACTGAATAATTAAATTTAAGTAGAAGGGGAGTAAATTTATTATCAATATGGGCTCATCCCAAAATGACATATAACTATCCATGCTGGATTCAGAAGCCTTTAATACTTTTGTTCCAATACAGCAAAAAATTTAAATAAGAATTGAAGTCCAAGATTAAAGATTTACTGCCATACTAACGCTTACCCTGTCACTGATGGTTGATTGAACTACATTGAGAAGCTGAGTATTTCTATAGGTCAGTTACAAGACTAGATTCAACAAAACTCTAAAAAACCTGTGTTACACTAACAGAAACGCTAACTGAATAATGGACAAAGTGGGGGAAAATGAAATTCGTTTCATTAGCATGAGCTCGTCCCACCATGTGATCTTAAATAGCACCATTATCAATCTTGGTGGAACCCTGACCCTTTCAGTTGTGCTGGAGCAGGGAAATATCTACAACTGTCAGGACATTGGGCCTCATGAACTAAAATTGATGACCTGTCATACAGAGTAAGAAGTTGATGACTAATCACAACTTTCAGAGACCACATAATCTGCCTGTTTTAAACATTTACCCTCAACACTCCTGATACTAATGAATGGATCATTATCTAGTGCTGCAGTCACTAGAAAATAACCTCTCATTTGAATCAGGTGTATTACAAGGGGGAACATAAAAAATTGACAGAATTGAAGTCCTTGTGGATACTAACAAATCCCATCATGGTTGCTGCCTGATTGAACTACACCCAGAAGCTGAATATTTATAGGTCAGTTACAAGACTAGGCCCACCCAAACCCTAAAAGCTAATGTGTTCCATTGACAAACCATAGCCCTAAGTGTAATGAAACAGTGAAATGGAAGGGGAATAAACTAATATGGGCTCATCCCAAAATTAAATTTTAACTACATAAACTGGATTCAGAAGCCTGTAATACTTGTGTTCCAATACACCAAAAATGTAAAATAAGTGAAGTCTTTGAAGTCCAAAATAAAGAATTACTGCCATACTAATGTTACCCTGTCACTGCACCTTATGGTTGATTGAACTACATTGAGAAGCTGAGTATTTCTATAGGTCAGTTACCACCCAAACCCTAAAAACCGATGTGTTCCACTAACAGGAATGCAAACTGAATAATGGACAACCAAGTGAAACAAAATAAACTTGTTTATTAGCATGAGCTCATCCTACCATGTGATCTTAACTAACACCATTACCAAGCTTGGTGGAACACTGACCCTTTCTGTTGTGCTGGAGCAGGGAAACATCTAAAACTGTCAGGACATGAGCATGAACTAATATTGAGGACCTGTCATACAGAGTAGGAAGTTGATGACTAGTGACTAATCCCACAATTTTCCAACTTTTTCAGAGACTACAATCTGTCTTTTAAAGATTTACCCTCAAACACTCCTGATACTAATGAAGGGATCATTGTCTAGTGCTGCAGTCACTAGAAAATAACCCTTCATTTGAATCAAGTGCATTGAAAGACGGAACATTTAAAAAAATCACAGAATTAAAGCCCTTGAAGATAAAATATACTGCTAAACTAACAAATATTATCCCTTTTGCTGCCCCATGGTTGATTAAACTATACCCAGAAGCTGAATATATCTATCTATAGGTCAGTTACACAAGCCTAGTCCCACCAAACCCTAAAAGCTGATGTGTTCCACTGACAGAAACCATAGCCTTAACTGAATAATGAAAAACACGAAAATGTACATGGGCTCATCCCAAAATGGAATCAGAACTAGCTACACTGGATACTTAAGTTTTTAATACTTGTTCCGATACACACAAAATGTAAAACAGCAGAATTGAAGTCTTTGAAGTCAAAGAAAGAATTACTGCTGTACCAACACCAACCTTGTCACCATCCCTGATGGTTGATTGAACTACACCAAAAAGCTGAGTATTTCTATAGGTCAGTTACAAGACTAAGCCCACCCAAAGCCTAAAAACTGATGTGTTCCACTAACAGAAATGCTAACTGAATAATGGACAAGGTGAAATGAGAGAAGAAATTTGTTTTTCATTAGCATGAGCTCATCCTACCATGTGATGTTAACTTGCACGGTTATCAAGCTTGGTGGAAGCCTGACCCTTTTGTGGTGAGCAGGGAAACATCAAAAAGTGTCAGGACATTGGGCCTCATGAACTAAAATTGACTCTGTCATACAGAGTATGAAGTTGATAACTAGTGCCTAATCACACAACTTTGAGACCACATAATCTGTCTGTTTTAAACTTCTAGTTGTGTGGCGTATTGAAAGACAAGTACAAATGGCTTCTGAATCAGTTGTAGTTAGTTTTAATCACATTTTCAGATTAAGTCCATGTTAATAATAAAAGAGTTTCTTCACTTGTATTTCACTTTGTTACATTATTCAGTTAGGGTTATACTTTTATCAGCTTTAAGGGTTTGGGTGGGCCTAAGCTTGTGTAACTGACTCAGCGTCTGGGTGTAGTTTAATCAACCATGGGCTGCAACAGGGATAAGATTTGTGTTAGTATGGCAGTATTTTTTTATCTTCAAGGACTTTAATTCTGTTTTTCTATGTTCCCCCTCCCAACACTCCTGATACTAATGAACGGATCATTATCTAGTGCTGCAGTGACTAGAAAATAACCCTACATTTGAATCAAGTGCATTGAAAGAGATAACAAATAAAATATGAATTAAAGTCCTTGAAGATAAAAAGAATTAATGACATACCAAGGCAAATCTTATCCCTGTTGCTGCCCCATGGTTGATTAAACTACACCCAGAAGCTGAGTCAGTTACACAAGCCTAGGCCCACCCAAACCCTTAAAAGCTGATGAAACCATAACCCTAACTACATAATGTAACTAAATGAAATACAAGGGAAGTTTTTTTATTTATTATTAATGGACTCAATCCCAAAATGTGATTGGAACTAATTACAACTGTTTCGGAAGCCATTTGTACTTGTGTTTCAATACACTGCACAACTAGAAGCATCAACTGTGACTCATCCCACCATATCTTTACTAGCTACACCTGATTCAGAAGTTATTTGTACTCGTGTTCCAATGCACAAGACACAAAATTAAACACTAACCCTGAGGGTTGATTGAACTACACCCAGAACCTGAGTACTTCTACAAGTCAGTTACAAGAGTAAGCCCACCCAAACCCTAAACACGTATGCGTTCTGACAGATATGGGGGGGGGGGGCAATACCTCCAGTGTCCGGGATTACTATCTTGGTCCACTGGGAGGGCCTTGGGTATTGACAGATTTAAGAGGCAAGGAGTGTGGTGCGGTGAGTATGAGTGGGGCTTTTCCCCATTAGAAGACTGGGCTACGATGAAGGTCCTGAGCCCTGGACCACCACATCCTGCGTGCTGTCCCGAGTGGGACCCAGGAGGGCCGCATACTTACCGGCCACCCAAACAAGCTGCTTGTTAACACCGCTAGGTTACCACAGCCTGCCCGGAGAAGGCCTGAAGATCTCCCTCCCAGACTCATCCAAACAAAACTGCTTGAGGTGAAGGACACCAGTCTTGCCTAGAGGCTAGGGGGAATGCTGGCGGAAGGGAGGGAACATTCTAAAATCTTAACTCCCCACAAGCTTCTACCAGCAGCTAAGGAGCAAGAGAGAGCGAGAGAGAGAGAGAGGTTTACCCAGCCAGACAAGTTGCCCGTCACAGCCTGCCCATAAAAGTTTAATACTTGTGTTCCAATACATCACACAACTACAAGTATCAAATGAGACTCCAGAGAGAGAATGAGATAAGGTTAGGTTTACCCAGCCAGACAAGCTGCCCCTGTCACAGCCTGCCCAGAGAGGTTTAATACAATACACCGCACAACTACAATTATCAAACGAGGCCAGAGAGGGTAGGTTTACCCAGCCAGACAAGCTGCCCCTGTCAGAGCTTGCCCAGAGACGTTCACCTTACCTGGCAGGCTGCCCCTGTCACAGCCTGCCCAGAGAAGTTTACCCAGCCAGGCAAGCTGCCCCTGTCACAGCCTGCCCAGAGAAGTATACCCAGCCAGGCAAGCGGCCCCTGTCACAGCCTGCCCAGAGAAGATTACCCACCTAGACAAGATGCCCCTGTCAGCCTGCCCAGAAAAGTTTACCCTCCAAGACAAGCTGCCCCTGTCACAGCCTGCCCAGAGAGGTTTAATACTTTTGTTCCAATACACCGCACAACTACAATTATCAAACGAGGCCAGAGAGGGTAGGTTTACCCAGCCAGAAAAGCTGCTCCTGTCACAGCTTGCCCAGAGACATACACCTTACCTGGCAGGCTGCCCCTGTCACAGCCTGCCCATGGACGTTTACCCAGCCAGACAAACTGCCCCTGTCACAGATTGCCCAGAGAAGTTTACCCCCCCCAGTCAAGCTGCCCCTGTCACAGCCTGCCCAAAGAAGTTTACCCTGCCAGGCAAGCTGCCCCTGGCACAGCCTGCCCAAAGCTGACCCTGCCAGGCAAGCTGCCCCTGGCACAGCCTGCCCAAAGTTGACCCTGCCAGGCAAGCTGCCCCTGTCACAGCCTGCCCAGAGAAGTATACCCAGCCAGACAAGCTGCCCCTGTCACAGCTTGCCCATGGAGGTTCACCCACCCAGTCAAGCCACCCCTGTCACAGCCTGTCCAGAGAAGTTTACCCACCCAGACAAGCTGCCCCTGTCACAGCCTGCCCAGATAGGTTTACGCAGCCAGGCAAGCTGCCCCTGTCACAGCCTGCCCATGGAGGTTTACCCAGCCAGACAAACTGCCCCTGTCACAGCTTGCCATGGAGGTTAACCCACCCCTGTCACAGCCTGCCCAGAGAAGTTTACCCACCCAGACAAGCTGCCCCTGTCACAGCCTGCCCAGATATGTTTACGCAGCCAGGCAAGCTGCCCCTGTCACAGCCTGCCCATGGAGGTTTACCCAGCCAGACAAACTGCCCCTGTCACAGCTTGCCATGGAGGTTAACCCACCCCTGTCACAGCCTGCCCAGAGAAGTTTACCCACCCAGACAAGCTGCCCCTGTCACAGCCTGCCCAGATATGTTTACGCAGCCAGGCAAGCTGCCCCTGTCACAGCCTGCCCATGGAGGTTTACCCAGCCAGACAAACTGCCCCTGTCACAGCTTGCCATGGAGGTTAACCCACCCCTGTCACAGCCTGCCCAGAGAAGTTTACCCACCCAGACAAGCTGCCCCTGTCACAGCCTGCCCAGATATGTTTACGCAGCCAGGCAAGCTGCCCCTGTCACAGCCTGCCCATGGAGGTTTACCCAGCCAGACAAACTGCCCCTGTCACAGCCTACCCAGAGAAGTTTACCCACCCAGACAAGCTGCCCCTGTCACAGCCTGCCCAGATATGTTTACCCACCCAGACAAGCTGCCCCTGTCACAGCCTGCCCAGATATGTTTACGCAGCCAGGCAAGCTGCCCCTGTCACAGCCTGCCCAGAGAGGTTTATTACTTTTGTTCCAATACACCGCACAACTACAATTATCAAACGAGGCCAGAGAGGGTAGGTTTACCCAGCCAGACAAGCTGCCCCTGTCACAGCCTGCCCAGAGACGTTCACCTTACCTGGCAGGCTGCCCCTGTCACAGCCTGCCCAGAGAAGTTTGCCCACCTAGTCAAGCTGCCCCTGTCACAGCCTGCCCAGAGAAGTTTACCCAGCCAGACAAGCTGCCCCTGTCACAGCTTGCCCATGGAGGTTCACCCACCTAGTCAAGCCACCCCTGTCACAGCCTGCCCAGAGAAGTTTACCCACCCAGACAAGCTGCCCCTGTCACAGCCTGCCCAGATATGTTTACGCAGCCAGGCAAGCTGCCCCTGTCACAGCCTGCCCATGGAGGTTTACCCAGCCAGACAAACTGCCCCTGTCACAGCTTGCCCATGGAGGTTCACCCACCCAGTCAAGCTGCCCCTGTCACAGCCTACCCAGAGAAGTTTACCCACCCAGACAAGCTGCCCCTGTCACAGCCTGCCCAGATATGTTTACCCACCCAGACAAGCTGCCCCGTCACAGCCTGCCCAGATATGTTTACGCAGCCAGGCAAGCTGCCCCTGTCACAGCCTGCCCAGAGAAGTTTACCCAGCCAGACAAGCTGCCCCTGTCACAGCCTGCCCAGAGAGGTTTATTACTTTTGTTCCAATACACCGCACAACTACAATTATCAAACGAGGCCAGAGAGGGTAGGTTTACCCAGCCAGACAAGCTGCCCCTGTCACAGCCTGCCCAGAGACGTTCACCTTACCTGGCAGGCTGCCCCTGTCACAGCCTGCCCAGAGAAGTTTACCCACCTAGTCAAGCTGCCCCTGTCACAGCCTGCCCAGAGAAGTTTACCCAGCCAGACAAGCTGCCCCTGTCACAACTTGCCCATGGAGGTTCACCCACCCAGTCAAGCCGCCCCTGTCACAGCCTGCCCAGAGAAGTTTACCCACCCAGGCAAGCTGCCCCTGTCACAGCCTGCCCATGGAGGTTTACCCAGCCAGACAAACTGCCCCTGTCACAGCTTGCCCATGGAGGTTCACCCACCCAGTCAAGCTGCCCCTGTCACAGCCTACCCAGAGAAGTTTACCCACCCAGACAAGCTGCCCCTGTCACAGCCTGCCCAGATATGTTTACCCACCCAGACAAGCTGCCCCTGTCACAGCCTGCCCAGATATGTTTACGCAGCCAGGCAAGCTGCCCCTGTCACAGCCTGCCCAGAGAAGTGTACCTTACAAGCTGCCCCTGTCACAGCCTGCCCAGAGGTTTACCCACCCAGACAAGCTGCCCCTGTCACAGCCTGCCCAGAAAGGTTTAATACTCGTAGTAGTGCGGTGTACTGGGACGCAAGTATCAACTGAAACTCTGGAGAGAGAAAGAGAGAGAAAGTTAGGTTTATCCAGCCTATCCATAGAGGATGAATACTTGTAGTTGTGCGGTGTATTGGAACACAAGCATCAAATACTCTTGAAAGAGAAAGACAGAAAGAGATTTTAGGTTTACTCTGGTTAAGTTTAGGTTTACTCTGTTAGACAAGCTGCCCCTGTCACAGCCTGCCCAAAGAGGGTTACCTTATCTGGCAAGCTGCCCCCATCACAGCCTGCCCAAAGAGGGTTACCTTACCTGGCAAGCTGCCCCTGTCGCAAGCTGCCCAAAGAGGGTTACCTTACCAGGCAAGCTGCCCCTGTCGCAGCCTGCCCAAAGAGGGTTACCTAACCTGGCAAGCTGCCCCTGTCGCAGCCTGCCCAAAGAGGGTTACCTTACCTAGCAAGCTGCCCCTGTCACAGCTTGCCCAAAAACATTTACCTTACCTGACAAGCTGCCCCTGTCACAGCCTGCCCAGAGATGTTTACCGTACCGAGCACTTAACCTGAGTTCCATACACCGCACAACTTCAGGATTAAATGCTGACTCGCCAATGTGAATGCATGGTAAGTCATTCCATGAGATGCCGTTCACAGTTATGGTTAAAATATATATATTATTTTTTTTACAGTCCATAGCATCCACTTGACGAATATCATCAACAGTACCACAAAACTCTACTCAAATATGCACAGATAATTAATAAAACAGAATATAAGTATGAAAAAAATACCCACAATGCCTTGCACCAACAGTGCCCCTCAAACCGGAAGCAGGAACTGTAGTCCAGAAGCCATAACTGTAGTCCGGGAGTCTTGGTTGTAGCAAATTGTTCAACACAGCGATAAAAGAGCAGGGTAACATACGGTGAACATTGTAATAGATTAATAAACCAATAAAACACAAAACACCAGAATAAAGAACGCAATAATAACTAGAGGTCAAATTACATAAAAGACTCAAATAAAATATAAAAATAGTTTGCAGAGGGAGCGCTCCCCCTCCCCCACTATAGTGCTCACTTGGAGAGGTGACCAACCCAGTGTTTGAGGGCTGCATTTGAGTGGTGCAGGAGCATGATGTCTATCTCTCTTTTGTTGTTCTCATTGTGCTGATTTCATCAGCACAATAACCCTACAATAGGGTAAACTTCACTGAGTATCATTGTTGAAGGTAAAGGTTGACAGCATCAAACTAACCTATGTTCTCTATGGCATAGAGCTGACTGTCTCATCACTCATGTCTTAGTTTGAAGGTTATGATGATGCATTACTGACCTTGTGGACCATTGCTGGACTTCCCTTTAAAAAAAGACATTTACAATATTTAACATTGAAAACACCACTAATTTGACTTCTACTTGAAATTGAGGTTAGAGTTTATTACTATGGAACACTTATCTTTGAAAGCATTGCAGATTTTTCTGATCTATTTTTGCAATCAAATTAAAACTATTAACTTCAGTTGTTTGAGCTGGAGGTATTTATATTGTGGATAGGATTAGACTCATACCACCATGTGATCTTAACTAGCAACACCTGAATCAGAAGCCTTCCCGGAAGCAGGAACTGTAGTCCAGAAGCCATAACTGTAGTCCAGAAGTCTTGGTTGTAGCAAATTGTTCAACACAGCGATAAAAGAGCAGTGTAACATATGGTGAACATTGTCACAAAATATGATTTAACATTATTAAAGTAACTGGCAATATTTTAAACTAAAACCTACACTTCCATAATTTTTCTGATCTCTTTTTGCAATAAAATTAGAACTTGTTGTCTGAGCTGGAGGTATTTATATTGCAGCAGTGTGCTACCTAAATAAACCACACAATGCAAACAGAGCTTTTACACCTGTTAGCAAACACAGCTCAACTACAGGTTTCAATGTAACAGCTTTTAATAATAATAATAATTTACTCAGTCCCACTTTACTCAAACATGCACAGAAAATTTATAAAACCGAAGACAAACATGAAAAATTTGAGGAAAAGTACCCACAACCCCCTGCGGTGGAACAATGCTGTTTGATTCAATTTTATTTATATTTCACCTTCAAAATCGATGTCAGTTGACCCAAAGTGCTTTACGAGGAGGAAGACCCAGGGCTGACCCTTCCCCCCTGCAGCAGGAGGAGGAGGAAGACCCAGGGCTGACCCTTCCCCCCTGCAGCAGGAGGAGAAGGAAGGCAATGGGCTGACCCTCCCTCCCTGCAGCAGGAGGAGGAAGGCGCTGGGCTGACCCTTCCCCCCTGCAGCAGGAGGAGGAAGGTGCTGGGCTGACCCTCTCTCCCTGCAGCAGGAGGAGGAAGGTGCTGGGCTGACCCTCTCTCCCTGCAGCAGGAGCAGGAAGGCGCTGGGCTGACCCTCCCTCCCTGCAGCAGGAGGAGGAAGGCGCTGGGCTGACTGGGCTGGCTATATATTTATAAATCTAAATTTTTTACCTCAATTGCCTAAACCTATAATTACTATTACCATCATGAGAAAATGTCCAGTTAACATAGAAATGTTTTGCACTGATATATTTTATTCAGATCTCAGTTTTGCAGAGTATATTGGTATTTGCAGTCAAACAGAGATGTAACAACATTACAACAAAACCAAATCTTGATGGTGAATAACAACTTTAAATATAATTAAATGGATTTCTGAACAACAATGTTGACAGCCATATCCAATGAAATGGAGGTCCTTGCCTTCCTCACTGCCTCATCAGTGCTGGCCATTCACTGAAAGATTTCCAAAAGAAAGGAAGGGGAACATCAACATCCATCTTTTTGCTGCTCACTCTTACATACGGAGCTGTGCTCTGTGTAGCCTGCCTCGTTAGGTCAATCAGTCCATGGATCAACCCAAAAAACTGAGACTGTAAGACACTGGTGAAGTAATTAAGGTCATTATTGACACGGTCCAACGTCAGGCCATTATAAACTTCCTGTACTTTCAGTTTGGCTAGATCTTTATACTCGGCTGCACTTTTCCTTGCTTTTTCCAGTAGATCCTCTGTAGAGTGCAGAGTGTTACGCATTTCTGCTGATATACTGTCGATATGAGACAGAAACTCCCAATGTTTTGCCCTGAAAGAGGCAATAACCTCCTCTGTCTTTTGAACAAACAGCTTTAAGAAATCTGTCAATTTCTGGAAGAGCCTCTCTAAATTCATGTTGTCCCTGAAATCCTGAATGGCACCCATAATATTGTTCAGTTTTTTCAGTATCAACTTTCCACTAACAAATACATTGAAGCCAGGGACCGTAAACTCAATATCCCCAATTCTACTTCTAGTGTTTTCACTTATAGCTTCCATAAGGTTTGATAACCTTTGACCGGCCCTGTCAGTTGTTGTAGATAAAGATTGACTGACACTCTGGTAGATTTCCTGTCCAGAAACTTTCTCATCAAATCCAGGAAGACTGAATTTTGTTTCACTCAGAAACTTCCTCACAGCATCCAACAGAACTTTGATGTTCTCCTCACAAAGTTGTTGGATTTGCTCAGCTCTCATTATAAAATACTCTCTAAAATCTTCTGTTTTTACTGTGGGTATGTTGTCAAGAGTCCATGCTCTACTCTGGTCACTTAGCTGTTGGATTGAAATCCTTACTGTATCAAAAGTCATTGGGACTTCATGATAAGCTCTCTCTATGACATTAGAGATGAAGTTCTTTAGCTTCATGAAAGCTCGGTTGAGATCGTAACCAAAGTGAGCTGTGTGATACTTGTTTACAAATTTGAGCAGTGCCTCAGTCATGGCAGGAATCCTCTCTTTAGACCCTTCAATCATTTGATGTAGTCCATCCAGATTCCAAGCAGTCTGAAGGCTCAACTTCTCAGAGTTTCTTAGAGTGGCTTTGATGCTCAGAATATCGGTATCCTTGTCAGGTGTAGACTGGAAAAAAAGCAGACAGTTAGAGGGGATCCATTCTTGCTTTGACATAGTTAGGGCTTAATACTGCGCTGACATGTATAAGTGTGTTAGCAGCTAAAACTGTATACAGTCTATAAATCCATATGAACCTTTCCATTTTATAACATTCATTTGTATGCAGTACTCATGTAATCAACTGTAGCATGGCTGAAGTGGCATTGTACTAACCAACTTGGCTTGGCATGGCAGAGCAAATAGCCGTTATATCTGTAAGATCAGGCACAGGCTAACCCAGGCATATAGTACTAACCCTTTTGTAATATGGTTAGTTATATTGATTGATATTCATTCTGATTCTGATAAGGAAATAGTTGATGGATGTTACTTCTGCCACAACATTCTGTTATGAGACCAGCCTATGATAACACCAGCCTGTACAGGGCTCTCAAGTTGTATAAAAAGTTTGGAGTGAATACGTCAATGTTTGGGTACAAATTCTGGCCGACGGGGTGTGTGTGTGTCTAACTCTAGATGACCGTCGTCATAGTATACTGTACCTGTGCCTTGGCCGTTATCTATTTACAGCAGGAAAAGTTATTCCTTCTCAGTGTGAGAAATGGTTGAAATGCATGAGTGCAAATGTTTCATACTTAAGAGCCCTGCTTGCTATCAAACCAACCTGTTATCACACCAGTCTGCTATCCCCCTGACTGATAGTATGGTGATGTTAATTCAACTGCAGCAGCACCACCACTTCTAACCATGGACACATACAGGATGTACTGTGCCACATTTACATTACATACCAGATAACGGCTGAATATTTTTCCATACACTTGTGATGGTGATCGCCGCTGAAACAGGAATCCAAGGAAACCAGATGATGGTGAAGAAACAGAGGCAGTGATGCCGTCCTTGCGAGATGCATAGCGGAAGTTGATATCAACAAAGCTGGGACTAGTGAGGTCTATTTCAAGCGTATGATGGGAGATACTGAAAGAAAAGAAAATGCCCTGGGCTAGTATATACGACAAATCATTGACTGCATTGACTGCAGACAGTGCATTGTAACTAACTGCTAAACGCTAACTGCTAACCGCTCAACGCTCACCGCTCAACGCTAACCGCTAAAAGCTAACCGCTAAACGCTAACCGCTAAAATGTTATAAATGAATAAATACATAAAATGTAGCATGTAATAAACATGTGTGATCTGCTTAAACTATCCTCATTAAAGGGAACAGATGCAGAATTACCCTAACCCTTCTATACCCTCTGTTTAAAAACCCAATTCAATCTTGATTAACACAATCATCAACCATTCCCTAACGTGTCCCAAGTCTCATGAAAGTGTTTCCATGCTGTGGAATTACTTACACAACATCAGGAGAAGTTTGGCGTTTCATCCTGAAAGGCAATGAGGAAGTGGATAATTATGAACCCCTGATTTTACTCTACCAAACATGAAAACTCATAACTTTCTGTTATGTCTAGGTTAATATAACTTGTTTTATTAATGTCAGTTATTAATAAAAAATTATCCCTAAGGAACACTAAATTGTTGAGTTGAAACATGTGAGCTTGTACGCAAGCTGTTTTTATTTTACAATAAAAGTAACTGGCAACAGCAAAATCGTGACACAAATAACCCTCATCAAATAATAGGTTACTGCACAGAGTAGAAATTAAATAATTTAACATAGCATGACATGTAGTGGAGCAAATGGAAATTCTTAATACCTGAGGTTATGTGCAAAAACATGCTGCCAGTCAACGTTTACATCGCTGTGAATCAAGTTGCACTTTCCATTTAGATTAATCGCTCCATTCTCAAATTCAAGGGTTGCTGTTGCTGCAGGGGCAGATGCAGAGAGAAAATTTCAGTATTGAATGAAGCTGAAATGGATCAAAAGACAAAAATAGTCATGTTACTTGAGAATAATAATTCTTACCATACAGATCGTACTCCACAAAAATCATAGTGGAGGTGCAGGTGGACTTTAGTGAGGTGACAAGACTGGAATCCTTCTTTTCCAGCTTTGCAGTTGATGTAATATTGTAAATAGGAGAGGAAACCTTCATAGTTGTGGAGAGGGTTCCAAAAGCAGGGATAAAAACACTCACAGGCAGGTTGAGAGTGATTTCTGGGATTTCCAGATTTTGGTCAGGGATGGTAATAGTTGGTATTTCAAAATTGGAAATATAATTAGTTATATCATCCAGGTGGATTACATGGTCTCCAATGGTCAAGGATTTAGGAAAGGTGAGAGAAGAGATAGTAATGACATGCTGTGGTATCTTCACAGACAGGAAGGACATTTTGTTTTGAAGATACTCTGTGTTAATATCAAAACTGGGGACCTCCATTTTTGGCAGACAAGGAAGTTTGATGTCAAAGGCTGTGGTGGTTATTACTTTAGGTATTTCTAAATTCTTCAAATCAATTGTAAAGGCTGCCACATGGAGAGTAGTGAAGGGTACATTCAATGGTGGAATAGAGATGACTGGTGGTATAGAGACTTGATCAGGAAAATCAACATTTTCAAATCGCATGTCGATCTTTCTAATGACCTGTGGTAATTCTTTAATCCAAGCAGGAACAGAAAACGGATGTTCTGAAACACTAAAGATGACTCCCTCTTCAAATAATTTTGCTGGTAAGGCAAACGTTATTCCATCCATGTTTTTGGCGTAAACTACAGATGATGACACATTAAGGAACTGCAGTTTATCTATGCTGGTAGCCTGATCAAACTTGAGTATGTCCCAGACTGTCTTCTGGTAGACAGGTAGTTTAACAGACTTCAGAAAAGCCAAGTATCCTTCCAAAGAGACAGTTGCCTCCAGACGCACCTCAGCTTCGTCATTTGTCAGCTGTAACTCACAAGCATGAGTTACTGAAATGATCTGTTTCCTGCTGCTCCAGCTGAAGGTTTGCTTGTCTGATGTGATGGAAAGGTCAATGTGTTGAATGATAACAGCATCCCCCAAACTGCCTGTCTGGTTGAAGTCTGTTTCCACTTGTGCTGTTACGGTTGTCAACGGTACAAAATCTATGGTTGCTTTACCAAAGTGATTTCCTTTTGAGTTGAAATCTCCAATGTTCGCATTGTTATTGCAGGTGTAATTGCATGTTGCATACACACGTCGTAGAGATGCCTCAAGAGCGAGATTTTTATTCACATCCAAAGACATCATGTTTTCAGTTTTGTGATCGATGTTTGACCTTAGATCCGTCTTCACTGTTGTTCGCAGGCCATTTGTATTGAGGTAAAGGCTACCCTCATTGTCTATACTTCCAGCAACATTGCAACTATCCATCACTGTTATATCAATCACTCCTTTGGTGGTGGTTTCCAGTGAGAAGTACGATGACAATCCCTCCAGTGCCAAGTTCTGATCAATAATGCCCTTGCCTACAGCCTCAATTAGTGGAATGTTAAACGTGTATTTCAGTTTAATCGTGGAGCCTGCATTAGGTTTGGCTTTGGTGTTTCCAAAGAGTTCCTGATTGAATTCCAGAGTCACGAATGGCATGTTAACTTTGGCAAAGTTAGCCACAGAAGCGTCAATGCCCGTCTTTGAGAGGTTGATAGTGCAGTCGTGGCTTCCCACCATGTTCTTGTGCTCCAATGTCACACCTGTAGCCAGTTTTATACCCCTCTTTTTTGTCAGAATGGTGGTTCCACTAATCTTCCCATTCAAAATGTCAAATACAGATGTTGAGGTTGCTCCAAATTTGGCCACCATGTCAGACTGATTGTAAAGGCCTGCATTAGTGGTAATGGAGATTGCAGTTGATTTGAATGAGAAATCACATGTTATGTTGCCCATCGCTGGAAGCACGATATTGTTTTTAATGGTAGGTAGTGTGAAAGTTGGAAGAGTCAACTCACTCAGCGTCTCAGGAACGTGGAGGACAGGCAGCTCCAGAGATGGCAACACTAAAGTATAGGATGGCACAGAAAATCCCATTGTTGGAACTTTAAAGCTTGGGGTGCTAACCTCCTTGGGGATGACAAAGCTAAATCTAGGTAACTCTGCCCTGAAAGCAGATACCTCAATATTCAGCATGGGGATTTTGTAACCAGGGACAGTAAAGATTCTAGGAGGATACTTTGCGGTAGAAATCTTGTATTTATCTAATTGTTTCTTGGCTTTATTGTAAGAATTTGTAAGACGGTCTACCAATTTATCTCGACCTAACTCAAAGTGCGCCCGAAGAACATCTGCATTTCCATGAATTGCATTGTACAGAGGTTCCAGATCTAAATCAAAAACATGCATCTCTGGATTCTTCTGATACTGAAGCTTGAGGTTCATGTCGAATGACTGCCATGGAGTGGTTAGCAGAATATTCAGACCGCCATGTTCCCAAAGAGACATATCTTTAATTTCAGGTGTTTGTATTTCCAGATAAGGTATTGTAATCTCTGGAATGGTGAGGGGAACAGTCAAAAACTCCAAATTGGCTTCCCCATTTATTGTTGCATGGATGGTGATGTCTTCTGGACTGTTGCCCAGGCTGAAGTTGTGATTGTACTTATATTGATTAAATCTAGCTTGACCAGCGCAGAAGACACGCTGCACTTCAGAATTAAGAATGAACCCGTAATCCTGTTGGAGATCAACTTTTCCCGTCAATTTTAAGGGTAAGATGGTCTTTGAATGTACTTTGTTTCTGCAATCCAGTTCAATCTCAAAAGGCTTCACCAAAAGTTCCAAAGAGTTGGATACAATTCCACTTATTCTTCCAATGAGCTCAGCATTGTGGGAGGCAGTCAGCTCAATTTTCAAATCTCCTACATGAGCCTCTCCGTTTAAAATCATTACGCTGTTTTTGATGAAAGGGAGCTCCATCTCAGCTTTTCCTTCCACAGTAATATGGCTGAAAATGACAGATTCTGCGGTCACAGTTTGCTTCATGTTAACAGCCTTGCTGTTAGTTTCTCCACCAAAAAGGAACTTTGCAGTGCCAAAATGTATATTGAATTCTATATCACTTTTGTGCGTTCCCTCATCAGAGTAATCCTGAAATGACCACTTCCCACTTCCTACATTTCCAACAGTCACAGAAATAGTTCCAGACTCGAGGCTGGCAGCTGCAATTTGAGTCGCCGTGAGTTGGCTTGCGAAGTCCTTAGTTGGGATATTCAAATTGTGGTTATAGGTAGTGTTCATGGATGCGGATATTCCACTCTTCAAGGAAAATCCAAAGACAGTGACTGCATCTGCTGCATACATATTTGTAGTTGCTTTAGCAGTGGTTTTTGCTGATGCCTCTGCTGATGGGCCACTGAGCGTTAACGATCCCTCATGATCAACAGTGAAGGCCATATGTGTAGCTTTAACACTTTCAGTGAACACCAATTTTTTCATCCTTGGAGCTTCAAGACGGGTGGTGGCATCCAAAGAGTATTCAAGGAAGTAAATGGTAGATTTGGCCTGAGAGCTGAGGGTAGCTATAAACTGTGGATTTTTTGGCATAAGTGTAGAGTTCTGTAGAGCAGCTGCTGTCACAAGAGAGTAATAAGGAGATTTTATTCTTAGTTCACCATAAAGTTTGCCGAAAGCTGGAATTCGAACTTCACTGGGGACCTCTGGTAACTTGATTTCTGGAATTGGGAGCATTGTGATTTCAAAGTTTTCGCAAATGAATTTAGGAATATTTATTACTGGAAACCTTATCTCTGATAAAGTTATTTCTGGGAATGTTAAATCTGGAAGTGTAGGCATATACAATGCTTTTACGTTTCCAAATATTTGATCAGGTTCTGGGATTGAGATGTCAATTTCTCTGATGTGATCAATCAGTGCAATTATCTTTGCTTTGATTTCATGCAAATCTATAGTAAAGGCTGGGACAGTGTAAGCACCGAAAATTGTGAACTCAGGGATTGAAAGTTCAGCAGAGATATTAATATCCTGCAGTTTATTCAGGTTAATTTCAAGGGTGGGTATGACAAGGTCAGTCAGGGGAATAACAAAGGATGGAATTTCAATATTTGCTGATTTAAGTGCATTGAGGACACCATCACCTATCTGACTGATCTGGTTCACAATCTCTTGGTTCGTGGCCAGTTTGCGAATCTGATCCATTACTTTGTTAAACTGGACAGATATGTAAGCAATTATGTTGCTGTAGGATTCACTTGCCCTTCCAAGATGGATGTACATTTCCTCTCGGATATCCATGTCAATGACTCTCTGCCTCATATCTTCGAGAATTTCCTGTGCCTTAATCTTTATATCATTGTAGGCTGTTGTGTCAATTAAATCCATCATCCTTTTGACAATTTCTGCTATTTTAGTATTTTTCAATTTTTCCAAGTAATTGAAGAAAGATCCTTGGAACTCTCTGACAAACTCTCTGGATGCCTCTATCTTTTGCGCAATTTCATACTCTTTGATCTGTTCATTTAAATAGTTTGTTATGTCAATTATTTTCTGGTTTGCGTCATCAACAAACACGTTGTAGTCAAATGATTTAATGGACTTAATTAATAAGGACATGTGTTCATTAAGTCCATCAATGCTTTGCTTGAAGTCTATTGCATTCAACTGTTGTATGAAACTATCCAGAAACTCCATACATTTGTCATAGAATGCTTCTAAGTAAATCATTTTAAAATTATCAACCAGTGTTTGCAATGTTTGTTCAATTCTGAATTGTTGAATAAGCACTACAATTTGTTGCAAAAATGCCCCTATTTTCTCATCAAAATCATACCTAAGAAGTATATCTCTGACATAAAAATAAACAGTATTGATTTTTGTCTCTATTGCATATTCTTCAAGCCAGTTGACAATTACGTCTTTAGCGGACTCTAGCACTCTAGTCATCTCCTCAGATGAAATTTTAAAGTTAAGATGTTCGATATATTTAGAAAAATCAATTGAGAGAATATAATCCTTCAGGTCCTGTAAAAACATGGAGAGATCAAAGGTGTCAATAACTTGTTTTAATCCGGCCAGTTTCTCTTGGAGATTGGCTAAAATTCCAAATTTAGCATCAAGATCTTGGAACCAGGCTATGCTGCTATCTTGTAGCTTGCTGACATCCATTTGCCTGATTATATCCTCAGCTGCATCAATTATTCTGATAATAGTCTGTCTGAACTCATACTTCTCATCAAATGATCTCAATTCATCTCCAATCTGAGAGAGGACGTTTGAAAGGGTGGTAGATAAATCACCCTTGTCAATGTATTCCTGAATGGAAGCTATCATTTTGGTTATTTGGGCTGCAACATCAATCAACATTTGTTCAAGGTTTTTTCTTAAATGTTCCACATAGTCCTCTAAATCATCCAGAGTTAAGGCATACTCGTGTGTCAAATAATTAAGTGTATTTTTAATCTCTCTTACCTTGCTCTCCAAGTCAATCTCTTCCATTAAATCCCTTGCTTGGTGAGGCAGTTGTTTTAAATTTGACCTAAATTCACTTATTAATTGGTCAATGTTTAGATTTTTTATATATTGGTTCATGGACTCCAGTGCATTGACTATGGTTGTTTTAAACTGATCAAAAGCAACAGGAAGGCTTTCGATAAAAGGAAGCTCAATTATATGTGAGTCATTGTTCTTATCATACTTCAAGAAGCCCGATACACTGACTTCTGCATTCTGTTTCTCAGAACTGACATCTCTACCTTCATCAGTTTTACTGAAAAAGTCTGTGGACATCAATCCTGAAAATTCTAGACCAAGTTTTTCAGGATTGTTGTAAGTGTTAATGTCCTGGTTGTAAGCATGGTTGTTTAGTTTTGATTTAGTCTTCCAGGTCAACGATTGTTCACTGGGTGTAACAATACTATCATACTTGTTATCCAGGTGTGTATCATATTTACTTCCTTCTAGTAGGTGCGAGGTTGAGGCCCTGCAATGATGTGAGTATGCTAGCGCTAAGGGCTCTGCTTTAACAAGTAACTTGCTATAGAGCTGCCCAGTGTGTTCCCCGTAAAAATGAATCTCACTGTCACTGTTAGTGATGGCATTAATGGTAAGGCTGAACGGGACTGCCATGGTGCGGATTGTGTTGTCCAAACGAAGAGATTTGGAATCGATGTGTGTCTCACACTTAGACTTAGATGCAAGTCCTGCAAAGTGAAGTTCACAGTTCTGACGATATTTTGCATCTATTAGATTTCCAGTAGTGCTGCACTTCAGTGTGCCAGTGAGGTCTGCGTAGTGAATTTCATAAGTGTGTCTGAGCTCATGGTCCTCTCCGTAAGCTCCCCTGACAACACCTGACACCTCCATCTTGTACGGCTCAACTTTGACTTGACCCTCATTGTTTAGAGTCACATCAAACAGCTTGAGATCATTTTTCAAGTTCATGGAGGTGAAAAAAGGCTTCACGTTAAGCATGATATCGTGTTTGTATGCAGCATCCTCACAGATATAGCTGTCCACCTTCGAGCGGAGAGCTAGGGTCCAAAGTGAAAGAGTCAAAGTATGGGCGTTCTCAGCTTTAATTGTCTTCAACGATCCCATCATATTGTTAGAGAACTTAAAAGCATGCCTGTCCAGCTTAAGATCCACAGTGTTGTGTATGCTTGCATCAGCAGCATTGCCTTTCAAGACGCTGTTTAAGGATGCGGCAGCAGTCGAAACAGAACTCTCTATGGTGAACTCTCCTCTGCTTTCCTCTGCCATTCCTTTAGACAATAATGACAGTGAGACTCCATTGCTATCAAAGCCCCCACTAAAGATGCTCTCAAATGTTATGGGACTGCACTGCAAGCTGGTGGTGCTACTGGCGGCCATGCCATTTCCATTTGCTGTTGCAGAGGCCTTGTGCAATCCACGGCCACCTGGAAAGGTAAGGGAGCCTTCCAAATTGACTTCAAGACCATTGTAATTCAGTGTTCCGGTAATAAGAGAGTAAGCACGATTAGTTGCATCATCAGCTTGTGACTCAACTCTCACCATGGCTACTTCACTGGACAGACCAAGCTCAGTTTTGTGACGAAAGACTTTGCTGAAGGCATTTGAAGCAGCATCACATTTAAGGGTTAGTTGTGCATTTTTATATTTGAGCTCTGCCACATGCTTTAAAGCATCATTCTGCACATTTGTTTTAGACACTATGGACAACTCTGAATTTGAATACACTCCTTGGATTATGTTGTGAGCTTGGATCAATGGTGAGTACACACGCAGGTTTGACTCTCCTCTTCCTTCTCTTTCAACCGGACGAACAACATAATTATGACTGTAGGTTGAGTTGGTATAAAATGAGCCCACACAAATGCTTCCGTCCAGAGTGCCATCTCCTGTAACTTCCTCCGATGTAGACGATGACTTTGCAGAATAGTACAGAGAAGTGCGCAGACCTAAAGGACTTGAGGCTTCCAGTTTGTAGTTGGCTCTTGCCTTCACATTATCCGTCACACTTAGGGTTTCAAGGACACTAAAGCTGGCATCAAACAGACTGTGGCTGAAGGAACCATTCACAAGATATTTCAAGTTATCTTCAACTGTCCCAGAGATCATTCCTGTTCCTTTAAATGAATGATAAAGTGGGAGAAATGGAACCATTGTCAAAACGAGGAATAATTCCCAACTTACTATGCAACAATGTTAAACTGAACATGCATTTTTCTTCAGAGATGGATTACAGTACTACAATGGCATCATGCATCATCATGCAGTGACAGCTCATCACCAAAGCTGCATATTAGCACAGAGTCTTAAAACAGGATTAGACCAGCTGGCTCAATGCAGGAACAAACACACCAACAAAAAGGAAGTACTGAATCTAACATTTTCCACCTGTTTTATATCCTGGAATGAACATAAAATTTACCTTCAAGTTTGTAAGAGAGCAGGTTGATGGGAGATTGAGCCATGACTGTGTATTGAGCAATGTAGTTGGATACATCTTTGGTGTTGTTTCCTCCAGAGATGGATCCTTCCCAGCTGTAGAAGTTACTGTTAATCTTGGTTGATACCTCAGCAAGGCCAATGAGAGGTAGTTTTAAATCCAAAGTGCGTGGTATGGTGAACTGTGGAACTGGGTAGTCTGTGGCAGGTATTTCAATGCCTATAAAAGGTACGCGGATGAGTGGAACAGATAAAGTAGTGGGAACGTTCAGTTCTTCAGATGAACTCCCTCCGAGTGGAACAGGAAGTGAGATGGTCATTTTGTTCTGATTAAATTGGTACCTGAAAAAGCTGTCACTGTTAAAAGAACACAGATGAAAGGTTTTAAATGTATTAGTTTAGGATGTTGAATGTTTCCAGACTTTTGATCAACAATAACAAGAGAAATGAGAAGGGTAACTCTGTTGCAAGAGGTTGAATTGTGTTACATGATCCAATCCTTCTTAAAACTCATATAAAACTCCACAGTATAATAAAGCACAATTACTTACAACTAATATAATACATTTATCATAGGTTAAAAGTAATTAGATAGCATCCAATTGTCAAATTCAAAGATTTCCAAAATGTGTACCCAACATCCACTATGGAGAGGAAAATATTTTGATTCAATTTACTTGATCATCCAAAACTTTAAGCTTTTATTGTAAAGGTGACATAAGTAACTAGTCAGTCTGAAATGTTAATGGTTCTGAACTCACCATTGCAGAAACAATGTCTCAGGCAGCTTTGGTAGAGTGAACTCGGAAATGTCTCTCTTATTTCGAAGAATCTCAACATATGGGACAACAAATTTATCCAGCCATATCTTGCCTGCCTAAAAACAATGAATAATTATAAAATAAATCAATGACAATTCATAAGTAACAACCCTGTTAGAAAAAAGAAGTATCCTTTTCGTTTGTGTTTTATAAGACTATTTAAGTGTAATTATAGTAAACACTATTTCAGTGTGTACAGATACAGAACTATATTATTAGCTCTGCATACTGGTGTTCAAAAATTAAACTGACATTTTGTTTTAGGAATTTCTTTGATAGTCAGTTAAAATAATATAATAAAATGGTGTGTTCCACAGCAATACTGAAACGTTATTTTCATTTGATAAGTTAAATCAATTATATTATTAAAAAAGAGGTGAAACCATTGATCATGGTTGAGCAGAGTGAGTTTAGCTGTTCAGCTATTTCCACTTACCTCGATGCCCTTTGACACAATATGACGCAATTTCATATCTGTCTTTGCCACCTTCTGGTCTAGGATGTTGTCTATGAGCTCTTGCAGCTGCCTCTGGTAGTTGTCAGTGTTAGGGATGAGTTTTAGAATATCAGATTTTATATCCGACTTCATCTCAACCTCAAACTTGTAGTTATCTGTGAAGAAGAAAAACACACTCAGGTGCAAACACAGAATGGGAAGTTTCCTCAAAGTTGATAAAAGTGGGCAAAGTATTCAGTTCCCCAACCCCAAGGACAGTTACCATATCTGACTATTATGTTTTGCAGGGAAGTGGATTGTGGCATATTGATGGTCGTGTCAAACTGCATCACAAGACCCTCAGAGCTCTTCAGAACTGCTGTTGCAGCGGCTTCCACATTCATACTGGGGATAGCCATTTGGATCTGCAGCATGGCATTATCCATGGTCTCTAGTCTAATGAAAGAAACATTAATTCATACACACTTTTGTGGGCTTTGCATATTTATAAAACATTGTTTTCTAACATTTCATGCTTTTTTACCTGACACGTCCCATCAGGGTGAATTGTGGAATATTCTTGTTAGTGACGTCCACTGTGATGCCACGCATTTTCGTTCCTTTGACCATACTGTCTGTGACTGCTAACTTAATCCCGGCCTCCAAGTCAAAATCAGGGATATTGATCTCAGTGTCAAGAGTGTTTTTGTTGTACTTCAGTGTTGCACTTGCTTCTGTGGGTTCAGCCCCTGATATTTGTGCAAAACAGTGTTGTATTTACATGTATTCGTTGACATTTTGTTTGTTGTTTGTTTCATTTTCATTATTTGTGAATAAATTGACAGCCTCAATAGTCCTAAAGTATGAATAAAAAACTAGATGATTGTAAAATAGTTTTGAGTAACAGAGAAACCCTCTGTATATTTGTGTTACAAAATGTGGAAAACAAAAGTAAGATTTACTTAAACTGAAAGATGCACAATTGTTTTGTGTGTGTTGTATGTTCTGGTTAGGCTGTGAAATATTAAAGGGAGATAGATTGCATCTCTTTGAAAATGTGTAGTTTGTCAACACATATACCTTCAGCTTTCAGTGTTAACTTCAGAGTTTCCATTTCCCGATGTCCTTCCTCATTTCTCAGAGTTTCAGAAGCAATGACAGCAGAATATTCTGATACCTCTCCTGTGGGTTGAATCTCAACTGCAAACCTGTCAAACATTCAACTTGGTTACGGTGTTTATAAAGTAAAAGATGTGAAAGATTAATATTTTAAACAAACATTCCTCACCTGGTCTCTCCCGTTAGAGGGTAATAAGGGGCATCATTGGTGGAGCTGGCATTGGAGTACTGGAGTATTGTGCAGTATTTCAAACCAGTAAAGAGAGGCTGACATTCTGAGGAATCTGTTCTATCTTCCACCATAGACGGTACTATCTTGGTTTGGCTGGCTACTGATAGCAGTTGGTTGCTTCATGATTAAAGCAGTAAAGAAAAAGGTAACATTAAGGTAACTTAGTTCAGCAGGGGGAGCGCACTGAGCAAGCTTAAATATTGTACATGTCTATATTTTATATTTACTATGGTAAAATATATATATTTCTCTATGGCATACCCTGCTCAAATAAAGGTTTGAGTTAATTTAAAAAGAACTTTAGAAACCCACCTGACACTGAGAAGCTGTGTATGTCCTTTGGGGGCTGGGATGGATAGCTTGATCTGGTTATTGTTCACAGTGATCTTGGAATTCACAGCACTCTCGTGATAAATATTGGTGTGCATCTCAATCCCAGATACCACAAATTCAGGAACATGTATACCCATTTGTGTAATGAATTCCACACCAACCGATGGCATGAAAGACAGTTGCTGCAATTATAAGAAACAACATATTACTATTATGATATACTTCTGGCAAAGCAGTCTATTCCTTATTAATGTAATTAATTAGTACAACAACGAGCTAAAGTAATTCTGAGTTTGCCACTGTCCTGAAGTTTACTTTATTGTTTGCTTCCTACAACCAGACTACTGCCCATCAAAGGTACCTGCCTTTAATTTGTAAACTGTTCTGCTGAATGCTCTTATAGCTCTTCCCTTGGCACTTTTCATAATATACAAGTCCGCTATGTTTTTGGGTCTATCACATTGTTATGCTCAGTGACCGATGCTCTTTGGTAATGCTCTCTCTTGTAAGTCGCTTTGGATAAAAGCATCAGCTAAATGAATAAATGTAATGTAAATGTAAATAAAATAATAAAACACTGTCACTGCCCCTGCCCCATTAGCTGTTCAACCTACTCGGTGGTACAATGTCTGTTGGGTGTAAAGTGTCTCAGGACCTCACCATGCCAGGGGAAAAGCTGAACCCTCCTTTGGCACCGGCAGCAAAAACACCAGTCAAGGAGAATTTCAGCGGGAGGCCAGATGCCGATGGCAGAGAAAAGGCATTTTCCAAAAAGATATATTGAGCATACAGCTCACTGTCAGGTTTAGACAGAAGAGCAGCCATGGCCTGTACAAAGTTTGATATGAGATTATACGATTTCAAAAACAATACCATGACTAATTCATAAGGTTTTTAAGTTCGTATGTAATCCTAATCTTAAGTGTTTACTTTGGTAGGCAGGACTCTGAAGAAAGCATTGTAGTATGTGGAAAGTGAATGGACCATTTCCTGCATCTCGCTGGACTTGATGTATCCTAATTCATTTCCCAGAACCCTTAGGTAGGCCATAGCTTCCGGGGAATTCTGAGAGCCCAAATCTGCAACAAGCTTCTGGAAGTTCTCACCAAGTGAACGGAAAAGGTCTTGTGGAGCCTGTAATGATAGTATAAAACAACTCTCTTATTCTAACACATATTCTGACATATACTCTAATTAGGGTTAGGGTTACAGACTCTACACTACACAGCAGTGATATCACTGTGCTCTACACTACACAGCAGTAGTATCACTGTGCTCTACCCTACACAGCAGTAGGATCACTGTGCTCTACACTACACAGCAGTGATATCACTGTGCTCTACACTACACAGCAGTAGTATCATTGTGCTCTACCCTACACAGCAGTGATATCACTGTGCTCTACCCTACACAGCAGTAGGATCACTGTGCTCTACACTACACAGCAGTGATATTACTGTGCTCTACCCTACACAGCAGTAGTATCATTGTGCTCTACCCTACACAGCAGTAGGATCACTGTGCTCTACACTACACAGCAGTAGGATCACTGTGCTCTACACTAAACATCAGTGGTGCAGGTCCCTCTTAAACTCCAAACGGACATTTGGCTTTTTACCTGTCTTTTCATTCTTTCACTCTGCAATGGAGCAATCCAATTATCCAAAACCTCTTTTAGTGAGACTGGAACCTTTTCACTTGCCCAGTAAATGGCCTTGGAAGCTGAATCAGGAAAGAAGCCTCTTTTCCCAAACAGGGCTTCAAGACTGGGTTCAAATCCATTTCCTTCAATACCAACCTTGATAAGGGAAGAGAAAGTACTTTAGAAAATTTATTTTCATCATTGTCACATTTATGACAAATATATTTACCTCCAAAATGTCTACATTGAAGCCAAAAGCTTTCAGGGTGGTCTCCAGCATGACTTCTTTTGGCATAGACTCAGTGGAATCAAAGATGATGTTCCCCTGTGTGGACACTAGGGGGCTGTCCATCCTGTAGTTGGTGGATCCAGTGAAGAAGCCCATGTTGGTTGGTGATCCATGGTTTTGTAATGCTTGTGTAATGTACTGTCTTGTCCTTTGGGAATCAATACAATTTAAAGACACAGTTAATCATGTGATCATTTTTAATTCATTGTTCACTTTCCAAACATAGCAAACCCTAACCCTAACCCTATGTAAAATGTATGAGTAAGTGTCGATCTTAAATTGTAATGGAAGACAATGTAATATAGCAATGATCACTCACTCCTGAATTTTGGGATCCTCAGAGCGAAAGATATTGTCTAGGTGTGAAGCCACAAAGCTCCTGAGATGTGCTTCCTGCTCTTGTTTCAGTGTGTTGACCACCTGTGTAACAAGCGTCTGGTCTGGACTCTTCATCAGCATCAGGTAAGCCGCTACACGTTTCTCCACTGGGCTTCCAGAATCCTGGTAAACCTCCATGAGGGCACTTTGAACCTGTTCAGCAAAGCAAAGATAAATAAAGATGATTTGTATGCCTAAACCATTATACTAATAAAGATATAAAGAAAGTATCCATTCCTGAAACAGGCATATACAGGGATGGGGTAGAGTAGGCACCACTCTAATCATTTACTTATTAACTTATTTATAATGGAGAGGTGAAAATGTAAAAATATGTTGGAATTTAAAAATTATATTTGATATGGAATATGTGCAAAAAATATTTATCAGCAGGTTCTCAAATGTTATTGATGTGTTATGCCAGTGAACAGTATCAGGGAAGGGTTCGGTTTGCAAACCTTGTGTTGTGCCTACTCACATCTTCATCAATGCTCATCAGTCTGAAGGCCTGAATTGCTGCCTTTTGGACTGAGACAGAAGCAGCTGACTGCAGCGTGCAGGTGAGGAGTGCTGATTTTATTGATGGGTCAACATCCTGCATGGCTTTACCCATAACACCGATAACCTAAAATATGACAAAATTATATTTAAGAAATCAGCCTAGTTTATTACTGAGAAAGTTTATCAGTCAAAATGTTTTCATTTGAGGCAAATTAATGGTTGGCCTTAACCCCCATAACCCCCATGTGGAGGACTATATACATAACCCCCATGTGGAGGACTATATACATAACCCCTATGTGGAGGACTATATACATAACCCCCATGTGGAGGACTATATACATAACCCCTATGTGGAGGACTATATACATAACCCCCATGTGGAGGACTATATACATAACCCCTATGTGGAGGACTATATACATCCCCTATGTGGAGGACTATATACATAACCCCCATGTGGAGGACTATATACATAACCCCTATGTGGAGGACTATATACATAACCCCTATGTGGAGGACTATATACATAAACCCCATGTGGAGGACTATATACATAACCCCTATGTGGAGGACTATATACATCCCCTATGTGGAGGACTATATACATTACCCCCATGTGGAGGACTATATACATAACCTCTATGTGGAGGACTATATCCATAACCCCTATGTGGAGGACTATATACATAACCCCCATGTGGAGGACTATATACATAACCCCTATGTGGAGGACTATATACATAACCCCTATGTGGAGGACTATATACATAACCCCTATGTGGAGGACTATATACATAACCCCCATGTGGAGGACTATATACATAACCCCCATGTGGAGGACTATATACATAACCCCTATGTGGAGGACTATATACATAACCCCCATGTGGAGGACTATATACATAACCCCCATGTGGAGGACTATATACATAACCCCTATGTGGAGGACTATGTACATAACGCCCATGTGGAGGACTATATACATAACCCCCATGTGGAGGACTATATACATAACCCCTATGTGGAGGACTATATACATAACCTCTATGTGGAGGACTATATACATAACCCCTATGTGGAGGACTATATACATAACCCCTATGTGGAGGACTATATACATAACCTCTATGTGGAGGACTATATACATAACGCCCATGTGGAGGACTATATATACATAACGCCCATGTGGAGGACTATATACATAACCTCTATGTGGAGGACTATATACATAACCCCTATGTGGAGGACTATATACATAACCCCTATGTGGAGCACTATATACATAACCTCTATGTGGAGGACTATATACATAACCCCTATGTGGAGGACTATATACATAACCTCTATGTGGAGGACTATATACATAACGCCCATGTGGAGGACTATATACATAACCCCTATGTGGAGGACTATATACATAACCTCTATGTGGAGGACTATATACATCCCCTATGTGGCGGACTGTATACATAAGTATCACGTCATGCAGCTGCTATGGGTTATACATTAACTCCTTTGGGTTATGCATTATCTCCCAGAACAGACCCTTAGTGTCAGGAATGTCACATCTTGATCGTCTAAGCAGTCTCGTAGCATGTATTTCATGAACATGGCCACTTCAGTGACCTCTGGAGTGACCTGTCCATCATGAAACCTGCAGAGTATTACGTACATGATCAATTCTTAATAGTAAAATTGAGTTGGGCAGCAAGTATTCAAACATGTCCTGGTCAGATTGGATTGATATATTCATGTATTAATAGATGCATTGGAGGAATTGTGTAATTTTGGGTTTCCTGATGATAGCAAAGCATGTGACTCACCTCCTGACAGTGTTTGCCAGAGCATACATGATGGCTTTGCTCTGCTTATACTCTGCCATACTGAGCATGTCCCTGACATTGTGAGAGTTTGGGTGGGACTGGAGACCAAGGGCGTACACAAACGCATCCCGCTCCAGAGCCACACCATCCTGGGCTCTGATGGCTTGAAGGATGGCACTGGTGCATTCAGGGGTTCCACACTGAGCCAAAGCCTGCCAGCTTAACATGCCAGACACCTCCATCATTTCGTCAACAGTCTGGCTGAGGGTCTCGTTCCTCAGGGTGCGAAGACCTGAGACCAGCTTGTGGAACAGACTGGCCCTCCTCTGGCCCTGGTCAGTGCTGGACAGACCTTTCAGGTCTTGCAGAGTGCTGAGTACAGCATCTTTGGTCTGAACAGGGGCCTTGTCCTCTGGTTGCTCCATGTAAAGAGGTTTACTGTGACGGGGGTCAACCTCTATTTTCAGAAAATTGGCAATTACAAATTTCCATTATTGTCATCTCAAACTGCTCAATATTTATATTGTTACAAAATGATTTTAAGTGACATGATGTCAGATTCATAATATTGTGTCAACTAGGAATTTGTGTGTTGTGTTAATAAATCCTTACCAAAATATTTGTTGTTGATCTTTGCTGAGTCTTGCAGGGTCAGAGTCTGTGTGACCGTAGTGGAAATGCCATTATTCCTGTTGAAAGAACAAGATAACTGATCTATTAAATCATATAGCATTTTTTATAAAAGAGCCTGTGCAAATAGGCAGATACACACACGTATACATATGCACAAGCACACACAGACACACACACACACACACAAAACACATATTGAAAGAAAACACTAACTCATGTGAGAAGGGAAGGTAAAGGTGTTTTTCCGTGCATTCAGCAGTGGTCATGTGCTTTCTCCTGTTATCAAACTGATAGTTGCAATCTTGCGAACTAGTGATGAGCCGAGACATTGGCACATTCTGCAAAAGTCAAGATGCACTTTACTGAAAAGATGAACAACATTCTCACATTGCTTATGATTTTATCATAGTCTAATCGCAAATTACAGCATTGTGTCTAGATTGAGGGTCTATATAGGTGAGAAGTTACTGTGGTAGCAGACTGAGAGTGGAATGTTACTATGGTAACAGTCTGGTGGTGTAATGTTACTATGGTAACAGACTGGTGGTGTAATGTTACTATGGTAACAGACTGGCGGTGTAATGTTACAGTGAATCAGAGATCTTACCCAGCCTTGGAGAAGTGCAAGTGGACTGTGTGGCAACCTTGTGCTGTAGAATTGGTCACACTCTGAAAGATCTCTCAATACAGTCACATCTGTGACAATGTCCTTTCTAGCATTGACCACTAATTTACTCTTGCAAATGCCGTGCACAGTGCTCTGAAATAAAGATGAAAGAGTTCACATAACATGGGTATAAAAACTAAAATGTTCATCTTTTATCTGACTGGGGAAGCACCTGTCTGTGTTTAGTATTTCAGTAATAGTTCAATGTCACTGTTCTGACACTGTTACCTACCATGTAGTAATCTTCCTCTTGAACTGGGACCATGAGGGCAGAGATGATGCCTCTCTTGATGTTCACTATGTTTACTGGCTCCTCTGCTTCTGGGAACAGCTTCACTTCACTGGCATCTTTCACTGTGAACTTTAAAAAGTTCCTGCAACGAGAAACAGAGTCTGAGAAACAAGACCATCAAACATTCAGGATTCTCACAATGCATATTACAGTTAAAACAATGCATATTACAATGATAAACCCATTAAACCCACAAGGCACACTTGTTTATCCTACATGTTTCACATATTGTCGATTTTGTGACTAATGCCACACCATGTTTTATAGCAGTGAGACAAAACCTTTGTTAACTTGCTTTGAAATAGATTATCTTAGTCTAGTATTAAACTGATTTAGTATGGTATTAAACAGATTACTTTATTATACAATAAAGTTTGCAACATAGTCTATTGCATTGTACGTATGCATGTATATATATGATGCTTATACAAACTTTTCCATAGCAGCCTGAAAGGCCTCTGCCCCAGTGGCCTGTCTGTAGACTGGCTGACCCTGAGGGTCTATGACTGACACCTCACTGAGAACACAGTCCCTGGTGTGCATGAGGAAGCTGCATGTCTGTGGGACTTCGATCTCCACCTGTAGTAACATAATCATGGTAAAAGATACAGGGAAGTCAATAATACAACATTATCAGTGAAACGGACAGAGGGAGATTCACAATGACATCGACATACCTGACAAGTAACTTTGGGGCCATTTCTGAGGTTGGCCGTGCCGGTCACCCCATTTCGACTTTCTGTTGTATACTGGTAGACATATTTTTTTAAGGTCCTAAACCTTGTTGCCACTAGAGATACAAAAATAAAAAGACAAACGCAATATGACATGAACCCAGTTTAACTCTCAAGTTTCACGTCAGTCCTAATTGGTTGATGCCCACTGGATTCCCAGGTGTGGCTGTGTGATGTTGTGTCCTTGGGCAAATCACTTCACCCTACTTGCCTCAGGGAGAATGTCCCTATAATTGCTGTAGGTCACTCTGGATAAAAGCATCTGATAAATGAATATTTATTTAATTGTATTATTATGCGGTTGTTTTCTCACATTCTGGGTCTACAGGCGGATGTCTCCATCACCACAGGAGACCTTTGGAGCCTTAACTAAAATTGCCAAAGCACTCAGTCAATAATATCAATTGCACTGAATCATGCTGAAGACCATAGAGCAAGGGTCCAAAACTTATCTCTCACAAGCAGGTCATGACCAGATGTCATTGATCCATTCTGAGGTCAACGAACATGCAGTACATGCTTGAAACAAACTTCGATGTGCTTGAAATTATTACTGGAATTGCAACCGAAATGTATGCTTTACATAATGCAACCAATGCAAGTCTATTTCCTGAAAGCTTGCACTTACTAAATGGATGGATTAAAAAGTGACAGTTTGCATGCTTTTATACTTTGCGCTGTGGCTAGTAAATGCAGATCGTTCCTTGACTCTGACCACCAAGATACTATTAGAACTAGGCACTTACGATCCTTGATTTTCTATTGTACTTTCTGTATTAATTGCAAGTACTTTTGGATTAAAGTCTCTGCTTAATTAAAACAAATGTTAAGAACAGTTTCTCTTTCCTTTTAATTGATACTGATCTGAAGGTCTCCATCACACACAGTCTATACGTATTATAAGACCATGTTTTATAACCTAAACTATAACAACATGGAAGTGCATAACAGTTTCTGTATACATACATAGTTGTCATTACAAGTATTGCTACAAGTAATGCAAATAGTCAGTAGGATTATGAGCCACACTTACACAAACATGTCGGTGTATGGTCATCAACATTGTCATTTGGTTCTGGAAATTGAATACAGCATGGTCCAGAAAGAAGTGATACAAAATCATATAAACAGACAGATACAACAAAGAACATTAATTGTTCATAACAAAAACACAGTAACTACGTCATAATAAAATGCAATTTCAACACTCAGAAAAGTACCATAGTCAAGCAGAAAATACACTTACGAGCCAATGAGTAGCTGCTCACTAGTATTAACAGAAATAGCTTGATGTCACCCATAGTGGGAGGCAGAAAGACACCTTAGCTCTCTCAACTTCATGTAAATATAGTCCTTTTCTGACTCTCTTTTATAAAGTATAGACTACTTTAAATCTAGCTCCTCCCACAGCAGTCCCATATATAGATAAAAAGCAATCAATGATGTAAAGCCTATTCAAAGTTCATGAGCTACTGTATACCCAAGTTATACCATCATACCTTCACTATCAGTTCTCCACTTTCCCTTTATTTAATCGAATGAGCACAGTAGAGGGTCAGTCCAGTCTAGGGTCTCCTACTGCTGCTGGGAGATACAAAGAACCAGAGTTCAGAACCAAGGAAGGATCATCTTTAACCAGCCACACTGCAAAAACATCTGAACTACAACATTTCTATTCATATATGACACATGTATTGAGTAGGAATCAAAAGCACCATCACAACCAACAGATTTTCATTGGCTGGAGATCCTAGTTCAACATTGATGCAGGTTTGAACTTTAACTTTACTTTGAAGAGGCGGATCGACGAATCTGCTTTATCATTCAGTAAATATATTCACATGCAGGCAGACTGAAACTAAACAGTGGGGAAAAAAACTCGTATCGACTAGATTATTGTAAAACTGTCATTTATGGGGCGAAACAAGTGAGGCATGTAAAATTCAACTAATTAAAGTTACCCGAAAGTACAATTACCAAAGCCAAGAGGCGACGTGCATCTAACACGTACTTACCTTTTATAGGTTCACGTGATTTAACAGAGGACAGATACACAACTTTAACACTTTAGAAGTACATTAGAGTACTACTAAGTACATAAGAACATTAACACTTTAGTTTTGTCTTGTTTTTAACTAGGAAGACAGTTTGGACGATGTCTGACGGACTTGTAACTACAAGGTAATATCAACTGCTCAGTGATCTGGTTGTTAGTGGGTTACATTTATATCAGCCAACTAATGCATGTGATATATTTCAGTTAGTTTAAGAAAGACAGGTGGTCAGAACATGTTAACTTAAAGGTAGGATAAACAATGTGTGAAATACTTTTTGTCATTTGGCAAAAGTAACTTAACTCGATAACAACCAACACATATAAAGGTTGGATGTTTCCATTTCTTTGCTCTAGTTTTCTCAAGCAAAACGATCCACTGCGGTAGTTGACTAGCGATACTATTATACTATATTTATACTATACTATAGCCATACTAATACTAATAAACGTTTCATACTAAAATACTTTTCTTGAAATGTGTGCTGTCCGCATATTACTAAAAAGTACAATATTCTTAATCCCAGGTCATTGCAGAATGAGGTAACTGGCATAGACCTGCATGTCCCTCTGTACAAGGAGGTCAGGGGAGCCATGATGACAGGTCATGTTGAATATCAGATCATTGTGGTGACAAAGTTGGCTGCCTTCAAGTCTCCAAAACATAAACAAGAAGATACTATACAGCTGCTGGTGGGTAATGAGTTCTTCTGAGTGATGTTGATTATTGTTCACATCATGCACAATTAAGTATTGCTTAGATAAGCAGTGTTTTTTTGGGATGTGATACAAATGTAACCAAGGCCAGCCTGTAGGGATGGGGGGGAAGGGGGGGCTCCTTGTTAGAGCAGTAGGGAGCAAATAGACCTGGGTGTTGGAGTTACTCAAACATGAATATTAATTTTAAATAAAGCTTCTTAGCGCATTTTAACAAGGCATGTGCCACCCTATACTTGGACTAAGAATGCAACCGTAATATTAATAAATCACATGTCAAATCCCTATATATCATCATGGGTAAACAATTCATCCCATATGTTTTGCAGGTTTCAAAGAAGTACAGTGAATTCCATGATTTTTACAACCGACTTTCTGCCCTGTATTCAAGTATCTCCTTGCCTGCAATACCTCGAAAAGTAGTTTTTGTCAGTGAGGCTGACCTCTGTGAACGAAGGTTAGCCTTTGATGCTCTGGTCAAGTTCATCTCCAAGGACTCTACACTGGCCTCATGTCCAGAGCTACTGGAGTTCTTAGGTGATGTAAAACAACATTTAATGTTACAATTCTTACATTTCATTTAATGTAAAAATTCCTTTTACATGCCTTGGATTAGGATTAGGCAAACCCTATCATATACAACTGTCATGTTATAATCAAACCATTTAAATTGATTTGACATTAATTCAAACAATGTAAATTGTTACAAATATGTAAGAAACACCCATTCAATCGCATCATAAACTCAAGATCAATGTATTGAACTGGCAACTGCCAATAACACACAAGGTTTACCTTGAGTTTCTGGGCTATTTCCATTACTGAAAATACCAGAACAGACATCCAAACATTACATTGCATACCCTAACATTTATATCAAGTGAGACTAACCCTAACATTTTATTAAACATATTTCGTGTTTAACACTTGCACAAAATTTAACACAGCATTTTTCTTGTAGGTGCTAAAATAAATGGATTTGATTTTAGTAACAAGAATTTTGCTATTGAGGAAGACTCAGAAAACAAGGAGGTCAGTTTCTTTCAAAGAGATGAAACCTCCACTGGTGTTCCAAGAGAAGAAGGATGTGAGACGACACCTGACCCTAACTCTGACCCTAACTCTGACCCTAACCCTGACCCTGACGGGGATAAAGACTCTACAGAGCTGGAGAATATCAGGTGAGACTAACCCTAAACAATAACTATAGGAAAAAACTGTGAGACTTACATAGGAATATCAAGTGAGACTTATATAGGAAAATAAAATTAGAAAAGGTTAAACATAAAAAATAAGAAGGATGTCTTGAAGGTTTGGATGTAGTATTTAAAGGTCAATTTTTGTAATATGTCCAAAGAGAACCGCCTATATACGATCATCTTATCGATTATTTAATGACTACTAAACCAAGAAAAACACTTCAGAGTGCCATCTTTACAAAAACATAAATATTGTCGAATCTGGTAAAGCAATCTGATAGAGGATCATTTAATATGATAATTATACTAATGTTGATCATTTTAGTTTCAACTTTTAACTTTAAATTATCATTACTTCTCCAGGAACCACAGCCAGGAGATTTGGCTTCCAGAAGGACACAGTAGTGAGAACTTCACTTGTTCATTATATTTACATCACAAAGAATATCAATTCCAAAACAAAATAATTTGCATATATATCTTAACTGTAAAACATTGGAAATCTCAATCAGTGGCACTTTGACTTACAAACCATATCCAAAGCATGACATGCTTTCCTTGCTTATGACAATACTTTTCTGGAACGCCACAGAAACTAATGTTCATATAGTATGAACAGTTCATACACTTTTTGATCATAATAGTTGGGTAAACCCCTTCTTTAGTCAGATTTGTTATCACTAAACAAAATATAAATCAAATACAAAATATAGCATGTTATTATAGGTGTTGTGAGCCGGCAAGAGGAGCCAAAGCCAGGGAGTTACCTGCTGCCTCCAGCAGGGGCATCTGCTGGCTGTGGTGTGGATTATGATGCAGAGGAACTACTCAGGTAAATGGCTATATTGAAAAAGAACCAGTCGAAATGGTTTGGACACTTAGCAGATGCTCTTATCCAACTTACAGCAAGTACAGGGACATTCCCCCTGAGACAAGTAGGATGAGGTGCCTTGCCCAAGGACACAATGTCATGTTAGCACGGCCGGGGTTCGAACCTTTTGATTACTAGCCTGACTCCCTAACAGCACAGACACCTGACTGATGTTAATAATGCATCCCACTAAAACTTCTCAAATGCCATTTCTTTCCAGTTGCCCCATTCTATGCTAAATAATGTCATTTACAATTCCAGGATAGAGGATGACTTTGACAAACTTCTCCAAATCAAGAAACGTATCAAAGATGAGCCAACCTCAGTACCAAAGACAAGTCTAAAACCAGCACTGCTTAAGAAGTCAGCAACTTCAAGTGGGGTTCAAACTTTGATTGTGGATCAGTTAAAGAATCAAATAGATGTTTTAAAATACATCCAAGAGAATGAGTTGACTGCTGCTAATGATCTGGAACTGTTTTAATTATCTGTTTTATGTTCAGGAATAATTGGCTATGCTGATTGGAGTTGTTGTATTGATTGATGTTGTATTGATTGATGTTGTATTGACTGATGTATGGATTCATAGTGGACATTCCTCAACCCATTTTATAATATATATTGAAATACCTCTCCTAACATTTTCAGAAATAGCTGACCCAGTGGAATTCTTGTTTTCATAATGTTGTTCCTGTAACTGTGAGCCATAATGCTTATTTGTCATATTATATAATGCAATCTTGCTGACTGTAAAAGTGTTTAAGGACTTTCCTTAGGGTCATAAATACTGATGATGACACTGTGCTTCCCTGTGTTGTATCCTGTGTACACATACTGAAGTTCTCAACACCAAACATGATTTGTTTGTGATAGTTTTACTTTTCAAAAATTGAATTTTGGTTCATTTGCCATCTTTCGAATTCCTGTTGCACCTTATTTCAACAATTGCCAACGCAGCAAAGTTTTCCCAATGGCGTTTCATAAACCCCCAAAATAAGTCACGACTGTGCAAATCATCTGAAAATGCACCATTGATATGCAATGCATTATTATCATCAAATCATATCACAGATCAATTAAAAACAATTAACAATGAGAACATTTCAAGTGTGTTTTTTAATTCTTCAACCACTGAAAACTATCCCTAATTCTACAAGGTGTGAAACTAAAGCATGTCTCTGGAGTCAGGGCTGTGGGTGTCCCTCACCATGTTGGAATATACGGATTTGTACACACTCAATACGTTGGCGGCCGAAGGCCGAAAATGAGGGTCTCTCCTCTTACACTCTCCGTGAATGTGAAAGAGATGGAAGTGTACTAGATCCCCCCCAGGTACCCTGCCCATTAAATAACGTGTCACATCAGGAATTTTCCAAATATCAGTTCTTTCATCGTAACCTGGCATTAAGTCATCTGTAAATGACTGCCCATTGCCATGGGGCCAAAGCTGCTCTGGAGCAACAAAGTCCCCCACCAGCTCTCTATGACCACATTTCACCAGTAGGCCCCTTTCCTTATCGGCCAGAGGCAAAGCATCTAAATCATTGACCACAAGGTGAAAGTCACTGGTAAGCAGAAACTGTGACAGTGTTTTCTCCAGATTGTTTGAATCGCACATGACACGTGTCCCAGCAGGGCTGTTATGAAGGAAGTGTAAGATAGAAACATAGTCCAGAGCCAGCTGCATCCTAGTCTGCCAGGTGTCCAGAGTACGATACCTTTCACTGGCCAGTACGCTGTCCAGGTTGAGCAGGGAACCCAGTGGGTGGTACTCTGTGACAAGGCTGAACTCCTCAGGGCACAGTCCCACCAGCTGGACCACCTCGGGCCCCTGCAAGACTTGGAGCATAGAGAGGCCATGCAGAAGATCCTGCTGGAACTCAGGGGAAGAGAGCTGGGAGAGGGCAACCTTGTTACCTTTCCACTCAGAGAGATAAATCTGCAAGAAAAGTTAAACAAAGTTCTCGACATTTAAGTGTATTTCTTTCAGTAATATTGTCTTACAATCCCTCATTCATTACAATGCCACTGGTCAGAGCCTGTCATTTGAGGTGACTTACCTTCTTGACAGCCCCCTGGCCAATCAACTTTAACTTGCGAATGTCTTTGTTCATTTGTTGACACAGCAACCACGGAGAGCAGTTCTTCATAGATGAAATCTTGAAATGGCGGGGAAGACAAGGGCCATGGGGCTGCACTGGGTGGTGTCCAGTTTGGTGCAGTGAGTCTATGTACAGGTAGATTAACACATTCCCAAAGAGCAGAGCCCCAAGGCACAGCAACACCGCTGGTACGCTGCGGGTTGGGCTGCTGCGGACCATCACAGCCAACACCTACATCAACAGACAGTAGGTTACTGTTACGTCATGTTAGCAACTGTTTTATGTATCTTTGTTGTTTTGTAAAAATGTATTAGTAGTTTAAAGAACCGTTTACATGAGATTGAGCATTTTTGTCTCTGTGCTTCAAACCTACACGGTCGCTGTATATAAAATTCAATATATTTATTCAAAAAGTCGCATTTGGGATGAATAGTATTTAACATTAAAAGACTATGAAAACTGGATGTGTGTGTATTGGTAATGCTGCATAAATACACCTAGTTTGGTGTCAACGAGCAGGGATGGGGAGCAATGATAATGTCCATGTACTCATTTGTATGACTCATTTGCTTAGAATGACCACAAAGGGATAGCTGTTTTAAACCATGTGTGAAATGTAAATTAGCACCATCAAAACTACTTAAAGTGATGGCTACGCAACATTCACAGCTTTGTGTAGCATTTTTACAATAAACCCACAATATCATGACTGGGGGCAATTGAGGTAAAAATGCAGATATTTTCTTTCACTGAACTTTATATATTCATCAAAAACAATACTATAAATACAATATACTGTACTGTCATTCATTCCTTGTCATTCCCTTTAATCTTTCATGTAAAAGTTTTCATTTAGTTTACCGAGATAAGAAGCTAGAATCAACAGTATTTTCAGGTACAGCCGTACGGTAAACAGCAATCAGTGCGACATCCTCTGTGATATGTGATCCTGTGACCTGGGCAAGATAAAACACACTGGTGAAGATAAAACACACTGGTGAAGATAAAACACACTGGTGAAGATAAAACACACTGGTGAAGATAAAACACACTGGTGAAGATAAAACACACTGGTGAAGATAAAACATGTAGTTTGGACGTGCAGCTATACACATGTCAGCATGCATATTTCACCTGGACTTACAATGATCCAGACTGTGGTACAAAACAAGTTGACCTTTATAGTGGAAACCCCGAGGATGCAGTAGATGGGACACTGAGCCCATTGAAGAGGACTTGTCACTCTTTGAGCCACGTTGTCCCTGATGCTTTAGACGACTCCATATTTGGAGGGATGTGTCTAGTGACAACCTACAAGACACAAAGTTCAAATTCTGCTTTGAGTGGGAAAAGCATGTTTAAATCACATTGCAATATATTTGATTCATAGTGATGCACGTGTTCTGCTGCATGGTAGATGCCCTGCAGGTATCTTTACATTATCTTAACACTAGGAACACAGTAACTAGTCAAATGTAACTACAGGAGGATTAGCCAGAAAGGATAAGGACGTCCTTACCTTTAGTTTCCTTAGATGTCATTCTGGGTCGGAACACAGATCACAGTTCTCATTACAGGCGTCTTTATTCTCAAATGACTCGTTGTTTTGGTCTTAAACTGTGTCGTCAGATGTGTTATAGTATTCTTCTTGCAAAAACTCTATTGAAAAATCGTGAAAAACGCTACTTTCGAATAACCAAATGTTGACTCCTGTATATAATCTTTGCTCATCATTTAGTTTGGTTGCATTTTTCCCTAATGGAGGAAGATTATTAAATTTAGACTCCAGCTTCCTGCGTGACGCCATGACGTCAGGATCACGTGTTTGAATGCTTCTGGTTATTTGGGTTAGAAGAAGCAGAGGCAGCATTAAGGGTTAGCTTATCTTCTCTGTGTTGGTGAGTTAATTAACATCATAGTTACTGAACTGAAAATACTTTCTCCTTTGCAGAGTGCTTGCAAGCAGCCAAGGAACATTTGCACTTTATCAACGTTTTAACCTTTGCTTTTTACGAAGTAAACAGTACAAGATAGTCAAATGTAACTAGAATAGTTTAGAAATGTAGAGTAAACATGCTAACTTCAAGATATCTACCACAGCCTAACTGTTACCTAGCAACAGAACTGGAGAAGATGTTTTAAATCAATTCGATTTGTATGCTTGTTTAATATATTCAAATAACACGCTCATCTTTTCCTAAAATGATCCACGGTTAGCTAGCAGTGGACGGCAGAGGCATCTAACATGGCTGTGGCTGATGTAAGTAGTCTTTATTATCTTTGACATGAATTATATTGAATTTGTACTCAAATCTTGACTGTATCTGGCCTCTCCACCACACGAACAAACACTGATTAAAGTGTAAAAGCACTTTTCTGGACACTTGTCCAGGCTAACTCTACATGCTGTAGTTATCTCTATTATAATACAGTATTATTATATGTTTGACAGCTTGGTGCTATATTTTCATTTAAATTTTTGGCAGGATTTGAAGAGATACCTTTACAAACAGTTACCAAGGTTTGTTATTAAAGTTTTGCATGTATAAAGAAATATTTCAAACAGTAATATATTTACTGTTATGATATGTGTCTTGGAGATTCAATCTATGTTAACCATTTATGCCCAAAAGTATCAGTATTGTGAACATTGCATACTTCAGAAAATGTAATTATTTTGTCCACTTAGCTCTTTTACTGCTATCGGCCTAGTAGTAAGGTGTTCCTCTGCTGCTGTTTACCTTATAATAATAATAATAATCAGATTAATTTAAGTAAACTAGTTTGCATTGGGGTTGGAGGCAAATGATTCCGTCCAGCAGCTCTTCAATATTGTTTTGTGTTAAATTAGACGCTAACAGTTTCATCTGGTCTGTTTTCCATTGTTTTCCTGTGTTTTCCCATTCAGCGTTGAAGGTCTTCATGCTATAGTTGTGACAGACAGGGATGGTGTCCCAGTTATTAAAGGTAATATCAATTGTTTTGTTTTGCCAATATTTCAGTAGAGCACTGCTCAAACCATGCTGTTAGTCTTTAGAATACAGATGGACATAAATGTCACCTTGCTGAATTCCTTGCTCAGTTTAACTGACTTTCCATGAAAAAAAATGTGTGGAGCACTTGAGAAGCTTCTGTTAACAAACATCGATGTGTGTCTGGCAGTTGCGAATGACAACGCTCCTGAATATGCTCTAAGGCCTGGATTCCTCTCCACGTTTGCTCTGGCCACTGATCAGGGCAGTAAACTGGGCCTCTCCAAAAACAAAAGCATCATCTGCTACTACACCACATACCAGGTAAAATAACCTCTCTGGGACACAGTAGTGCTGCCATTGGTCAAATCAGTTTTCCAATGTTGTTGTTTTCTCTCTCAGATTGTGCAGTTCAATCAACTACCACTGGTTGTCAGTTTCATTGCAAGTAGTAGTGCCAATACAGGTAAGATCATACTTTACGAGAACGTTTTTGTTGTAACGTGCAGGTGCACATGAGGAACTGAGTACACAGGTGACAGTTCTCTGGCAGGGAGGCATGTCACAATATACCTGTGATTATACCAGAACTGCTCCTTAAAAGCAGGCTGACAAGACATTACATTTAGTCATTTTAGCAGACACTTTTATCCATAGTGACTTACAGCAAGTACAGGGACATTCCCTCCTGAGTACTAGCCTGATTCCCTAACCGTACAACCACATGACTACCCCATTCATCTGGATATTTGATACTGGTTTTTTAGTTGGCAGAGCAGGAGTGAACTAAATGTAACATTTAGTTTTAGCCTAGTGCAAGAACCTTTCTGTTCCAAATCATTGTGTATATATTTTTAGGCCTCATGTCATGTTTCTAGTAGCTGAAACAGAGATCAAGTAACCACACCAGTACATGACCACTCTGAATTGATTTAAGAGGAACATGATGTCTGGGGATGCAACACCTAAACTTTTACTTCTCTGATGCAGGTTTGATAATGACCCTGGAGAAAGAACTTGCGCCACTCATTGAGGAGTTGAAACAAGTAGTGGAGGTTTCTTAAGGTCACCATGGTAATCGCCCATCACAGAATCAAAACTGGAGGACAATATTCCTGAAACACTGTTCCACACCCAAAACAAATTCTCCAAAGAAAAGCCTCTTTCAACAGAGACTTTCGGTCTTAACATGCTGCATTATTGTTATAGTTGCATTTCTTTCATCTTTTATGCTTGAAAGATGTTCCCCTCTTGCTAAACTTTTGAGATTTATAAATTGTGTGATTATAATTGTGTATTAAATCAAACAATAATCACCAAACTAAAATGTAATAATTTAATCAAAATAACCCAGCAGAGTACTTCAACATATTAAGCCAAGTGCCCAACAGAAAGGTTACTTGGAACTTATAAAATATTAAACTTGGCTATATGAACTAGCCAGCTCTGAAAAACAGTGCTCAGTGTTCTGCCGAATGTCTGGTCACAGTGAAGTTACATTTAATAATGTACTAATACAATTCATAATATCGTAATACCATCCAATTATTATTAATATAGCCTGAAGTCATGTTGCTACCTTCAGTTTAAAACTTGCAATACAGGAACATCCCGCTTGTCTTAAATGTCCCACTGTCACCGTCCTTTTCGAATCTGTGACTGAAAACAAACAGTAGTAGATGTATTTAGTAAAGGTAATGTTTTATTTGTGACACTTAAGCAGATCATACCAGATGATGAGCTTGCATTTGAGCCAGTCTACAGATTATGAAACAACTCACCAGTTTCCAATGTAATATTTTGATCCACTCATCTGCCTCAACACCAGTCTTGGCACACAGATAAAATATTCTTTCTGGGAACACAAGGCTACAGGAAACAATATTAGTACTGAATGGCAACTAACCCATTTAACCTACTCAGAACTGGAACTGGGAAAACAAATAATATTCCATCAGTGTCAGAAAAGTCTTGGGTGTCTCTGAAAAGATGATGCAACAGGCAATCTGTAGTAATGTAATTTAGGCAATTCAAAACTTGTGACATACTCTCACTTGAAAATGGTCCTTTATGTTATATGCTTTAATTATTGCACCTTAGCTTGAATAACCAATTATTCTTATAACAAGAAGCACCTTGGAAGTTTGTTTATCAAATTTGTTAGTGATACTTCCCTTTTTTCTGTCACTGTCAATATTTCATCTTTCTCTCAGAGGAAGTGAAAGCAACCGACCAGCATCGAAAGCTGCTTCGTATAAATACAGTTATACATTGTAAACAATGCCTTCAAACTTCCTGCTGATGTTGTTGAGTGTACTTTGAGTGTTGTTGAGTGTATTTTACACTACAATGACTAGAAAAGCTGAAATTGTTTTCAAGGTATACAAGACAACAGAGGATTTCAAGTCTCATGACAAACAGGTTTTGATTCCGGTACCATTGGTAACGTTTGGTGAATGTCTAACACTGCATAGAACATCCCTGGGATGATAGGGCTGATAAGATAGATAAGTAGAACTGTTGAAGTGCAATTCTGACAGATCAAAATGTATAACTGCTTTATAAAGTTAACAGTGTCACATGGTAGATAACTCTGGCCTTACTGAAGTGGCTGAAGAACAACACAGACGAATAATGCCCAATGTACTCACCTTTGAAAATGCATTGCCAATGTTCTATACCAATGGAACTATGGAAACATTCAGTACTTGTAGTTCTTTAAATCTGACTAGTTAACGCAGAACGAACTGAGCTCTTCCCACTCACCAGAAGCAGTTGATTCTGTCCTGTGTGTAGTCAAACTGGACCGCAGAGCAGGCTGTCAGGTCCAGGGTGCGAATGGGCTTGTCCAACTACAGAAAGACACCCACATCAGACAGACAGCCATTTTGTTGTTGTAAACATTTAAAATAGAATAATGTACCAGCCCCAGTGTGTCTTGGGTTAGGGTCACAGTCCAGCATTTACATTATAATGTTATTGATCCATGGTCACACACTGTTTGGTGTTTATGAACCTAATGGTGATATCACTGAATATCACAAAATGTACCATGGCGATGATGACTATGTACAGATGGGATCACCAATCCTGGTCCTCGAGGTCCGCTGTCCTGACAGTGTTAGATGTTTCCCTGCCCTAGCACACCTCCACAGAGCTTGATAACGATGCTTCATTTGAATCAGGTGTGCTGGAGCAGGGAAACGTTGAAAACTGTCAGGACAGTGGCCCTCGAGGACCAGGATTGGTGACCCCTGATGTACAGCAATACTGGAGGGTATTTCTGAGAAACTGGCAAGACTCACCATTTTGTCTCTGAAATATTTAAGTTCATATCTCTTTAGTGTAAACCATCTCTGTTTCCAATTCTGTAGAAAATGAAACATGCTCTCAACCACACATGTTCTACCTGTGTGCTCAATAACTCCACTTTGTCATATTTTCATTCACATGCCATAAGAATTACATACTCTATAAAATCCCTTCTCATTTATTCACCTTAATGACAGCTCCTTGCTTCACTAAATACCCTTCCTTGGTGCCAAGCTGTGGAATGGTCCGCTACATTAGAATTGAGGTCACTCACCAGTTTGGCCAGCTGATGTAAGGATTTAGTTTGTAAATATCCTAGCAGTCATACCGATGGAGCGTTTTCCACCAGGTCTCTTTCTTTCCTGCCTGTCAGCATGTTGGTATGAACCCTCACAGATTCATAAATGGATGGCTCTTCCACTCGCAATGGATATGGGACTTTAAGGACAATGAGTGTACCTGGGTTAAAAAGAGAGACTGAGATTTGGTGGTATTTTATGATGACAATAAGACCATCCTAAAGGCTGAGAATGTTTTTGGAAGAAAACCATATAAAATGTCACACAATTCAACTTGAGAAAGTGATTCCACCTGTATCACTGCCCAGCACTGGTTGGTTGGCAAAATGTTTGACAAAATCTTGGAGAGATGGGAATTCATTGAAGCCAAAGGAGTAACCATTTCTTGTTCGTGTCAGATGGAAATGTTTAACTGAATCGTGAGCCCTGTAAATGAGATCATATGCATATTAGATTAGGATTAGATAATATCCTGAAACACTGTATATTCTGCAAGAGCAATACTTGTATAGTCTGTACATAATAATTTATCCCAGCCTTTACCTCTTGTGTGCATTCACTTACTTATTCTGCCCCCACTAATTTATCCCTGTGTGCACTATTCTAATCTGTTACCTCACACCCTTACCCCCGTGTGCTTTTACGAGACTGTGTGCCGTTGTTGTTTAGGAGTTTCCCCGTCAGGGATTAATCAAGTTTTGTGAATCTGAATAGATGGATGTTGGGGCTCAAGTTTGAAGAATAGGAGGGTTAGGGGATGATGAACCTGACAGATAGAGCGAAGCAGCCAGGACCCTTGTTGCTGTTCCTCAGAAGGTAGCTGCCATCCGTGCCATTGGACAACAGAAGAGCCTCAGCTGTATGACGAGACAGATCCAAGTGGTACCACCTGGGGAGTAGAAAACATCACTAGTAGCAGCATGTTCGGCTTGTTTAGGACAGGGCGTCCTATTCTGAGACATTTTTATTAACTAACCTTATGCACAGATAGTATATTGAAATTAACAAGACGTTCCAATTTGTTATGATAGTAATTCCTTCTAACCCAAAATGCCTCTGGAATCAGAATGGGGGTTTATTCGCTATGCAAGATAAACAGACATAGAATTTACTTTGGCAGGAATGAGCAAACATAGAACATAAATGTGGCCTACTAATAAAGTTGTACCTTAATCTGATTCAGATCCCATTGTGTTGACTCATACTAGTGCAGTAAAGCAATTGAGTGCGTGATTGGATTAAGATAAAATAAGTAGCCTTATTTGCAATATCAATTTAAAACTATCAAATACTGCAACAATATGGACCAGATTCACCCTGGTCAGGGCATATTCATCAGTACTTTGTACTATGAGTTAGCAGAGGAAAACCAGCTGTAGATGCAAAAGGCATTGATAGGGATGTGAAAGTTATGCTATTTGCATTTCTGATAAACCTAATAAGCTATTTTTGATATGTGCTTTTGGAAAGTATAACATAGGTTTACATGCTATCCATGTAGGTTTACTGACCCACATATAAATATGTGGGTGCACAAAGGGTGCAATGTCACCTAACAGACTTTCTGGTTCTAATGTAATCAGATGTACAGGGTTTATCTGCCACAAATGGTTTCAGGAAATAAGAGCGACATGTTATAAAGTAGTACATTTTAACACATACAAGTATTATTGTTTTCTACATAACTATTAACTTTCCATTTAAAAACCATCAACCTCTTTTCTCAGTTGCTTTATTTGACCATAAATCTTGTTTCAGAGACCAACTGGCAGCTGACTAGTTATCAACAACATGAGGTGACCAAATAAAACCACTATCTGTAATCAGCATGTTATGGTTATATCATATTTAAGAGATTTGATGACTATATAGTCTTCTTTATTTTTATTTACCACGTCTGGTATACTTTGCCATCTGACTTGGAAATACAAGCTATTGCTTCACTCTGACCACCAAAACACAGTGGAAAAACTAACTTCTGACCCTTGATCTTGTGTCTGCTAAATGCTTTGAATTTAAAAGAAAAAAGAAAGAAAAGAGACGACGGTTTAAACTCAACCTGCAGCACGTTTACAATTATGAAGCCAAGAGCAACTTGAAATCACTTAACTGACTTTCCACGTGTTATAATTATAATTTGAGACTTTACCTTTTACTCAAATGAATCATTTCAATCTGTATCTCACATCCCACAGTAAGGCTCTTACTTTCCTCTTACCATTGGATAAAAGATAAATGAATAAATGTAAATAAATGTACCCTAATGTCTCCAGCTCATCGTCCATATCCACTACAGAAGCTTGAGGTGAATCAATACCGAACAGGACACAGCTGGTCTGTTATTAAAGAGGTTGAATCAGCATTAAAGACACACCTGCTCTCATTATGGAGGAAACAGCTTCCTGGAAATGTTCCTCTAGTTTCCATTCCTTGACACAGTTCGTGAGGTGTCTTTCTTTAGCTACATTATGTTGAAGTATCAGACGTACTTTTTTACATTGTTATAGTAGCTGAACCTCATAAACTGACTTGAGCCAAAGCAGTTTTCTGTGTTCGGATGGATCTGGGTTTAGGGTCTATCATGTAGAACAGGTCAGACTGGCAGCAAGGAGATTTCATAGTAACGGCAGCGGGATAGTTAAAATAATAATAATAAAACATGCTGGTTAGAGAAGAAATCAGGGTGACGATACTTACTGCTTTAGTAGTGGATTTAGAAACTAGTTGATGTCATATCAGACCAACCTCTACTTGTTCTACACTTCCTTTTCTTTTACACACATTTTGATGCAATATTTTTGACAATTATTTGTAAGATTTATTCACTTTTACAGAAAGTAGATGCGTGGTATGCTACACATTTCAAAGATTGTAAACACTTTGCAAACAGTGCAACATGTTCATATCAGTACAAAATAAAGGTATAAGAAAATACGGTAATCTCTTTCATGCATGACCTATGAAGATTACCCATCTATTTATGGAGTTGTATTTTCTCACATCATACCAGTCAATACAAATGTCAGTGTTTACCTAATTTACATTCAAGTCCATTTGAAAACCCAATGTCATCTGAACACAGTAAAGACAAATGACAAATTTCATGAAAATGTCAAGTACTACATTAAGTAATCCTGTGATCTGTAATATGTGATTCTTTATGGTTTAACAAGCACCAATATCAGGGTTAAGTCCAGCAGTAGAGAATTTCATGTATGGCCAACCGAAGGACCTAACAGGAAGAAGGCGGAGTGCTATTATGGTGTTTCCATGGCCACAGATTATTCAAATAGTTCAATTCAACACAAAGTATTACGCAGCAATCCATCAATCTGGAGAAAAAAGAAACTCAGAACTGAACAACATTTTGCTATTTTGCTAGAGCAAGGGTGTCCAATCCTGGTCCTCGAGGGCCGCTGTCCTGAAGGTTTTAGATGTTTCCCTGCTCCAGCACACCTGATTCTAATGAAGCATCGTTATAAAGCTCTGTGGAGGTGTGCTGGAGCAGGGAAACATCTAAAACCTTGGGTTAGGGTTAGTGGCCCCCACAGTGGCCCTCGAGGACCAGGATTGGACACGCCTGTGCTAGAGTATCTCTGTTAATGTTTTCTGTGTGTTCTCCTACACTGAGAACAGAGCATCCTACCTGCCATCCCAGCTAGTTCTGTGTATCCATGTCTTGTACCTAATGTCTTGTACCTAAACCTTTGGTAACTGGTGCCCAAACTGATGAGACAATATATGATAAATTGTAACATTCCTAGAGAATTGTAACGTTTTTACAATTGCTTTACAATTTTTGCCAAAGGCAAAGACGTCAAGAGACAACTGAGCCAGTAATTGTGTTGTACTCTTGAATATCCTGGGAACCTGCATCGGGGTTCTGAAGGACCAGGTCGTCCACACAAAGGCTTCGGGCCTCAGCTTGGGTGCGGTTCCAACGCTGCATTCTTCTCCAGTATTCTTCTGGGTTCAGTTTGTCCATCTGAGCAGCAGCCAGTGCACAGGAGGGAGATATTGTGTTGTGCAAAGCATGGAACAGAACTCTATAACAGAAGGAGAATCAACCAGTAAGAAGCATGGAGATACTGGACAGCTCACTCACTTTGGGAAGTTGTTAACCAGCACCCCATTAACACTATAAGTGTCAAGTACCAGTCATTTAATCAAAGCAGAGGATGACAAAAAACGATTCTGCATTCAATCACATTACAGTAGCCTTCTTATATGACTTTTCGTCAATTTGTGAGTTTTATCACCCAATATTATTACATTTTCAATATCCCACAAGCTAGTTTAAAGCAATTAGGCACCTATTTCTGTGACACTGCTGCCATTTGGTGAGGGTCCTACCTTGGTAACAGTGCTAGGACTGTGGTGAGGGTCCTACCTTGGTAACAGTGCTAGGACTGTGGTGAGGGTCCTACCTTGGTAACAGTGCTAGGACTGTGGTGAGGGTCCTACCTTGGTAACAGTGCCAGGACTGTGGTGAGGGTCCTACCTTGGTAACAGTGCTAGGACTGTGGTGAGGGTCCTACCTTGGTAACAGTGCTAGGACTGTGGTGAGGGTCCTACCTTGGTAACAGTGCTAGGACTGTGGTGAGGGTGCACACAGCATAAAAAAGGGGTTGTGACATCTGCAGTGTTTCGACTCCCAGAGGGTTTGTAGGTGGACTGCATGTCACACACAGAGAGCTGAAGACCAAGATGAAGACCACATAAAACAGCCCACTGCCCACCAGCACCAGCCCATGAAACAACGTCTGGCAAAGAGCAAATATAAACACAGTTCAAAAACAAACACTAAATACCAGATTAGCAGACAGAATAGGAAGACATTGTGCAATAAATACATCTCATAAATACTCATGTTTGTCTCACAGCCACATCCAAACAATCAAACATCGTAGAGCTGGCATTGTTGAATTCACTCATTAGCAAAGAATTGTATTTTGTATGTATAATGTAATTTGAGTGAGTGTATTACCAGGGTGTGGCTTTCGAGTACTTGATGCAGCAAGATGATAAGAAGGGCAGAAGCATTGATTGGAGATCCGAAGGAAAGGATGTCGACATCTGAGCCTGCATATGCCTGTTCAAAAACCACACATTATAACCAGGCTGCATATGCCTGTTCAAAAACCACACATTATAACCAGGCTGCATATGCCTGTTCAAAAACCACACATTATAACCAGGCTGCATATGCCTGTTCAAAAACCACACATTATAACCAGGCTACATATGCCTGTTCAAAAACCACACATTATAACCAGGCTACATATGCCTGTTCAAAAACCACATATTATAACCAGGCTACATATGCCTGTTCAAAAACCACACATTATAACCAGGCTACATATGCCTTTTCAAAAACCACACATTATAACATCATAAAGAGAAATATATCATACCTTAAAGACCCATAGCCTGGTACACTCTCAGAGCATAATATATTTGTGCTTATTTTGCAAAGTCATAAACAGAAGTATAAATACCCAATGAATCAAAACCTTCCCTTAAATATGAATCTACTTACAAAGTAAGGCACAAAGAAGCAGACAATACTTTGGTAGAAAGCATCCAGGATTGTGAGCCAGAAGGTAGATGACTTGTAAGCCTAGAAGGATACATTATTCAAACAGAAACCCATTAAAAGATCAAAGGTTTGAACCTCTCATTTAATATTCATGTTACTTTCACCTTAATCCATACCATGGAATTATTTCCCAATTTGTAAAGTTGTGGTAACTTGATGAGAGTGCTGGCAGATACATCCCTGTCTAAGATGCCGTACAGCAGGGGAGGGACAGAGGTGAACAAGAGGTTGAATAAGATGAGCACCCAGGAGTTGGTCATGACGCTTCCAGAAAAGCCACAGAAGAACTGGTAGTAGAAGAGCAGGGTGACGTACATCTAGACAAGGAAAGAAGGACAAATAGGAGAGAGAAAGAGGCCAAAATGCAGCAGATCTTCATAATGGTAAAAAAATCCTGTACAGACTAAAAAGGCAAACTTACCACATTTTTATAGAAAAAGTAAAGGACCATGTTGGCCAGACGTGTGTAGCACCAGCGGCCGTGAACCAGCATCAGTTTACGAAGGTGCTTGAACCTGGAGATGGCAAAGTCACTGGACATAACAGCCTGGATAGAGAGAGGGAGAAGAGGTTTATTCAGTAAGAAAGGGTGACAGATGAATAAATGATGGTTATAAATAATGATCAACCGAACAGGGCGTGTTCAAAAGTTCTGCAAAGTTAGCTAGGACACATCTAGCTCTTGACAAGTTTAATTCACGTCACTTAGAGTAACTTCAGGATGGGTTTATGAGATTTTCCAGAAGTAAATTAAAGCCCATACTTTATTTTAACTACAAAAATGTGGTAACTTTTGAAACTTCACTGGGTAACTGATCATTAATCAGCCCAGCATCAAGAGGAAGGACTGTACCTGCATGCCCTCCTGGCCACATATTCCAACACCCACATCTGCCACCTGGATCATGCTCACATCATTGGCTCCATCACCTGGTTAAGAAAAGGATCCACTTGAATGTCTCAACACGCTGTGTAGTTGTAACACGCATAAATGTCTTGTGCTCAACAGAGGTATAAAATACATGGTTCTGCTTACAGCTTTCCAATGTCTAACCAAAGAGATCAAAAATGTAGCCTTTGGTAGCACATGACCCTTTACTCCCTGTAATATTTACCTATAGCGAGGGTCATGACATCCAGCTGCTCCCTGACAAGTTGGACCACCTGACTCTTCTGCATGGGGGTAGAGCGGCAACAGATGACAGCCTTACAATGCCTACTGAGTTCCAGGAAGTCCTCTTTTAGTTTGTCCTGCACAACCAAATCTAGAGTGGATCCATTGATGACCAATGTGAAGCCAGTCGCCTCTGATGTCAGCTGATTGTGTTCAACCTCTGCAAGTAATTCTTGGAACAATGCCTCACATGCCTCCTGGAAAATATTTAGTGAGAGACTTAGTTAGTAATTAGTTAACGGTCAAAACACATATCTTCATCCCTATGGCTTCAATACATTGCAGGGGGGGATGGTAATGTACTTTTCTTTCAGTTTTAGGAACCAAAACCCCCCAACATAAACTGCATCCTAGCCCTGCGACTAGCTGGCCCCAGTCCAGGGTGTGCCCCACCTAAGGCCCGAAAGTAACTGGGATAGGCTCCAGTCACCTGTGACCCCTAACGGGAATAAGCAGCACCAATAATAAGCAGTAGATGTTGAATGAATGAATGAACTGCATCCTTAAAGTGTAACTATTTGAATGTTTGTCTATCACACTTTCCAAACGTACTTTACTACCACAGTTAGCTATCAGCAGTTGGTCGCTGGGCCTCAGCAGCTTGCAGGCGCAAGCAATATTTATAGCAGTCTCTTGTTTGTCCCCTGTGAGGACCCATACTCTGACCCCTGCTTTCTGAAGTGCCTCGATGGTCTCTGGAACCTCCTCCTGGAGTCTGTCCACAATTCCAGTTGCCCCTGGATACAAAATGGACAAGCATACTAAACCATCTGCATGTCAGTCTGTGGTCAATCTTCTCCAAAGACCAATAACAGTAGAATTACTTCAGCATGATTTCAGTACATTAATCAATATACTGATCCAATTAGGAACAAGTAGTATATACCCAAAAGTGTGAGATTGCATTCCAGTCTCTGGGCAGATTCCATTAGTAGTTCCTCTCTGTTCTCTATGCTAGTTTCTGCAAAACGCTGATGCTTTAACCAATTATCATACTCCTCTTCCTCGAGAACCTGATGAAGAAATGCTCTGGCTATCCTTTCAGAAGATTTGGTACATGTTCAATGAATTATTGTTGTTAAAAATCCACACAACATCCGACATGTTAACGTACTTATAATTAAAAAAACACAGTAAAATATGTTCTTGACAAAGTAAATTTGTGCAAAATGAGCCTTTGAGAAGTATTACTAGAAACAGCTGCTATTTTAAGCATCAATTTGCTGTCACCCTTTTTGCAATGCAGAGTGTGCGGAGTCCTTCTCTTGCATAGCTGTCCAGGTGCTTCTGAGTCTGAGCTCTGATGTGGCTCTGTGTGCCGTCTGCCCGCTCTGCATCTGAACAGGAGAGATGAGGATGACACTGAGGATGACACTGAGGATGACACTGAGGATGACACTGAGGATGACACTGAGGATGACACTGAGGATGACACTGAGGATGACACTGAGGATGACACTGAGGATGACACTGAGGATGACACTGAGGATGACACTGAGGATGACACTGAGGATGACACTGAGGATGACACTGAGGATGACACTGAGGATGACACTGAGGATGACACTGAGGATGACACTGAGGATGACACTGAAGACCCACACTGAAGACCCACACTGAAGACCCACACTGAAGACCCACACTGAAGACCCACACTGAAGACCCACACTGAAGACCCACACTGAGGACCCACACTGAGGACCTGGAAATAAGAATGCTGCTAGACTATCCCTGCTATGGAAGTTTAAAGTTGTAAAATCACAGCAACGCAAAAATGTATAATAAAAAACCTAAAGGGGTAATTGACTGCAAAACCGAGTTCATAGGAATAAAGTTAGTTAGGTGGGAGAAATGGACATACAGTGACCATCACTCCAATGACTCTCTCTCCTATGCTAATCTCACAAATAAATGTGTCTAAATTAATCTGAACAGGGACAGTGAGACAAAATGCACTATGTTCCATTCACCTGTGGTCAAATCAGCCAGGTCCATGATGACCGAGTCTGCCCCTTTAGTATAGACCACTACCTGGCCTGTGAGCGGGTGCTGGACTACCACAGACATCCTCTTGCGTGTGGAGTCGAAGGGCAGGATGTGGAGCAGGTGCACATCTAAACTGCCCATCCCCGGCATCTCCACCAGGAGGCGCTCTAGAGAACGTCCCTGCAGGGTACAGCGGTAAGCTCTGGCCGCGTGCACCAGCGCAGCCTCGTCTGGACTCTCAGCCTCGTACACAACAGCATCCCCGCCATGCTCTTTGGGCTGATCCTCCCCTCTGGTGGAGCCCTGGCTGTCCATCCCCTCACCCCGGGTTACCAACAAGTCATTGTACACCATTGATGCTTCCTGTTCCTTGTTCTCTGTGTTCCGATCACCTTCCTTCTCGTCTCCAGAAGCTTCTGGCTCGTGTTCCAGCTCCTGCTCTTGACCTGGGTTCCCGTCTTCTCTGGAAGTGGATCCTGCCTTGCCCCTGGCAAACAGCCTGCTGGCCAAGCTGCGGGGGCTATCTGAGGCCTGGGGAGATGAGGCGATGGAAAAGTGGGAACGACCAAAGCGCTGAAACATGATCTTGACATCCTCTAGAGATGTGAGTGGGGTGTGGGACAGTTCAGGTACCCGCACCTGTGAATACAATCCCATTACAAATGGCATGAATTCATTGTTCCACTGCGAGAAAACTGCTATTCTGGGTTCTGGCAACCCCAAGGTGCAGGGGAGGATTAGAATGAGCTTTTATATACTGTATGTGGATGATTACAGACTGGACCACAATTGAGTTCAAGCAGGATGTCATGAAACCTTAACATCTTTAGCACAAACATATTTTCTTGCACAGCTTTACTTACCATATGGCGTTGTTGAGTGGGAGAAGACACCACAACAGTGTTGCAGACAGCCAGAGCCAGAAAGAAATCCACAATGTAGGTGAGCTCCTGGCTAAGAGACAAGCTCTCTCTCAGGGGGGACATGGACAGGTGCGCCAACTTCTGGACCAGCACAGGGTCTGGGATTACATCTTTTGCCTTAGTGACACAGAGACAAAATACAGTGTACACCCAATATTATCTCACTATTTCAATACCTACCGCATACGGTTAGATCTACATAGAGAAATGATGAAATTCTGTATATTAGAAGGAGACTGACCATACGACTGCTGAAGGCACTGTGGCAGGGCGTGGTGGGGCTGGGGGGCGGGGCAGTGACCTCATCTTCAGCATGACCTGTGACCTTGCAGCTCAGAGAGTGCTGCCTCAGAGACTTTGCACTGCTGCAGGACTTCAGAGTGAGCAAGTGACCCATCTCATCCTCCTCTGGCTCATACAATTCCAATCGCTTTGCTGGCAGATGGAGTGGAAGAATAGAGATGGAGGGGAAGAATAGAGATGGGGGGAGCAGAGATGGAGGTAGAGGAGATGAAGGTGGAGGGAGCAGAGATGGAGGTGGGGAAGATGGAGGTTGGGTGAAAAGATATGGAGGTGGGGAAGATGGAGGTTGGGGGAGCAGAAATGGAGGTTGGGGGAGCAGAAATGGAGGTGGGGGGAGCAGAAATGGAGGTTGGGGGAGCAGAAATGGAGGTTGGGGGAGCAGAAATGGAGGTGGGGGGAGCAGCGATGGAGGTTGGGGGAGCAGAAATGGAGGTGGGGGGAGCAGCGATGGAGGTTGGGGGAGCAGCGATGGAGGTGGGGGGAGCAGCGATGGAGGTTGGGGGAGCAGAAATGGAGGTTGGGGTAGCAGAAATGGAGGTTGGGGGAGCAGAAATGGAGGTGGGGGGAGCAGAAATGGAGGTTGGGGGAGCAGAAATGGAGGTTGGGGGAGCAGAAATGGAGGTGGGGGGAGCAGCGATGGAGGTTGGGGGAGCAGAAATGGAGGTGGGGGGAGCAGCGATGGAGGTTGGGGGAGCAGCGATGGAGGTGGGGGGAGCAGCGATGGAGGTTGGGGGAGCAGAAATGGAGGTGGGGGGAGCAGCGATGGAGGTTGGGGGAGCAGCGATGGAGGTTGGGGGAGCAGAAATGGAGGTGGGGGGAGCAGCGATGGAGGTTGGGGTAGCAGCGATGGAGGTTGGGGGAGCAGAAATGGAGGTTGGGGGAGCAGAAATGGAGGTTGGGGGAGCAGAGATGGAGGTGGGGGGAGCAGCGATGGAGGTTGGGGGAGCAGAAATGGAGGTTGGGGGAGCAGAAATTGAGGTTGGGGGAGCAGAGATGGAGGTGGGGGGAGCAGAGATGGAAGTGGGGGGAGCAGCGATGGAGGTGGGGGGAGCAGCGATGGAGGTTGGGGGAGCAGAGATGGAGGTGGGGGGAGCAGAAATGGAGGTTGGGGGAGCAGCGATGGAGGTGGGGGGAGCAGCGATGGAGGTTGGGGGAGCAGCGATGGAGGTTGGGGGAGCAGAAATGGAGGTTGGGGGAGCAGAGATGGAGGTGGGGGGAGCAGCGATGGAGGTTGGGGGAGCAGAGATGGAGGTGGGGGGAGCAGAAATGGAGGTGGGGGGAGCAAAGTACCAAAGAGGAAAGCACGAAGAAAAGCCATCAGCCTTGAATTAATTTTCAAATCAAATAATGAATTAGCCCTAACCCTAACGCCAGTGAAAAAGTCCTCTTTAATCTCACCATTTTCTTCATGGGGGTACTCAACTCCAAAGATGGTGCAGCGGCGGAACACCATCTTGTTCTCAGTCAGCGTTCCGGTCTTATCAGAGAACACGTACTGGACCTGTCCCAAGTCCTCTGTAATGTTCAGAGCTCGGCACTGGATTCTAGAGTCCAGATGGTCATTGTAGAAATCCAAGTCATTCTGGATGAAGAAAACCTGGCCCAGTTTGACAATCTCAATTGACACATACAATGAGATGGGGATCAGCACCTGTCATTTAAAGAAATGGGACATGATCAAAAGTGATGTAAAAAAAGGGGGATTTGAACTTGAAAGCTCTTACTTTGCAGTCAAATGCTCCACTAAGCTATATCCTAAAACTCTCCCCCTTCTAACTTAGTTCAAATTAAGGATGTGTTGCATTTTGTAGAAGACATGAAATGTGGCAAGTCTTTAAAATGCAGCAATGCTAGTTGTGAACCTTGTAATAAATTAATAATAATTGACAAAATATTGTAATATTTAAATATAATTCAAACTACCTGTAACACTATGATCAAGGTCCAGAAGAGATAAAAAGCAGCCAAAGCTGGAGAAGTGCGGTCAGGGATGGAGTATGGAGAATCATTCACGTTTAGAAGCCAAACACCATGACCTGGAGGCATACAGGTTCTGTTAGGAGCCAAACACCATGACCTGGAGGCATACAGGCTCTGTTAGGAGCCAAACACCATGACTTGGAGGCATACAGGCTCTGTTAGGAGCCAAACACCATGACCTGGAGGCATACAGGCTCTGTTAGGAGCCAAACACCATGACCTGGAGGCATACAGGCTCTGTTAGGAGCCAAACACCATAACCTGGAGGCATACAGGTTCTGTTAGGAGCCAAACACCATGACCTGGAGGCATACAGGTTCTGTTAGGAGCCAAACACCATGACCTGGAGGCATACAGGTTCTGTTAGGAGCCAAACACCATGACCTGGAGGCATACAGGCTCTGTTAGGAGCCAAACACCATGACCTGGAGGCATACAGGTTCTGTTAGGAGCCAAACACCATGACCTGGAGGCATACAGGTTCTGTTAGAAGCCAAACACCATGACCTGGAGGCATACAGGCTCTGTTAGGAGCCAAACACCATGACCTGGAGGCATACAGGTTCTGTTAGAAGCCAAACACCATGACCTGGAGGCATACAGGCTCTGTTAACAGTCTACTGAAGCCCAAACTAGCTCAGCCATAAGTTGCCAAACAAAAGATCATGAATGTGAGATGTTCCTATATAATGCATCTGAGGTGTGCTCATTCCACAGTTTTAGCAACAACACATTCACACATGAACTAGTATTAGCAAATGAACATATCCTGTAAATGAATGTGTGTGTATGGATGCAGATGCATTGTCACACAGGATACAGTGGTTACAAGTAGAGGAAAACACTTGTTGCAATAGACTTTAAGTTAGCTCTAACCCAGTAAAACAGACCACCAATGTTTATTTCCACATATCTCCTTGCTTGGTGTGGAAAGTCCCAGTAAAAGACAGTATTAGGTTTAGGGCTAGTCATTTTCATGTCAAGACGTAAACAAAACCATTTTTAATACAATCTCAATAAAGCTATATCTGGTAATTGGTGACTACGTTATTATGTGTAGTTATTATTTGTTCACAAGGGGAATAACTGGTTTCATCTTTAAAACAACAGTGTGTGGACAAGTGGCATAAATGGTCAGACACATGTTGAGTTACGTACCTACAGCTCCTGTTAGACACATAACCAGGAGAAGCAGCACACACCACATCACGTCCACATTCAGTCTCCGCTCAAGTTTACTACGCTTGTACCGAGGGCCACTGTTGTTCATCATGGCTTTAGTCTCGTGCCCTGTTTGGAAACACAACATAACACAATACCTAGTAAAGGATATACTGACTTTGCATTGGTAATGTATCTTATGGTGGCAAATGATAGTGTGAACATGTTCTTCGACCCATCTCATTAAACCATATGGCTTTAACTGCTGTTCCACACAGAAACCACCATGTGTCAAACAACTGAGGTGGACAAATGATGAAATAACGGTTACATGCTTAGTTACAGTAACATTAAATGTGCCTCAAAAATACCACTAATGTTATAAGAAGAAAATGCAGACATAGTGCACTGACATGTTCACGTTTTTTGTTCTTTTTTTCCAGCAGTTCAGGACAGATTTAATTGTTCAAATTCCCTGACTGACAAAACAAGTTTGTTCTGTAGTGATTCTACTAATAACAAAGCAAACAGGAAGTAGGGCAGGTGTACACAGGCCTACGATTGTACAGATAAGCAACAGGCCATTGGTGTTACCTAAGCAACTACCTGTAGTTGATGGTATCAATTTGGCATTGGGATTAGGACTAGGTCACACATACTGAAAAAACAGAAACTGCCCTTAACCATGTCCACGCAAACCTCCAACTCCGACCAGGGGCTGTTCCATAAAAGAGTGGTGCCCAATCCTGGTCCTCAGAGCCCACTGTCCTGAATGTTTGAGATCAGTGGTCCCCAAAACCTGGTCCCCTGGGCCCACAATCCTGCATGTTTTAGATGTTTCCCACTTCCCACACACCCGATTCTAATGCATGTTAGTTCTTCAGAGCTAGATAATGACCCACTCATTTGAATAAGGTGTGTTGGACATGGGAAACATCCAAAACATGCAGGACATTGGGTCCATCTGAACTACCAGGACAGGAGACCCCGAGGACCAGGACTGACCACCCCTGTAGTAAACCCATGCACACAATTGTAGACAACAGGTCAACCAGCAAGTATGATGGAAAATTATATGAACTTACCTGCATAGATCACAATACCAATCACAGTCTCTGTATTGCGAATAGTGCAGCTTCTCAGCAGGAGGTTGCTGTTGTGCAAGCCCACCCGAAACTTATTCGGCAGCTCCCTGAGGAACAACAAAGTCAGCTACTAATTATCAAACAGATATTCATCAAATGTACATGAAAAAAATAAATACAAATAATCTATAAACCTTGCTTGGAGTTTTAATAACAACAAATGTTGGTGTTTGTGCCGACAAGTACACCACTCCAGAAGTGACGTGGATGAAGCATCCTTTAATAAACATTAATATCAAATCGGACGATATGTTACGTAGGTCACAAGGAACCTCACATGTAACCTCGGAACCTGCCAAGGTTGTTGTTGGGAATTTCACACTCGATACGGCTGTTGAAACTCTCTGGAGCTAACTGGGATCCCTACAAACAAGACAAAGATGGAGACAAGGTCAACCATGCATCGCTGCAACTGCACTTTCCAATTACAATGTCTTCTCTTCAGGTGTTCCAGTTTACTGTGTCATATACCCTCATTTTCAACAGATAGCTAGTTAGTTTCCTGTCTTAACTACCCGGCTTAATACTCCTAACATGGTTACTGTAAATGTAATGTAAATGTTACTACCATGCTAGTGTTACTTATTAACCCCATGATTAGTACATTTTGAAGCCTTACTAAAACTTTTGGTTTTGCATAGTTTGGTCTGTCAATTGGAAGGTTCAAAGTCCCATCAGCTGTGTACGTTTCGATGCAGTTGTCATAGTTACGAAATGTGAAGTTATATATTTTACATGAAACCAAGGGGAAAAAGTGTGAAATACGGTAATTTATGAACACTTTACTCTACAAAGATGAAAGACATGTCATTTGTTGTTCCAGATCAAGAGTCCACATTAACTATGAAACAACACTGAATGTTAAACCTGTTGATGTTACAATGTCATCATACCTGTTGTTGGAGGTTTCTGACCACCTGTCTTTGCTTAAGGTTTGTCTCCCCATCTAGGTTTGCAGTCTCGATGTAGCAGACCCCATGAGGATCAGATGAGTAAAGCAGCAGCATGTCTGCAGGTATGATCTCATTACAAGACAGACGGACAAAGTCACCCACACGGACATCCCGCCATCGTTGGTCTACATATGCCTGTTTCCTCCTGAAGCACAAAAAAAAAGTACATGTAAACAACAGTTCAGGCAAAGGCATTTAGCAGGTAGGGTTGGACTCTTTAGTCCATGACATATGAGGCTTGTGATTTCTGATAACTATGAGCAGCATTAATAACAATACTGTTCTCTAGAGAGGTCTTTACAGACAACAGAGCTTGATAATCTAACACCACACAGAGTAGCTGGGTAGTCAACCTATTGTCCACCACCATTTCCTGGCAATGATTGAGAGCCAAAAGATACTGTGAAACACATGACCAAGAAAAATTGCATGAATAAATGTACACTGATAACCCAAGACAAATTACTCAATATAAGAGTTTCTACAATTACACGTGATTATGAAAGAGTGAATTTTCTAAAGTTTTAAATAAAAAGAGTTGCTGCACCAATTTACTGCGCCAAGTCAACTAGAATATGCCACAACACATTAAAAAAGGGGCGATCAATGAGCCAATGCCATGACTTTACTGCCTAAAGCCTGCTGGCAAACTAAACTATCGTGAGTCCCCTCCTATACTCATAAAGACCAAAAGATAAACCTGTCAGACACATTGACAACACCTAACCCTAACCCAACACCTAACCCTAACCCTAACCCAACACCTAACCCTAACACAGTCAGGGAGAGACTTTCTCAAAAAGGACCAGACCAAGTAGACACAGACATGGGTGAACAGCCATTCATTAATATTCAAACAGCCATTTAGCACAATGAAAATATTATAATCCTCAAAATGAGCACTACCCACTTTAAATTCTGATGCCTTCAATATAGTTTTGGTATACAAACTGTTTTAGATCAAACCCACCAAAGAATTCACCGGCAAACTGTTTAAACAACCTGTAACACGGTTTCCACAAATAGAGGTGTGACATTGTTCCAGAAAATGCCTCAAACATTCCTCCCTTCAGTGACAATTCAAATCAGATATTGGAATGTTTTATTCCATCTGTTATTGTGCTATCATATTATAAGGATATACTTTGTAATATACTATACTTAGTTGGACTAGTTGTAAATGTCAATATGTAGTCATAAATGGTCTTGTCAGCATTTGACACAAACATTCAAGAAAAGAAATTCTGCCTTGGAATGTGTACCTGCTGTAAACCTCACAAATGAGTCCGTTAATTAAATTGTCTGACTTGTGTCTCCGGTAGTCTTCGCAGAGGTCCTTCAGCGCATTAGCCGCCAACACAGAAACAATGGGAATCACACTGATTTCTGCTTGGAAGGCATTGACCACAGGCACAAAGTTCAAAGCCGCCAAGAAAATGAAATAAATGTTGGCAAATCTGTGAAGTTGCTCAAACAGATTCTTAGGAATGAAGGAGAAAAGTGAATACTTGGTGGTTGAGATTTTGTTGTTGCTATAAGACTCAAGGAGATCTTTGTCCTCTGTGCAGGAATCAAGAACAATCCACCTCCTCATCCCCAGTCCTGATTTGGGAGAGTGAGACCAGGAGAACCGTTTCAATCTGTCCATTTGTCCACAAAACCGGTATGTTCAGTATGAGTGTATGTATGAGTATGAGTATGAGTGGCTGTTTGTGTCTTCACAGTTATGTTGTTACTAGAAAGTTGTTACCAACCACTACAGTTTGTAACTCAACGCTTGTATTCCTCCTCAGGCCTCTCCAAGCTTGTACTTCCAAGATACATTTTCATTTCCTTCTAGGACCTTTGTCCATTTAGATGTTCTGTTGCCAAATGAATCCCTGTAGAATCAGTTATCCTTAAGTCGTAGTGCTCCGATCAAGTCTTCTCTAGGTCTACATGTAGTTACATTAGAGACAGAATGTGAAGCCACTCCTTTGAAGGGTCATACTCCAAGTCATAAACAAACTCCAAGTTGAACTTTACAACTTCCTTCAAAACGTATTGCAACAAAAGAGAGGACAACCAGGATGGTCAATATGAATCACCATCTATTAGCTGCTTGGTGACTGGTGTTCTTGTACTACTACTGTAGTGCCATAATCTCCAAGCCACTGATAGTACATATCTGCATTATGCCTAATAAGCCCTACCTACAGTTGACTAAGCAATGACAGAGGCTTTCAGCATTTATAGGACAGTCATAAGGTAATTTAATAATGGTACTCATTTCTAGTTTTGAATAGGTAACGTTGTCAACATATGTCCTTTGTGGAAGAAAAAAATATATATTAAAAAGTAGTCATAGTTCATCTATGATTACTGTATAGCATAATAGTATATATTTCCATACATACACAGCATTTGTACAACTCACCCACTGAAGACACTGACAATGTTGTTGTTGACCATCTTATCAAAGCGGTAGCGTCTGTAGTCCTCCAGGGCATCTTTAAAGGCAATGACAAGAAGGACCACCCCCAGTGGGATCATAGTGATCTCCTTCTGAAAGGCCTCCACCACCGGGATCCAGTTCAGCATCACTAAGAACAGGAAGTACAGGTTTGCTGCCCTAAAACAACACAGGGATGAAGGGATCAGCCTTCTGAGTTCATCTGTAAACATGACTGAGGATGAAGGGATCAGCCTTCTGAGTTCATCTGTAAACATGACTGAGTATGTAAATGTACATTTCCATTCATTTCCAATGAGACTGCTGTGATGGCCTCCGTGTGGCAGTATGGGACAGCAATCTGAGTTACCAATTAGCTGTATCTGTTAGGATTTTCAATGGTGTGCCAACCAAACTATTACTAAGCAATAATATATAATATATAATTAAAAAAATATATATGAATTGGCCAACCAAAAATATTATGGAGTAGGTATGGTTGTTTACAACATAATATACAATCTGACTGATGCAATGACAATCTTGAGAAAAACATAATTTCCTTGCACCTGTGGAATTGTTGAAACAAATTCAGTGGAATAAAACTCAGCAAATTGTACTTGGTAGTACGGATGTTGTTGCCCTTGCATCCCTTGGAAAATACTTTGTACTCCGATTGAAAAGGTCCATGACGAGCAACAACCACTCTGCGTTTCCCAGTGAAGCAGTCATGTGACAGGAGGGTTTCAGGAGAGCTCTTGGTCTGCACTGGGGATGAGTAGCAGCCTCTCCTAGAGTCAGCAGACATCAGCTGCTCCCAGCGGTGTCTGACCCAGTGGATCCGCTCCATCAACACACTGAGCAGCTACGAGGAGCCAAACACAGAAACCTCCACCCAGCCAAGACGCCTCTGCTGTGCCCTGCTCACCCAGCCATCATCCTGTTGGTACAAGAAGGATGACTGATTCAACAGGGTCTAGATCATTTTAGGGGGAAACTGAATTTAAAGTAGCATGCTAATATAGTTGATATAGCCTTAATTTGACCTTTCCTGGACCAGCATGGCTAAGTAACACTTGACTGCATCAAGGTCAGAGAACAGTGTGTTGTGAGAGGAGCATGAGAGAGGGTGGCATATCTATTCAATACCTTGCTTAATAAGTAAATGTACAATCAACAAAATAAAATCATCTAATAGCAATGTTTTACTACTAATTGATACTTAAATTTGTACTTGAAATAAATCCCAACCCATTAAAAAAGGCTTTCTTAGAACAGATGTCTCTATGTGTTCAAGATCTCTCTAAGGGATTTAGATTAATATACTAACTTTAAGGGATTTAGATTAATACACTAACTTTTAGAAAATATTTTCAGGCCAGTTATGAAGTCAGAAAGTGCCAAGAACTTCCTCGATTTTATTTCGTGAAACCAAAAGCTTAGGAAAAAAAAATAGGAACCGAATATATTAAGTTATCCTGGTTTGTTCGTCACGCAAACAAACAATGATTCAGTTATTAACAAAGAGAATAATAATAAACACAGTTTTATATAATATATTATATATATGATCATCTGGTGCGCCTTTGCGCCTTATGACGCTCAATGACTTTTCTCCGCATATTTACAAAGTAACCATATATAAAGTATATATATAGTATATATAGTATAGCCTATACCCTATATAGCCCTAACCCTATATATATATATATATATATAGACCCCGGAGGAACTTTAAAGTGTCATGCAGTGAAAACACTAGAAAACTGAGTCTGGTTGTTGCCCAGAAAAGGGAAGTAGCTTAGCTACACATAGATAGTTTAGTATTAGATTAGCCTACATCTACATTATGAACGTTGCACAATGTTACATGTACAGCTGTGTGTGTCTTTATACAGCTGTGTGTCTTAATGTACTGCTGTACAGTGTGTGGGTGTGTGTGTAGATAGAGGAGTTATGAAGACAAGACTGACTCTGGATGCTACAGCTAACTAGCAAACTACTGGAGCTGCGATGCATCAGTTGCCAACTTTCTCTTCTAATAAGGAGAAATCACAGTAACTGAAAATAAACTTACCTCCTTTTTCATGTGTTTAGTTTCTCAGTGCTGAACAATCCAGGTCTGGTCTCCTTTACTAAAGCATGTAGCATGTAGCATGTAGCAGCCAGCTGACTGATGACCAAGGAGCTTGTGATGAGATCCAGCCTCTGGAGATCGGATGACACACAGACACACTTTTTTCACACATTATAACTTTGAAGGTTGATGTGGATATGTTGTAAAAATACGTAATATAATTACATACATTGCTGGTTGAATGGTATCTGTTCAGAATAGATGCCCCAAGCAAAATGCAAATTAGAAGTCAATCCGACATCGATGAGTCGCAAGACTGCAGTAAAAAGACCTTTCAAGACTAATGATTGGACTAATGACCTGTCTGTCTAACTACCTGTCTGTCTAGCTACCTATCTGTCTAGCTACCTGTCTGTCTAGCTACCTGTCTGTCTAGCTACCTGTCTGTCTAGCACTCTGCCCTTGCGCGTTACTGTAGTTTAAAACCTGGATGGACAGAGGTTTTCTAAACAACCAGACAACAAACAGATCCCAGTATCGTGGCATCTTCATAGTCTGAGTTAGCTGGGGGTATAAAAGGTAAGAAGACAGGACAGAAAGCAAAGTCTTCTGGATTAATATCTCTCTGGGGGCGAAAATAGTGGGAAGGCCTCCAATCCATGTTAAGACCTAGACGGTCATTCTGATGGCCAATGACTATGATCTCTCTGGGTGGAGTCTGCATGTTCTCCCTGTGTTACCGTGGCTTCTCTCCAGGCAGTCCGGCTTCCTCCCACCGTCCAAAGACATGCATGTGGTAGGTTAATTGGACGTTGTTGAAAATTTTTTTTGGTCCCTAGTGTGTGTGAGTGAATGGTTGTCTCTACGTTGTCTGTCAATGTTGATAGCCCTGCGACTAGCTGGCCCCACTCCAGGGTGTACCCTGCCTATGGTCACAGCCAGGAATTGAACTCACAACCTTTCGATCATGAGGCCAACTCCTTAACCTGCTGAGCCACCTGACTCCCAATAGCATATCTGTTTATCACTCCAAGCCATCCTCCCCAGCCATCAACTGTTGACTCAAACAGAACTTCAGTCCCCAGACATCAATTTTGTTCAAAATATAATTAGCTAAATTGGGTGCAACTCAGTATGTTAGAACTGATGACATTCCTTTAGTTTGTGACCGAGTGAGACCCCCCATTAATACTTGCCCATTACTACTATTATTAAAGCATCTGTGTAGATGGATGGATGGATAGATAGATAGATTTGAGACAGTAATATATATGACTTATTAAGCTTTTAAATAAACCCATATGGTCCCTTGTTAATGTTTAAGGCCTAAAGTATTGACGGTAATGAGTCAGGCAAGTGTTGTTTACTTCTAAGAAACAGGTGCAAGGGAGGTGAAAACTACATACCTCTTAAACAACAGCGATGAGAGGAGATTTTCCACAATAATATGTTATTATTAGGCAGTGATCTACCCCCATCACACACCCTTGGTACCCCCCTGCGGGTAGTAATTGACAACAGCTACGCAATTTATGTTTGATGGCCACAATAACTCACTAAAGACGAACAAGAGCAAATGGCAACATGTAAAAAGGTAAAGATCCTGTGTGTGTAGATCCTCTGTGTGTGTGTAGATCCTGTGTGTGTGTGTAGATCCTGTGTGTGTGTAGATCCTCTGTGTGTGTGTAGATCCTGTGTGTGTGTAGATCCTGTGTGTGTGTAGATCCTCTGTGTGTGTGTAGATCCTGTGTGTGTGTAGATCCTCTGTGTGTGTGTAGATCCTGTGTGTGTGTAGATCCTGTGTGTGTGTAGATCCTCTGTGTGTGTGTAGATCCTGTGTGTGTGTAGATCCTCTGTGTGTGTAGATCCTGTGTGTGTGTGTGCAGATCCTCTGTGTGTGTAGATCCTGTGTGTGTGTAGATCCTGTGTGTGTAGATCCTGTGTGTGTGTAGATCCTGTGTGTGTGTAGATCCTCTGTGTGTGTAGATCCTGTGTGTGTGTGCAGATCCTCTGTGTGTGTAGTTCCTCTGTGTGTGCAGATTCTGTGTGTGTGTAGATCCTGTGTGTGTGTAGATCCTGTGTGTGTGTAGATCCTGTGTGTGTGTAGATCCTCTGTGTGTGTAGATCCTGTGTGTGTGTGTGCAGATCCTCTGTGTGTGTAGTTCCTCTGTGTGTGCAGATTCTGTGTGTGTGTAGATCCTGTGTGTGTGTAGATCCTGTGTGTGTGTGCAGATCCTCTGTGTGTGTAGTTCGTCTGTGTGTGCAGATCCCGTGTGTGTGTAGATCCTTTCCTGGTGGCCGGCTGGGGGATCTGTGGGTAAAACACCTGAGAGTCCCTGAGGGTGTTGGAACAGAAAGAGTCTGTATCACAGGAGGGCAGCAGGGAAGCCAGTAAAAAGTACATTCTTACCATTTGCTTGTTTTTAAATGTATTTGGTGTTTAAGTAAAGAATGAAGATAATTCAGACAATTCATTTATTTTACGTATTGAGTGCAAAGCACATGAAAGATATTTGTGATGTTGGCTACACCAACAAAATGACTTCAGTACCTTTTAAATACATTTACATTTTTTTCATAATAAGCAGCTTGTTGTTAAAGGGGTCTTAACATACAAATGCAACATACAGTATATATGTGAATTAATGAAAAAATATTTAAGTGTTTTATGAAGGAAAGATGGTTGGTGTTCATGCAGGTCTAACAACAATTGTTATTTTGCCTCAGGAGACACGGTAATTCACACATGGTATAATAAGTGTTTCAACATGTCTAAAATGATCTATAAATTCTCTCTTAAATATTTCCGCGGCTCACTGTTGAGATTACTAAGTAAAACATGTACATGTGGTCATTCGTAGTGTACATTGGATTTGGTAGGAACCCTTTCAACATGAGTCCTTTTATGAGCTTTTTTAATTCACCCAGCTGCTGTTCACACTTTTGTACTCAACATAGAAAGGTAGTCAGGACATATGCATCTGTTAATGCGTGGATATTCTTTTTACATTGTGAGGGTTAGTTGTGAAGATATTGTTATACAAGCTAATTATTACAGGGATATTTTCAATGAGACCATTATCAGTTGTGTTTTCTCTTTAATAAATGCAGCTAGTGTCCTGGATGACTATCAGCATATGAGGACTGTCAACTGGAGCTCATTAAAACCGCTTTTGTTATTTTGTTTATGAAGGCAAGTATGCAGTAAACTGATCCAGGAACTAAGCCTCTCTCCACATGAGGCATCATCTTAAAGAGAGTGTGTCTCTAGAGCCTCTCCTTATACTGATGCTGCTGCTTTTATGAGCTGAACTGTGTTTCACACCTGCTTGTTTGTTTGCTTCAGCCATGACTGTCATAAGGCTTTGAAGAGGAAATCAGGCCTGTGTATTTTAACTGTACACACAGTGTCAAAACAGGTAAGTAATCAGTGATGCCCACCATGTGCTATCATCATGACAGAATAGGAGATGCCCCACTTCTGGTACACATGCAACAAAATATTGGGATTTCATACAAAGTGGGTTAGGGTTAGGGTTAGGGTTAGTAATTTATCAGACTCTCTTATCCAGAGAAACGTACAGGGACATTCCCCCCCGAGGCAAGTAGGGCGAAGTGCCTTGCGATAAAAAATTTATCAGTTTTATCAGAGTATCTAACTGAGTGTTTAACTCTTTTTTTGTGACTATCAAAACAATAATGAAATAATTCCTTGGTTTAAGTCATGTCTTGCTGTTTCTACCAGTTGCACTTGCAGCACAAACATCTGCACAGGCCCTGGGCAACCAACAGAGGCCAGTAAAACGGAACTCATCCAAACCACAATGTTTCTACAACAAATCAACAACAACAAAAAACATCAGAATAAACTGAAATCCAAACGAAATTCCCACTGGTAAGAACATGACGTACAGTACACCATATTACAGTAAACCATATTAGCTACAGACATGCCAAAAGGTGTCATAGTAATGTTAACAGGTGTCATAGCTACAGTAATGTTGACAGATGTTATAGCTACAGTAATGTTGACAGGTGTCATAGCTACAGTAATGTTGACAGGTGTCATAGCTACAGTAATGTTGACAGATGTCATAGCTACAGTAATGTTGACAGGTGTCATAGCTACAGTAATGTTGACAGATGTTATAGCTACAGTAATGTTGACAGATGTCATAGCTACAGTAATGTTGACAGATGTCATAGCTACAGTAATGTTGACAGATGTCATAGCTACAGTAATGTTGACAGATGTTATAGCTACAGTAATGTTGACAGATGTTATAGCTACAGTAATGTTGACAGATGTTATAGCTACAGTAATGTTGACAGATGTTATAGCTACAGTAATGTTGACAGATGTTATAGCTACAGTAATGTTGACAGATGTTATAGCTACAGTAATGTTGACAGATGTCATAGCTACAGTAATGTTGACAGATGTTATAGCTACAGTAATGTTGACAGATGTTATAGCTACAGTAATGTTGACAGATGTTATAGCTACAGTAATGTTGACAGATGTTATAGCTACAGTAATGTTGACAGATGTTATAGCTACAGTAATGTTGACAGATGTTATAGCTACAGTAATGTTGACAGATGTTATAGCTACAGTAATGTTGACAGATGTTATAGCTACAGTAATGTTGACAGATGTTATAGCTACAGTAATGTTGACAGATGTTATAGCTACAGTAATGTTGACAGATGTTATAGCTACAGTAATGTTGACAGATGTTATAGCTACAGTAATGTTGACAGATGTTATAGCTACAGTAATGTTGACAGATGTTATAGCTACAGTAATGTTGACAGATGTTATAGCTACAGTAATGTTGACAGATGTTATAGCTACAGTAATGTTAACAGATGTTATAGCTACAGTAATGTTGACAGATGTTATAGCTACAGTAATGTTGACAGATGTTATAGCTACAGTAATGTTGACAGATGTTATAGCTACAGTAATGTTGACAGATGTTATAGCTACAATAATGTTGACAGATGTTATAGCTACAGTAATGTTGACAGATGTTATAGCTACAGTAATGTTGACAGATGTTATAGCTACAGTAATGTTGACAGATGTTATAGCTACAGTAATGTTGACAGATGTTATAGCTACAGTAATGTTAACAGATGTTATAGCTACAGTAATGTTGACAGATGTTATAGCTACAGTAATGTTGACAGATGTTATAGCTACAGTAATGTTGACAGATGTTATAGCTACAGTAATGTTGACAGATGTTATAGCTACAGTAATGTTAACAGATGTTATAGCTACAGTAATGTTGACAGATGTTATAGCTACAGTAATGTTGACAGATGTTATAGCTACAGTAATGTTGACAGATGTTATAGCTACAGTAATGTTGACAGATGTTATAGCTACAGTAATGTTGACAGATGTTATAGCTACAATAATGTTGACAGATGTTATAGCTACAGTAATGTTGACAGATGTTATAGCTACAGTAATGTTGACAGATGTTATAGCTACAGTAATGTTGACAGATGTTATAGCTACAGTAATGTTGACAGATGTTATAGCTACAGTAATGTTAACAGATGTTATAGCTACAGTAATGTTGACAGATGTTATAGCTACAGTAATGTTGACAGATGTTATAGCTACAGTAATGCTCCGATCTATCTGATTTATTGCAGACCTGTGTCTGTATGCAACATCAAGAAGCTGCAAACTGTTTATTTTAAACTTTCCATCGGTGAAAGACAATCCCACAACATTCAGCAATAAAGGAAAGTCAAAGTTTGAAGAACAAGATCTACATTAACAGTCAACTAATCCCTACAAAGCTCAACTTTCTCACTAACTCTAAACTTTAACAATGTGTTACATCAAAGCAGTTCCTCATATAACTACAATGTTAACACCGTGGGTATTTGTACGTGGTAGTTAATGGTTCTTTAAAGTAAAGTGTTGATGTTATAATTACTCCCTGAATGACGACACAGACAATGTACTCCCAGGTGAATTGGAAGGATGATGAACTGTGTGGTACAATTCAGCTACACAGTCTTTTATCAAAATACTTAAAACCACAACATATCAGTGAAGAACGAAAAAAGGAGGAAATAAACTGTAGTGTGAAATAAACTACAGTGTGAAATAAACTACAGTGTGAAATAAACTACAGTGTGAAATACACTACAGTGTCAAATACACTACAGTGTGAAATAAACTACAGTGTGAAATAAACTACAGTGTGAAATACACTACAGTGTCAAATACACTACAGTGTGAAATACACTACAGTGTGAAATAAACTACAGTGTGAAATACACTACAGTGTCAAATACACTACAGTGTCAAATAAACTACAGTGTCAAATAAACTACAGTGTCAAATACACTACAGTGTCAAATACACTACAGTGTCAAATAAACTTGGCACTTCAGCTTCTCACTGTCATGTAATATCTCTGACATCATCATTGTAAAATTAGGAACCTGGTTTCTTCTTCCCAGCAGATGTGGAAGCTTGACTGCATTCCATGGGCCTGAGCCACATTTCATCAGTGCTTTTTCCCTCATAGGCTTCCAACAAGGAGGATTTGCCACATCTGGACCTGACCCCCGTTCTTCTTCCACCCCCTCTGCTCCCTGCATGGCTCCCATCTTCCTTCTCTTGTCCTCTGGTCCCTCTCTCAGTAGCCGGTCATCTGTGGTGCAGTGTCTAATATATCCTGAGCAAGGCAAGCTAATCCCAGGCCATCCCGGCCAGCGCCCACACCTGTGGCTGATTGAATCCTTGTGGAGTACAAAAGCCCTGATTTACGGCCCTGAGGAGCTACGAACCCAAGCTGCAGCTGCGAGCCAACAGGAAAAGGAAGTTGTTCATCACGCTGCTGCATGGATTTCAACATAAATGGTGACCATGCTCATACTATGTGAAACCATTTAACTTCACATAACTGACAGGGAGGGGCAGTGAGAAATTGAGTTGGCTAGAATTGAACAATTGTTATGACCAGTCAACCAGCCCCTTTCCAAACACAAACAGAAGCCAAATGTACTGTGTGCATGCCAGCCACAAAATGTATAGGGATTCTTAGGCCTAAACATCACATTAGAACTACCAAGTGTTCAAACAAGTGAGTCCTGTTAATGAGTCCTTTTGTCCAGATGCATGATGTCAGGTAAATTTCAGAGCTTTGTCTGACTCCACACACACACACAAACACACACACACACACGGCACATACATACATTTCTCCAAATGGGTTCAGAGGTGGTTCTACTAACCACAAATGTTTGTGGACCATCATGCACCAATCATTAGTCTCTGAGCTCCACTCAGGAAATGACATCATTGGGACTCCGCCTTTGTTCCTCAGCTGCATGTTTACAATATAACTTCCTCTCCTGTGCAGGCTGTGCTAGCTGTGCACACTCAGCTGTATGTTTGGGGACGTATTTAGTTTTTGTTGTTTTATAATATCATTATGTTTTGTGCAACAATATGATTAAATTATGTATTTTTATGGATGCAATGTTTTGGGGGGGATGGATGATATGGTTACATATATAAATTGACTGGACAGTTATTTAATATCCCACGTCTTTAAACTAACTGTCTTCTGGGGGAGGTGCCTCTTCAATAGTGCTAAGCCATGATAGAGTGAAACAGTTACTATATGCATGCATGCTAAACTGAAGTATTTGTCTGTGTCTATGTGTCCAAAGAAAGAATAATGAGCATAATCAGAGCCTCTTGGACAAGAACAAGTATGACTGTTAAGATACACAATCATCTGTATCATGAATGCAGCAGTCTGTATCATGAATGTAGCAGTCTGTATCATGAATGTAGCAGTCTGTATCATGAATGCAGCAGTCTGTATCATGAATGCAGCAGTCTGTATCATGAATGCAGCAGTCTGTATCATGAATGCAGCAGTCTGTATCATGAATGCAGCAGTCTGTATCATGAATGTAGCAGTCTGTATCATGAATGCAGCAGTCTGTATCATGAATGCAGCAGTCTGTATCATGAATGCAGCAGTCTGTATCATGAATGCAGCAGTCTGTATCATGAATGCAGCAGTCTGTATCATGAATGCAGCAGTCTGTATCATGAATGCAGCAATCTGTATCATGAATGTAGCAATCTGTATCATGAATGCAGCAGTCTGTATCATCAGCAGCACAGTCCACACAACCCTAACAGCTTGTTCTCTCCTCTATCATATCTCAGAAATGTCCTCTGCTTTATGCACACAGATCCCAGCTTGTTCAGACCTGGTTGACTTGTTTGTGAACCAGTTTTTACATGTTTTCTCTGGACTTTAATTTACAGTTTCCTGACTGTGCTTTTCAAGCCAGAACACCTGCAACAATTAAAAGGTCTACAGAAACGTCCTAAACCAGCAGTTTAAAATGATCATCAGTGATTACATATGTCTTGTGGGACAATGACAATTGACAGTCTGGATCTGCTTATTGACAAAGACAACTTATTGTGCCAATTACCCTCACATGATACAATAACACAATAACTTAAAATGTATCACAAGAATCTCTGAAGAAGTAAAATTCAGAGAAAAAATTCCAGACAAACATTCTTACAGACAGAGGTCATCAGAGGTTATCAGAGGTCATCAGATGTCATCAGAGGTCATCAGAGGTCATCAGAGGTCATCAGAGGTCATCAGAGGTCATCAGAGGTCATCAGAGGTCATCAGATGTCATCAGAGGTCAAATGAAAGTGGATAAAATATGAAAGACAACAGTGATAATTTGTCAAGTGAACTCTTAGTTTGTTGACAGTGTTTATCATGCTGGGACTGATCAGGTGTTTTACTGTCCAACAGTGGTCAGTAAAGTGGTCAGTAACAGTCTAGATCTTAATGCTGTTTACTTAAGTCTTTCTTATTACCAAAGTTGAGAATCCACAGTCCCTCAGCCAAGTGCAACTGAAAACATATGGATTCGACAGGAAAAGCTAATAAATAAAGATATGAGTTCTTTTGACTCTTGTTTCACTCAATGCAGCACTGTTGAGAAAACATGAGCTGTTTTTAGGCTGTAAGTGAATAGTCATATAAGAAACAACTAGCTATTTAAAGCTGCTTTGATTTTACTGGTCATTTGTAAATGCTACTGGTAAAGCACAACATTTGAATGCGAGTACTTTTGTACAACATACATTGAAATGCCAGCATGAACCAATGAGCATAATAATTGCACCCAAGCAGAACTCTTAGCAGTAATAAAACAGTGTTTGGTTTCATGTGTAGTTCCTTAACTGGAACGTATGGATAAAAAGTCATGCTGTCCTCTACATTTACTGCATCAAGCACATGCCATCCTATGAACATGCTGCTTAACCTCACACAGTGTGTCTTCAAACTCTGACCCTGACCCTAGCCCAATAACATATAATGTAATGTAAACACTCCACATTTCAGTGTTTACTGTGTCTAAGCTCTTTAGACAATACATATGTTGTGATGCACACAATCCTTTAGTAGCACATACTGTGAAATGTTCTGCCACACACATATTTAGGGTCCGTTAACAACATTATCTATGACCTAACTTTGTAAAGATTTGAAAACAAAAGATTCTACAGCCGAATTTATTACATCTGTTCTCAATTACACAGGACAAAATGTAACCTCTTGCACAAGACTGGACTTCTGTCCAAGGAACAGTAGGAAAGGATGCAGTGATTCACTGCAAATATTCAGACATTTCTTCACCAAGGCTTCGAACAGACCATGACAATGATAAATGTTTCAGCGTCCCCATTTTCCCCCAGAAATGAAAGCATTTGAGGATTCCAAACCAAAACGTACCAGAATTTGAATCATATGTTTTACACTAGGGTCACTAGGGTCACCTTTTACACTAGGGTCACCTTTTACACTAGAGTCATCCATATATATTTGCCGTGTAAAAACCTTGTCTTTTCCCACGTACAAAAAACATTTACAAGGCTTGGCTGAAGAAAAACCGATATTGCCCTTTATATATTATATGGAATATATATATATATATATTATATATTATATCATCCAGTACTCTGTGTGAATCGTGTGCGAGAGGATATGGGGCAAAACTAAGCCATCGCTGATGTGTGACAGATATCAGAGGGATCGACATGGGCACCTGCCACATTGTTGCTGTGTGTGTGTGCATACATGTATGTCTATGTGTAGAGTCACAACACACTGTACATGAACATTTCAGAAATGGATACAAAGAACAATGTGAATATAAGCAGGACTCAGACCATGGGAGGAGGCTGGTTTAGATACATGTATTTGGTGCTGAGATGCGTGGCTGCATTGGAATGCGTTCAGCATGAATATGGTTCTCTTGGGCTTCTGCATAAACCAAGAATGTTTCAGTGGATCGTTGCAGCCATCAGTCATCTCTTCAGAATCCTTGTGGTATCAAACTGTTTTCATTAGCTGCTACTTATTGCATTGGCTTGCATTGGCTCTGGGTATCTTGCAGTTCACAGATAATAAATTTAAAAGAGCTTCTAAATGATCATTTTCATGTCATTTTCATATGTACAAATGTCTGGTCTTGACAGAGGTATGTTGAATAAAAAGATATCCTGAAGTGGACTTTTCAGAGCCTTTCCAGAAGCAATAACACTATGTTCAACACTGCTTCTGGTCTCAGAAGACTTTCACCCTATAGTCAATGAATCATGGAGACATTTCAAACATATATGACCACTTTAGTGTTTGTGATCCATATTTTGAGAGGAAACATTCAGGTGCTTGAAAATAACTTAATCACACACTTTTAATTATGTTCTTACATGACTGGTTAACTGGCTAGCTGAATCTTGACTTAAGCTTAGCTTCTACTGAAGACCCTATTTACATGTGGATTTCATTAGCAGCCCATGGAAATATTACAGGGGAACACAAGTGGTACACATTGTCCATAGTATCCCAAAGCTTCTGTCTGCTAAATTACAGTTGTATAGCTTTTATTTAAGGCTGAAGGAGAACATGGAATAGCTGACTGGGTACGTGAAAGTAGGCCAATCCAAGATTGAAGGCCAAACTTCGTCCTTTCATCTCCTGGTTTGGTAACAAGATGCATCCAGGCTCTGTCATAACTGTTATCACTGGACACTAAACATTTAGTAGATTCCTTATGTATCTAAAGCCTTTCACACAAATTCTAAATCTGGTGAATAATTTCATGATATACATCTTTGCTTTTACTTTTCAGGTTTTAGGGGCTTTGTTTGTAAGATATAATGTTTTGGCAAATATAGTTTGTGCAATGAGGCTTTCAACCTTATAGCTAAAAGATGATTCACATTCCTTTTTAAGGGTTTTCTGTCATATTTAACACTGTGACTTTAACACTGTGACTTTAACACTGTGACTTTAACACTGTGACTTAATTGTGTGGGAGATTTGTAATCTCAAGAAAATGCCCTGTCCGTGCTTCTGCATCAGAACACTATAACACAAAACTCTCAGACAACTCATGATTCATTGTTTCTCAGCTGTTAAAGCAGTGTGTGTACCATTACCATCTAGTCAGATGTGCTCATAAAGTTTGGGTTAACAGTCTCTCATGGCATACTGGTCCTGCTGTTTCATTTATAGCCTGTATTTGGTCTCAGTGGGGGTTCCACTGAGCTCAGGGGAACTTTGTGTGAGTGTATATTTTGTTTGTGTGTTTACACACCTGCATGCAAAACGATTTGTTTTCTAATTAAAAACAGACCCAACCACAAATACTTCTTATGTGAGGTACCATTCCACTGCCAAACACGTTTTATGCTTTCATATGACCATAAAATCATACATTCCAGCATTGACCTTTAGCATATTTCAAAACAAAAGTGGTGTAAAATTATTGTTATGTATCATTATAGTAAAATATCAGGCATTACCTGAGGTTCTGAAGTTGAAAATCTTGTCCCTCTTCCACACCTCCTGCTACCCTCCTCCCTTCTCCACAGACAGGTCAGGTGTATGAATACATCTATTGCCCAGAGATACAGTAAAGATCATTTGATCTGCTCCTGGTGAATCTCATCAGGGTTAACTGACATCTGTTCTTTAATTCTTGACACGGTTTCACATCTTCAGGCCATCTGAATGCTTCATTGTTGCAGATTAGAAATATGCTACTATAGCATAAAACATACATATCTGCAGCTCTTCCAATGTATTTTCAAGTATTTATTTTTGCTAAAATAAGACATTCAAGATTTGATGCAATGGTACCATTGGATACCTCACAAGTTACATTTCATTTTGCTGATTCTTTTATACAAAGAGCAAGAGCATATATTTAACATGCAACAGAATTCCTGGAAATGGGGTGTGGACATATTAATCAGTACATAACTACATCTAAGAACACAAGATGTAACAAGGGTTACAGTATATGAGGCAAGTAGGGTGAAGTGCCTTGCCCAAGGACACAACATCATATAGCCACAGCCGGGGTTCGATCTCACAACCTTACGATCATGAGGCCAACGCCTTAACCTGCTGAGCCATCTGACTCCCCCTTGAGTTTAATCAAGGAAATTTAACCTTCACTCTGACATTTCCTTTCCAAATACTGACTCTCAAAATAAATTACTGCAAGTTGACAGTGGTTTTATAGGAACCTTATAGGAACCTTATAGGAACCTTATAGGAACCTATACTGTATATGTAGACGACTTCTATAAAGAGAGAAGAGGTGTCCACTAGGTGGCAGGTTAGACTGGATCTCTGTTTCAGTCACAAGGTGCTGTTGAAGAAATATCTCTACTATACTGTAACTTTGCATTACTGAGAACACAGATGAACAAGTTAGATATTATTATTGGTCAGAAAAGTTGGAATATTTTAGCAAGAAAGTTTAAAATAGTTTGAAAATAAACTATAGATGTAAATGTTATATAATACACTACAAATGTTCATGTTATATGTTATACTATAAATATTAATGTTAATATATTATTCTATAAATGTTATATGTTATACTATTAGGCTGGCACACATTCCTACCTTAAAACTTTCAGGAAAAGGTTACTTTTAAATATGACATTAAGTTATTGTTATAATGGGGGTTTTCTCTGCTGTTTCAATCACTGTTATAATCTAAATGAATAAATGTTCTGATCCAAATTGAGACTAGACCGTTACAAAAACTTCGCCTAATTTCTCATGGCTATGGAAAAGAGTTAGGGTTAGGTTAGGGTCTTGTCAAATGAAATACAGGCTGTAGGACTATCTTATTAATCATCCCTGTCTTGTTAACAATCCCTGCAGAGATCAATGGACTTGATCATGTTTCTTTAACTCCAAATCTCAATCTTTGATCTGATGAATTGTCTTTGTTTTCTCACCTGGTACCAAACCCCAATTAAGGTAGAGGTTTCATCTCCAATTTGAATCAATATGATTTATTGATGAAAATGTAAGATGAAGATATGTTTGAAAAGCACAAATGCTTCATTAAAAAAGGTTTGAGAGTTACTGTTAGGCTGAACAAATCTGTTCAAATTCGACAAAACATGTTTCGTGGACTGAATGACTATTTAGTTGCTAATTAAGTGTAAACTCATTAACTTAGGCAAGTTTAGAACTTAGAACTAATGAATGTATGGATGTAAAGGGCTTGGTTGTGTGGTGCGCATGTGCAGACGGTGTGTAGTAGAGGTCTGTCTGAATAAGAGGAGGTCTGTCTGCAGACCACAGAGTTACAGAACACAGACTAGTGACTGAACACAGACTAGGGACTGAAGACCTCTTCACTGTGTCACGGTGCTTTGAGACAGTAGATCTACTTCGTAAAGCTTTAGTGAACATGTCAGCTGCAGTGTTGTATCATTTCAGAAACTATCTCTAAACTCTTAGTCTCTCTATCATCTTGTGTCACTTCGCATTTCTACAGGACTTCTGAACTCTGCAGGACTGACCAGGACTGACCAGGACTGACCACACAGGACAGTTCACCAGGTAAAGGATCTTCTTTAAGACTTTCATTTAATGTAGGAAAGCAGCAGAGAGGAAAGTTCGGGAAGTTCTTTCGCTAAAAACGCCGAATGGAGATAAAGACTAAATAGTGGGATAACTTCTTCACAACATTTTAATAAGCCGCGCGTTTTTCATTATTATTAAAATGAACAAACATGCCAACCAACCTCACTCCTTTGGATTAATAAAAGTGGAAACATAACATTTAAAAGTGTTCAGATGGTCCAGTGAAACAGGTGGGATCACATCAGGTGAAATTCAATTTCCTTGAATATGAATATGAAAATCATATTCCAATACATTTAGGAAATAATCCTTGGTTTGGTAATTGTTTCTCTATGATGGAAAGACATTTTATAAATGTGTGACCCTTTGATAAAACACTGACCAAAATTGAAAGAATCATAGCTGGGAGACTACTGTATATAGGCTATAGAAGTTGATACTTTATTATTAAGACTTTAACAAGTTAATATTTTGCATGCCTTGACATTTTCTACGGCAGTATGGTACCATTTGGTGTATCAACCTTTTATCATTTAAGATTATAGACACTTCCAACATTTATGATCTGTTATTTCCTTTAATATAATCATTATATGCAATGAATCATGCTTCATGTATTTAATATGGTTATTTTTTGGGGGTGATATCAGTAAGTTATTCGATGTATCTTTTTTTATAAAGTAGTTTTGCGCAGGAAATGTAGTCCTAACTTTTCTAAAGGATGTATAACCTTGTATTAATCTGGTTATTAAACATATTGTCTTCATAATAATACCTCATTTAGCAGACAGTTTCATCCAAAGCGACCTCTTGACAAATAAGGGTAAAATGAAGGCACACATTATAATTATACCATTCTAATGTCCCCTAATGTGTCTGCATCTTTTAACAGAGACGAACCCGAACCCTCTGTACTGTAATAACACTATAACTACAGTACTGTCATCCATGTGCAACTTCATGTCCGTTTCAAACGAATTAATTGAAGTATTATTTTGCTATTGTATTTTGTATTGGGTCTAATAACCTAGTCGACCCTTTTGATTATACATCGTCTGCTACAGGCCTACAACTCTATTCATAAAGCGACGTTACTAGAAATAACCTGAACCTGAAACCAGATTAAAGAAAACTCCTTTACAAAGGCACCACTAAACCTTTTCAGCAACTATTCTGAGATAAACCTCTTATGTGGTAAACAAGATCATATTTTGTCCATCTATCCCAAAACGTAAACAGATGTGACTTTTTACTAACGCTAATGCAAAATGCGTGACAAATCAAGGTTTTCTTATCTTATCTTATTATGTAGCATATTTAGTGGCACATAGCTCAAGGTGTTAAATGGAACCATCGCAAATCTTTTGATGTTTCCTGATAAACGAAGCGCTTGTTTCCTTCCGTAATTAGACTAACTAAATGAAGCTGTCTGACAGCCAACACCTCCAGAGAGGGAGGGAGGCAGGAGAGAGGGAGGCAGGAGGGAGGGAGGAGGAAGGGAGGCAGGAGGGAGGGAGGCAGGAGAGAGGGAGGGGGGCCGGAGGGAGGCAGGAAAGAGGGAGGGAGGCAGGAGGGAGGCAGGAAAGAGGGAGGGAGGCAGGAGGGGGGAGGCAGGAGGGAGGGAGGCAGGGAGGGAGGCAGGGAGGCAGGAGGGAGGCAGGAGGAGGGAGGCAGAAGGGAGGGAGGCAGGAGGGAGGCAGAAGGGAGGGAGGCAGGAGAGAGGGAGGCAGGAGGGGCGGTATGTTGACATCAAAGGGTTAAGGATCCCAGACTGATCTGTCCTAATGACCTCTTAAGGAAAAGTCAATTACTTCTGCGTCATGATCAGAAACGATCCACAGGGGAGGGTTTGAGCTTCAGCAGTTGTAATTAGACCATTTCAACTTCACGTACTGATTCAGGAGACTTCTCACTCTACAGAACTACATTTATCCACCAGACGTTCATGCATTTCCTCAGTGTGGTAAATGGGATACCACAGTCTTCAAGTTGCAATATTATTATTATTAATATCATGTTTTATTATTCGTTTTTGAATATGCTGCTATAAGTTCAAACTGCTGTCACTAGATTTCCATACTAAAGTATAACCCAGCAGTGAGGTTATGAAAGTTTTATTTGAAAAAACTTAGATGACTTACATTTAAAAACAGACAAAGCTTAACTAAATGGATTACCTCTAATGTTTTTTCTATTGACGTTAAAATTGTGTTACACTCCTTAAGAAGGTGTGGCCTTGGTCATGTGATTAGACTATGACAGAACATGTGACTGCTGACTGCTATGGATCCTGTTCATCACTGTAAAACAAAGAAGCTTTATTGTACATCGTTTTTTTGTTTTTCTTTCTCTCTTATCAAACAGTCATGGAGGTATTTTTCTGTGTGAATGGTGTCATTATATTCACCTTAGATGAGCAGTCCCAGGCATGTTTTCTGGAAGAGGAAACACCCACACCAAACACAAGGCTGCCTGGGTTTGAGTGTGTCTGGATGTGTCAGTACTGTGGATTGATTTGTGTGTGGGTTCCCTGACACATGCTTGACAAACACACAGATACACACTCATACACACAGATACACACTTGTCATGTCATGTCGTTCATCGTGTGTATTTCATTCCATTGTGTCTTCAGTGATGTGAGCTGCAGGCTTCTGCTATGGCAGACATGACTGCTGGAGACACATTTTAACACTCAGATGCAACAAAGCTCTGAAAAAATCAGCTCCTGAGATAAACAATTTCCTTTGTTGTCTACAGTAGTTTTCTGTGGGGGACATGACCCACGCTAATCTGTTGATAATGAGGTCTCTTGATCATAGCTGGACAGCTTGTGTATTGACTTTTGGTGAATTGAGGTGTGGCACGGAATGTGTTTCCATATGTGTATTGGGGCATGACATTAGCATTAGTTAATCACATTAGCTAATCACAGTCAAAGTGCAATTGTGTGTAAGTGTTTTCACAAAAGCAGAAAAAAACATGAAACATCTGCTTTGCATCGTAAACATGAGTTTGTTTTACTCAATTTATTTTCTTATTAATATTCCAGGGTTCAAGGTTAGCCAACCATGGGAAGCAAGACCCTTCCTGCCCCTGTCCCACTCCACCCACCCCTACAGGTGGCCAACTATTCCTTTCTCCAGTCCTCCACTGGCATCCAGCTCCCCATGGATCAAGCTCCTGGCATCTACAGCTTCAGTGCCCTCCATGCCATCCACCTCCATCAGTGGACTCTAGGCTACCAGCCCTTTACCCTGCAACGGGGCACTTTCTCCAAACTGCCTGCCCTCATGGATGGCTGTATATCCCCCATTCCTCTCTTCCCTCAGCTGCTCCAGCCCAAGCTGGACTATGCATCTGCCACAACAGCAGTGGGTTTGCTTCAGGGTTCGAAAAACAAGCCTCGCTTTGATTTTGCCAACCTGGCAACAGCTGCCACCCAGGAAGACCCTTTGAAGGACTTGAGCATCAGCGGAGTGTTGCCAGCCTCGCCTGGTCTCTTGGATGCAGCCAAGATCTGCTCTTCTGACCGCAAGCCCACTCGGGGACGGCTACCATCTAAGACCAAAAAGGAGTTTGTGTGCAAGTTCTGTGGCCGTCACTTCACCAAGTCTTACAATCTGCTGATTCATGAACGAACACACACAGACGAGAGGCCGTACACCTGTGACATCTGCCACAAAGCTTTCCGGAGGCAGGACCATCTCAGAGATCACAGGTGGGAGGAGCCTTTCTTTAACACATTTCATTTTGATACCATGTTAAAATATTTACAATTAATTTGTGTATGAAAAGAAAAGAGAAAAAAAGTCTGATTCTGTATCATCTTTAGTTCTTAAGACCTTATATATAAGCCAATACAAGACGATCTCAAAACCAATAGCAAAGTACTATTAATAGTATTGTACTGCATAGTAACATATGCTGCAGTTTCCAGTTACTTGTATAGACACACACACCACTGAGCTTCTTCAGACAATCTAAGTTATCAGGTAGTAGCACTGACAATTCAAGTTGTTTTTGGTTGAATGTAATGTAATGGTGTGATTATTTTTTTTTATATGTAAAGGGTTGCTTTACATTTAAACGTGCTGCTATGTTATTTTCTCTCTTTTGTCTCCCCTAGGTACATTCACTCCAAAGAGAAACCCTTTAAGTGTCAAGAATGTGGAAAGGGATTCTGTCAGTCAAGGACTCTGGCTGTTCACAAAACATTACACATGCAGGTCAAAGAATTAAAGGCACCCAAGTTTAAATGAAACCCCCAGAATTAAACAAATGAGATTCACTAAGACCCTGTGAAGTGTTTTCAAGCTCAAGTGTCAGAACTGTTCATAAACAACAATAATGATGTTAATAAACAATATCTTTTCAAGACAGAGTGTGATAAGTGACAGTGCTAAAACATCACTGTGTCTCTCCTGTAAGATGTTTTTATGTCTGGACTGGATCGATTGCTTCTACACAACATTTAACTCCATTGAGTTTTTATGTCACTATTGTAGCTGCTTTGTGTTGATCCAAACATCTTATACAGTTTTTGTAAACAGCAACAACAAAACACAAAAAAACCTGGTTAAAACCATTGTTGCCTTTTCTTCCTAAAAGCATTCCAATGATACTTTTGTACAAATATCTTTTTTTATGATTATATTTTTGCACTTTAAGATGATTACTCATAATCTACATATATCACTGGATTCCCTTTTTTCAAAATAAATAGTCATTTTCTAAACAAAATACATGTTATATTATAAATTTGGAAAATATATGTTGTACATGTTGTACATGTTGTAAAGGTCCTTATTTTATTATTAAAACATTTTGCTGAAATGGATCCCTTGCTTGAAAGTTTGTGGCATTTCAGAAGTGTATATTGTGTGTGTGTGTGTGTGTGTGTGTGTGTGAGAGAGAGAGAGATGCACTGTGTGGCCAGTAGTATGTGGACTGCACTCAGTCTACTGACACATGTTTGTTGAACTTTTCATTCTAACATCTTGAGTTTCCACTCTGCCTTTCCTTCATGGTGAGTATATGATGTTAGGCAGACATACTGTATATATACATTAGGTTGTAACAAGTCAACAGTTGTGTGCTGATAAAAATAGATACAAATCTATATTAACTTTTTAGTTTATATTAAGTAGTTAGTAAATGGTGTCCTGTGTGTCCATGAAGAAAGAAAATGAATTTCCCCCGTCTTCACTGACCATGAGGACTCCACATTATGCTGTGCTCACTGCTACAGGGATAAAACATGTATAACTTTATGCTGTGGTCACTGCTACAGGGATACAACATGTATAACTTTATGCTGTGGTCACTAATGCAGGGATACAACATGTATAACTTTATGCTGTGGTCACTGCTACAGGGATACAACATGTATAACTTTATGCTGTGGTCACTAATGCAGGGATACAACATGTATAACTTTATGCTGTGGTCACTGCTACAGGGATACAACATGTATAACTTTATGCTGTGGTCACTAATGCAGGGATACAAAATGTATAACTTTATGCTGTGGTCACTGCTACAGGGATACAACATGTATAACTTTATGCTGTGGTCACTGCTACAACATGTATAACTTTATGTGCAGTTAATATGGTCAATAAATATCTGGCATGGATTTACATGCTTTTTGGCTTTTATCCAAAGCGACTTACAGTAAGTACAGGGACATTCTCCCTGAGGCAAGTAGGGTGAAGTGCCTTGCCCAAGGACACACGGTCACATAGCCACAGCCGGGGCTCGATCTCACAACCCTCTGATCACGCCTTAACTCGTTGAACTATCTGAGCCCCCATTTAATAAAGGCCTATGTCACACAAGTCAGAAGTTCAGAAGTTCTCGTAATTGTTGTCTGACATTCAAATGAATAACTGATCATGGATTTTGAGATTGATATATATTAGTAGATGGTGTATAATTTAGGTTTTGCAGAATATGTAGTCACAACACATCCTTCCAACAATCAGGATTTGCATTTTGCAGTAGGAAGGCCACAGTGCATCCAGGGTAAAGAGAGTTCACAGGATGGAGAGCTGCTTACCGTTCCTCCAGCAGCCAGGAACTCATCTGTCCATCAACATCTCCCTGCCTCCACTGGGAATGTCCGGGACAGTGTGAGACAGCTGGCCAGTTTGCTGTGACCTGAGAGTACAAGGACAACACAAAAGTCCTTTATAACCATTATTAGTACCAACATTAGTACCATGCAGAATTAAAACCAATATAAGTCTGTGCCAGTATTATTATTAGTCCATTATTTAATGAAATAATTTTGAATACACTGACTGTGACGTCCACATTCATGATTCATTATCTTAACAAAAGAGCTACACTGGGAGTCACTGTTCTTACATACGACCAAGTATGACCATAATCAGGTCATGTTTAATCATTATATTTGCATAAAGACATGATTACATGACATCAGCCATCAAACTGAGCAATCAAATACATGATTGTACTAAATGTGAGCAGTCTCATCCTCTATATCCAAGCAAGACGTCATCCATAACTTCATGTGATTAAGTGGATGGTCATCTGGGGGTTTGTACTTAGGGTCAGAGAGAAGTTACAGAGCAGTTCAGGATGGGTCAGGGAGAGGTCAGCCAGAGGTCAAGGAGAGAAGATGTAAGTACATGTTGCCTGAGGGCGGCAGAGGGCAGTAGGGTGAGCGGATGACAGACTGACAGACACAAAGACTTGAGGGACCACATCCACCATTTCACCTCCGCACTGGTTTCCTCTTACATGGAAAAGGGAAACTGGTGGGACACTTAAATATGCCCTTTACCCCCCAATACAGAACAGAGCTCAGTTTAGCCAGGAAGGTGAATTTAGAGCTTGATGAAAATCACTTCCGTGGCAATCAGCTTAGAGGGTCTCAGAGAAACACAATGATCGTAAGATAGTTATCACCTGCAGCGAGAGGTGGGCTTGGATGTCCATGGGTGTGCTGAGGATCAGCTATCCTCCCAGTCCCCCTTCTACCCTGCTACAGTCTGCACAAACACCACAACTGCATGTTGATGTGAAGCAGCTCAAAACTAATATTACTAACTGGACAAATGAGCTCAGATTAATTTGAGTATACATGAATATAGGTCACCTTTTGAAGGCTAAAATGGTTATTAGTTTGAATATGCTCTTAATGACAGTGCCTCAATGATGCCTGTGATGAAGACGTACTTTTTGCCTTTTTGGACATGGCAAATAAAAGACAGACAGGAAATGTATGGGAGGGAGAAAGGAAGCAGAAGTGATCTGGAGTTGACCCAAAGATGCTTCATGTGTGTGTCAGCTTGCATGGTAAACGCCTACCCAGAGACAAAAAGATATAAATAAAGGTATCTACTGTTTTATTTTCCTTGTGTTAATCATGAATCAGTGTATTACATGATTACACAATTGCATATTAAACTATTTTTAATGTTCTGTTTGTAGCAAGGCAATGATCATATTTCTTCCCATAATTGAGTTACGGTGAAGATGCCATATTGACTTTATAATGTGTCCAACTGTTCTTCCGCAACTTAGCAAAAAACGTAATACTGACGGTTTGAGAGAAACCATGTTTGTGTTGTCAGTGGGAAGCTTCTGTGTCAAAAGAGCTCTTTGTTGCTTGCATGAAGTATGTTGGCTAAGGGTGTGACTGCACATATTACAAAAGATCTCTGTCAATATACATAATTTATCTTAACAATTTATACCACTGCTTATTAGACCACTGAATATCAGACCACTGCATATCAGACCACTGCACATCAGACCACTGCACATCAGACCACTGCATATCAGACCACTGCATATCAGACCACTGCATATCAGACCACTGCATATCAGACCACTGCATATCAGACCACTGCACATCAGACCACTGCATATCAGACCACTGCATATCAGACCACTGCACATCAGACCACTGCATATCAGACTACTGCACATCAGACCACTGCATATCAGACCACTGCACATCAGACCACTGCATATCAGACCACTGCACATCAGACCACTGCATATCAGACCACTGCACATCAGACCACTGCACATCAGACCACTGCATATCAGACCACTGCACATCAGACCACTGCATATCAGACCACTGCATATCAGACCACTGCACATCAGACCACTGCATATCAGACCACTGCATATCAGACCACTGCATATCAGACCGCTGCACATCAGACCACTGCATATTAGTCAAAGAGTAGCCGGAGAGAGATAATCCTGCAAATAAAGAGAGCAGAGTAGTGTTTTCTCTGAAAACCTCTGAGACACTTGAGATGGGGCTTTCACTCTGAGCATTACAATGTCTTCCCTGTGAACCCCCCCCCCCCCCCCCTCCCCCCAACAAGAGAAAACACTGGGACTAGTGGCTGGAAGGAACTCAGAAACATGCGGGAAAGCATCCTCAGAATCCTTGCACTCCTGCCAAAGTGAATAGATATCAGGATTGAAGGAGATGTGGTATCAACATTTCCAATATTTGGCTCCACAAACACAAATGCTGTTGCAAAAACAGAGGCCAAGGAGTCTCCTGCTGGTTGTTCAAATAGAAAACGTTTCATTATGAACCTTTGGGAAATGGCAGCACTATCCAGAGGGTTTAGCCTTTTCTGAACCCAAAGCTTTAAACGTGTCCTTGTAGAGGAGCGCTTCCTTGTCCTGTATTAATTTAAATCCTGCTTCAGGTCCCTTGATGTGTTTATCAGTGATGACTTCTCCTTGTCAAAGCATTCAAAGGTTGCAGTAAATTATACCCCATTACTTCTCGAGGAGACTCATGGCATGTCTGTCAAAACTCTAGCCCCTATTACAGGTGAGAGCATCCTCACTGACTGTATCACCTCCACAGGTGAGAGCATCCTCACTGACTGTATCACCTCCACAGGTGAGAGCATCCACACTGACTGTATCACCTCCACAGGTGAGAGCATCCTCACTGACTGTATCACCTCCACAGGTGAGAGCATCCACACTGACTGTATCACCTCCACAGGTGAGAGCATCCTCACTGACTGTATCACCTCCACAGGTGAGAGCATCCACACTGACTGTATCACCTCCGCAGGTGAGAGCATCCACACTGACTGTATCAGCTCCACAGGTGAGAGCATCCACACTGACTGTATCACCTCCACAGGTGAGAGCATCCACACTGACTGTATCACCTCCACAGGTGAGAGCATCCACACTACCTGTATCAGCTCCACAGGTGAGAGCATCCTCACTGACTGTATCACCTCCACAGGTGAGAGCATCCTCACTGACTGTATCACCTCCACAGGTGAGAGCATCCTCACTGACTGTATCACCTCCACAGGTGAGAGCATCCACACTGACTGTATCACCTCCACAGGTGAGAGCATCCACACTACCTGTATCAGCTCCACAGGTGAGAGCATCCACACTGACTGTATCAGCTCCACAAGTGAGAGCATCCTCACTGACTGTATCACCTCCACAGGTGAGAGCATCCACACTGACTGTATCAGCTCCACAAGTGAGAGCATCCTCACAGGTTAGGCAGGTGCTCCACTGTTAACCCCTCCAGGTGTGGGGAAGATGTGAGGTCATCATCAGCTGCCAGTTCCCTCCATGCAGAATAATATTATAATACATAACATAATGCATCTAACCAGACTAAAAAATACATGTCTCTGACTTTGGCTACTAACATGATAACTTAACTAAAAATGTTTAACAACCATTAGGCTACACTTACAACTTACAATAATAGCAAATAAATCCATATACAAATATGGAGTATGAACCATTTGGAATGATGACACAATGCTGTGATAGTTTGTAGGCTGTTCTTAACACACACTGTTTCACTTTGGACCTTTTACACTCTAACTACATAATGGATGGATTGGAGAAAGGAATGCAGAGCAGGCAATCATCTTTAAAATGGCACTCTTGACCCACAGAGACATTGTGTTTTCAAACGGTTTAGAATTTTTTGTCATTTGAATGGGAAGCATATGTTTGTGAATTAAAATCAAGTTATATTAACATTTGCTGTTGACCTGCCATTTTTGACACTTACAGAATTCATATGAACTAATATTTATACTAACAGTTTTAATTGTCTTGACAAAAATTTGTTTTAGTTCCATTTTGAATTCACCCCCAACATATGTAGATTAGATTAGATTCAACTTTAATGGCATTACACACGTAAGGGTAACTAAATGAAGTAGATCTATGTAGAGTAGAAAAATGTACAGTTGAAATTATGTTGATAGAACTGTCTTGACAGAACTGTCTTTTCAAAGATGTAGACAAGTGTAAATCGATCCGTCTTTTTACAATATTGAGATGCAAAATCCTGTAGAAATGACAGAACTGTGTCGTTATTAACCAATTTGCATTTGACTGTATTATTGTATATGATCAGTAATCATTTGGAATGCAAGGGTTGGTAACCTTTGTAACCCTATCCCTAACCCAATGTCTATTTCTAAATGGCAGTGGACTCCAAATGTGAGGGAATGTGATTATTTGTACCTCAGATTAAGTCTGATCCTTTCCCAAACAGTTGGATATAATCTTAATTTAAAAACTTGTCAGTTTAGTAACACAATGCTTATCTTGATGGAAGATTATTATTTTGTTCCACAAAGCCACATGTACAAGCAGGTGGTAGGGAGGAGCAGGTTTAGCACATGAACCCTAATCACTGCAGAGCTGCAGATGTTAAGATTTCTGCAGGGGGAGACGAATACCTTTCTTTCAATCACTATTTTCTTCTTTCAGGACATGAGGATGACATGTTTCACAAGAACATGAACTCATCTACACACTGCATCTTTAAAGGATCAATTAAACAGATTGGGGTAAAGGATGAGTTTTTTACTTTTCAAAAATGTAAGAGAAAATAAAACTCAACCTGTGTAACCGATCATCTTCCAAAATGGGAGTTTATCTAAAAGCTAATCATAACAACAGCAGCAGGGTGGAGGAATGATGATGAAGACCACTCAGAGTGCAGAACTTAGTTTTGATCTCTGTCCAAGAGCAGCTTTGGTAACCTTAGCCAAACAACCCCCCTCTGTATGTTTCATGCTCTTCTACCCAAGGTGTCAAAATGAAATGAGTACTTCTAGACAAAACAATGATTATGTTAATGTGAAAAGCATTGTGATAAATCAGAATTTGATTTTGTTTTTATTGACATGTAAGTTTACACAAATGTGAGAGATGAGAGGGTAATAATGCAGAAGAAAACCTCCAGAGAGCAGTGGGACAGTGACTCCAGAGAGCAGTGGGACAGTGACTCCAGAGAGCAGTGGGACAGTGACTCCAGAGAGCAGTGGGACAGTGACTCCAGAGAGCAGTGGGACAGTGACTCCAGAGAGCAGTGGGACAGTGATTCCAGAGAGCAGTGGGACAGTGACTCCAGAGAGCAGTGGGACAGTGACTCCAGAGAGCAGTGGGACAGTGACTCCAGAGAGCAGTGGGACAGTGACTCCAGAGAGCAGTGGGACAGTGACTCCAGAGAGCAGTGGGACAGTGACTCCAGAGAGCAGTGGGACAGTGACTCCAGAGAGCAGTGGGACAGTGACTCCAGAGAGCAGTGGGACAGTGCTGAAGGCCTGACCACAGAACATCTGATCATAGATTAGAAAATTACATGTTTTAAAAGGGTATGATAAATACAATATTGTTTTATCTGCGATAATCTTTAGTAGAGTAAAAAGGGTAAAAGGATACTAGAAAAAGGATGCTTGTTTGATTTCCAATTTCCTTAAATGTGACATGTTTGTTTTGTTTAGTAAATGCTACAATGTGAGGGTTATATCTGTCACCATATTGCAGTAAGTCCACAGCTGATGACAAGGTAAGAAAAATGCTATTGGGAACTAACTGTTTAAACATAAATCGTAATGCTCTGAAACTGAGAAATTGTACCTCATAAATTCTGGTAAACTAATGAATCCTTTATTTAAACAGCTTTGCCATATGGTAGTAATGTTTTCGAGTTTGGTACTGAAGAGGACTAATGAACAGTTTCCCTTAGAATAACTGAAAAATAATCATTCATCCCTCAGTCAATCCACCTTAATCCCAAACCACTCTGGAACAATGATGTCTGACACTGGAACAATTATGTCTGACACCACAGAAGACTTCATCCTCTCTTAGTATTATGGCCACATCCATTCTTTGGGGATATTGTACCAATTTCTCAGGAATCTGCTTTTGTAAAAGTCAACATTAGATGAGCCCTCATGACAAGGGGAGCACATTATTCAAGTTGTAACAATCAGCCTGCTGAGGGTCCTTGACATCAGCCCGTTTAGTTATTCTGCTTCCACACAAAGCTTCTTTATTGCTGATATTGCAGTTTATCAGACTGACTGACTACAATCTGTCTTCATATATGTTCAGCCTTTGGAAAATTACCACTCTACTTACAACAACTGCTTACTGAAACTCAACTGAAACATCTTTCTTACGAAACAATTATTACTGTGGTATTTGTATCACAAACACAGAAGCGACTGTGTCCTAGAACCACAGAATCATGTAGAAGCTGTTAGTTCACAAGATAAGAGTTCCTCCTACTCTTCACCTAAAGTTACTTTTAATTTTGTAATTGTTGCTGTTAGTGTTTTGAATTACCACAACATTGAGCCTCCTTAAGTCTAGTAATGGCAGTAAAACAACCTTAAATACCTTATTGCTTCCAGATTAACCATTACAATATTATGAGAGGAATGCGGAGGGGCAGATTCAAGAGGAAATACCATGAGGTCAGAATAATGGTCTCCTTGGGATCCAGTTAACAGCAATGGGAGTCATGATGGAGATCCATGTTTGTTTAGCAGAGGGTGCAAACTAACCTGTCCCAGTGAAGCCTTGTGGTTATGTCAGCAGTGGCACATGGAGCCCTGCTCCTAAACCACTCAGTCACACTTTTGTCAAGACAGTGCAATTATAGTGACTCATTCTAACAGAACACATACCTTATATTCATCCACAACATGCTTTAAACAGATGCATCAGATGGAACCGTAAACATAAGTAAAATATTCTTCTTACATCTACTTTCAATTTACTGTCACTGCACCCCTTTTCTGTTGATGTGCAGCAGATTAGAAGATCCCAGCCTGCAGACCAGAAGATCCCAGCCTGCAGACCAGAAGATCCCAGCCTGCAGACCAGAAGATCCCAGCCTGCAGACCAGAAGATCCCAGCCTGCAGACCAGAAGATCCCAGCCTGCAGACCAGAGGATCCCACCCTGCAGACCAGAAGATCCCAGCCTGCAGATCAGAAGATCCCACCCTGCAGACCAGAAGATCCCAGCCTGCAGACCAGAAGATCCCAGCCTGCAGATCAGAAGATCCCAGCCTGCAGACCAGAGGATCCCAGCCTGCAGACCAGAAGATCCCAGCCTGCAGACCAGAGGATCCCACCCTGCAGACCAGAAGATCCCAGCCTGCAGACCAGAAGATCCCAGCCTGCAGACCAGAGGATCCCACCCTGCAGACCAGAAGATCCCAGCCTGCAGACCAGAAGATCCCAGCCTGCAGACCAGAAGATCCCAGCCTGCAGACCAGAGGATCCCACCCTGCAGACCAGAAGATCCCAGCCTGCAGATCAGAAGATCCCACCCTGCAGACCAGAAGATCCCAGCCTGCAGACCAGAAGATCCCAGCCTGCAGATCAGAAGATCCCAGCCTGCAGACCAGAGGATCCCAGCCTGCAGACCAGAAGATCCCAGCCTGCAGACCAGAGGATCCCACCCTGCAGACCAGAAGATCCCAGCCTGCAGACCAGAAGATCCCAGCCTGCAGACCAGAGGATCCCACCCTGCAGACCAGAAGATCCCAGCCTGCAGACCAGAAGATCCCACCCTGCAGATCAGAAGATCCCAGCCTGCAGACCAGAAGATCCCAGCCTGCAGACCAGAAGATCCCAGCCTGCAGACCAGAAGATCCCACCCTGCAGACCAGAAGATCACAGTCTGCAGACCAGAGGATCCCAGCCTGCAGACCAGAGGATCCCAGCCTGCAGACCAGAAGATCCCAGCCTGCAGACCAGAGGATCCCAGCCTGCAGACCAGAAGATCCCAGCCTGCAGACCAGAGGATCCCAGCCTGCAGACCAGAAGATCCCAGCCTGCAGACCAGAGGATCCCAGCCTGCAGACCAGAAGATCCCAGCCTGCAGACCAGAGGATCCCAGCCTGCAGACCAGAAGATCCCAGCCTGCAGACCAGAGGATCCCAGCCTGCAGACCAGAAGATCCCAGCCTGCAGACCAGAAGATCACAGTCTGCAGACCAGAGGATCCCAGCCTGCAGACCAGAGGATCCCAGCCTGCAGACCAGAAGATCCCAGCCTGCAGACCAGAAGATCACAGTCTGCAGACCAGAGGATCCCAGCCTGCAGACCAGAGGATCCCAGCCTGCAGACCAGAAGATCACAGTCTGCAGAGCAGAGGATCCCAGTGTCCAGATCCAAAGATCCCACCCTGCAGAGCAGATCCCAAAGGCTGCTCTCAGGAAGCTCCTGATATATTCCTGACAGCCAGCAACCATTCAGATAAAGTTTCCACACTTGAAACAGAACCAAAATATAGGAATTAATAAGAAGTCATTTGTGTCCTCAGATAGGCATGAATCTGTATTTAGCTTGATTGTTGGCCATTGCCACATAGGCCTACAAATATTTTAAGTAGAATTTGGTGCCAGACAGCAATAATAAATTGTTCATGAAAATGTTCTCATTGCCAAAAACCACATAACAGGAACCTCATGTAAATGAAGCAATATAATCACAATATAAAACATTAAAAAGCTACATTTGTGTTGAAATTTAGTAAACTAGCGTCATAGTAATAAAGAAACCATTTGGCGGGCTCAGTTCCACTCTGTTTTCCTCTTGGATGTTAGCTGGGGTTTATGTGATTCAACTATGTAAACAAAAGGGAACATTAGATCAGTTCTCCCTCTAAGCAATCAAAATCAGATGGACTGTTTTTATACTTATCTAATATATGCATATATAAGTCCTGTATGTCTCAGGGTTCAAGGATTATTTTCAATTCACTTTTAATGTTGCTTCTACAGCTGTAGCCAAATCGGTATTTTTAAGAGTAGAAGAATCATTCAAATAGGTGTGTGGATGATTTGCTGGCACTCACAATATCTCTGAACCTTGAGGGGGCTGGACAAGCAGTCTGCTCCCATCTGAGAGAGCATCATATCATCAATACAGACTGTCTATGTGTTTCTATTGCATGTGTAGACATAGTGTGTCTGGGATGTTGTTCTTCATATAAGGGTGGAGGATGGGAGCTTTGCAGACTCCTGTTAGCATTAGTTCCAAAGAGGGAAAAATCTTTGTCATACTTTGTGAGATAATTTATTCGCTACATAGAACTTTCCCTTGCAGTATTATGACAGACCCCTCAGAGTTCATCCATGATGAAATTATAATGACAGAACTAAGGTTTCCAATATGTGTAAAATATGTTCTCTCAGATTCCTAGCATCTAATGACATACTTCCAAAGTTATGTTAAACTTAATTTAAAAGAAAAACAAAAAATGTAAATGCTAGTTTGGAATAAATGCTCCTTTCCTCCAGGTACTCTGAAAGGCTGTGAATGTTAACTAGGTTAATGTCACAAACTGAGAGGGACTCTCTCTAAATGTGTGAGCGTGACACACTAGTGACACTCCCAGTATGATGAAAACAAGATGACATTTCTAAATCTGGGTGTGAACCTTTACAGTAGACAAAGCTCACTGTTAATATGTCCTATGGGCCTCCATCCTCTCAGTGGCATTAAGAGACCAGAACTAGATAGATGCAGGCAGCTGTAAGTGTCAGTATGTGCCAAAGCAAATAATGCTGAATAACTTTGCCATGCTGAACAGATTAAGAGCTGCACCTCCTGTTTAGGTCAGACCAGAGCAGGACTGTGCTGCTGATGTAACCAGCTATGAAAAGATGGTCTCGTGTAGAAATCTGGAAGCTTCTAATAAATCGTCTTTCATTCTGATCTAATACAACCCAAAACGTATACAACTGAGTACTCAGTACTAATGAATACTACACCCAGTATTGGGTACTCCAGTTTAACCACTAACTTCATTGTAGAGTGGAACCGGATCTTGGCTTTACCAACAGTGGAGACACTGTAAATAAATGTTCCATTATAAACTGCTAGCAATCCTTTCCTGTGTAATATGACATTTCAAAGGTACTTGTTTTACTTTAAATTACAAAAGAACACATCTGTGTTACTGTCAATGCAACAATAAGTGTCTTGTAACCAGGTGTGATCATTCTGTTTCTGAATACGTCTTTATATTGCTTCTCAAAAATGTTTTTGTTTTCATATTTCACAGCAACTGCCATACAGGGAGACAATTTATAGGTTTTAATAAAGAAGTCAGGCAGTGGGGCTGGTGACAATAAGAAGGATTCTTTCTCAGGAATTTCTGAAAGCTGTGGGCTGCCAATTTTGAAACAAAGCTTATTTGTCAGGTAGAAGCATTTGGAAAACACCTTTTATACTTCTAGTTTATTTTGGAACTGCTGTCTGCTGTAAACAGAACGTCTTTTGTCTTTTCCTTTTCTACAGTTCAACATCTGCTAGATGGAGACATAAGATAACAACATCCTGGTATTCTCAGGTAGACTGTGTGACCAGGAGATTCAGGACAATGAGTCTGGTTATCACTCCCAGAAAGAGGACATATTAATTAACAACCCAGGGTCATGAACTGGCCATCATTTCTGTGACATTAGCCTGTTTCAAGCATAACTAGAACTGAAATGATCACCCTAATCTAACATTGTGAGAAATGTCAGTACTCAATCCTATAATAACAAACAAAACAAAAATACAAATATATATTAAATATATTTAACACCTGACATAACAGACTAAGATTGTCTGATCTCTGCCTTTGTATGTGAAGCTATCAGGATTGTGCTGATGATATCTCTGATTCTCTGATTTATCAGTATTGTTGCTAAGAGTATACATGCATTTCGATACCATCCATTGCGATGGTTTGAGTTTTTTTCCACCACTTCAACGCTAAGAACAGTTTTTGTTTAACTCCCTTTCTGAGTGAATACATGTAGGTGTGAAGCACCTGAAGCAAAGCAAATAACCTTTAAAATCAAGGCTGTCTATGGAGAAACACGTTTTATATACTTTCTCTAGTAATCCTTCATTGTGGTTTACCCTTAAACTTGACAAAGTCTTCTCTAATTCATAAAAACATGATTCTTTGCTTATAAAGATCAGTAAAGATCTGTAAGCATACCATCACACATGGCGTTTAATTAAATGAACATGGCATGAACATTAAATGAACATGGCATGTTCATTAAATAATCTAAAGACTCCCTTGTTACAATATATGAGCAAATCACTATGCAAACAGTATCAGTAAGTCTGCCTGGATGGAACATTCCCTTTAGGCAATGTTACTGTTCTTGACAGACAGATAGTACAGCCCCCTTTTGTTCATTTTCACAGAAGTTGTGTTGTGGTTAAGCCGTTTCACCTCAGTGGAATGTGACTTCAGATCGTTCTGGTAAAACAGTCCACTCTTTTCAGTGCTTGTAGCAATTTGATCCCAGACATATTAAAGGCCATACTTTATTATTTATAATGAAAGACTAGATTGCAGTGAATTAAATGCTAGATATTTGACTGTGACATCACAGGCAGGGGACGATAGTGCCCACTAGGAGGCTGCAGAAACACACTGTCAGAGTCAAGCAGGAGAGTCTGTGGTGATCAGACACAGTATAGCTGCCTCCTCAACATACTACCAAGAATACCACTGAGGATATTATTACTGATAATATTGACTAAAGTTATTGTTTATTTACAAAAATACATATACATATATATATATATATATATATATATATATGCTCCCCAACTGATATGACTGATCATATGATGTGTGCTATGCTATAGATACACAGTAGAAACAACTGTTAATGCAGATCATTACACACAGCAAACATGCTGGTTATGAAGACACCACACAGGGATGTTCCCTGTGATCCTTTGTTGAACTACACTCACGCAGTGACGCGTTTGGCCCAGGGATCCATATTGCATACCTCAGGCCCTTGTCTAAACAGGAAAGGGGAGTTTGAATCACTACCCCTTTGTAGTGGATAACTTTGGCTGGCGGTTTGCCAGTTCTTCTTGCTGTGTGTGTCAGGATGGGATCTCATTTATGCCTGTTGTTCAGCATTCATAATGCCTTTTTTTTTATTTGACAAAGCTTGACAGAAGTCTTGTATTCTAAAGAGCACTTTCATGTTGAGCTGCACTAACAGTTAAGGTTAAGGGATGGAGCCAAGGACCTTGAGAGACTGGGCACTGCATTAGCATTATCTGCTAACACGCACTAGAGTAGCTAATGAGTGCTCCACGTTTAATGTGAACAGCCTATTAAGGACCTAATTAACATCTAGAAGACAACATTTGAAGGCTTAATGAAGCCATTCTGCATCCTACTGTAGACCAGTGGTGTCCATTGTTGTGTCTTATTTCCCAACCTACAGCTCATGTTGGAACGCATGTGAATGTCTCATTTGCTTTTACTTTCGTGCTGTATTGCTGACTAGATATTATTAGATATTGCTGACTATATATTATTAGATATTTCTGACTAGATATTATTAGATAGTGCCTGCTGGTGAGTTTGTGAGACTTGGCAGCAGAGGGCCAAGACAGCATGCATGCATTTATGTTCTGCACTGTGGGCTTAGGACAGCCCTGTGTTCTGCACTGTGGGCTTAGGACAGCCCTGTGTTCTGCACTGTGGGTTTAGGACAGCCCTGTGTTCTGCACTGTGGGCTTAGGACAGCCCTGTGTTCTGCACTGTGGCCTTAGGACAGCCCTGTGTTCTGCACTGTGGGCTTAGGACAGCCCTGTGTTCTGCACTGTGGGCTTAGGACAGCCCTGTGTTCTGCACTGTGGGCTTAGGACAGCCCTGTGTTCTGCACTGTGGGTTTAGGACAGCCCTGTGTTCTGCACTGTGGGCTTAGGACAGCCCTGTGTTCTGCACTGTGGCCTTAGGACAGCCCTGTGTTCTGCACTGTGGGCTTAGGACAGCCCTGTGTTCTGCACTGTGGGCTTAGGACAGCCCTGTGTTCTGCACTGTGGGCTTAGGACAGCCCTGTGTTCTGCACTGTGGGTTTAGGACAGCCCTGTGTTCTGCACTGTGGGTTTAGGACAGCCCTGCAGCCCTGCAATACAGCAGTTAGAGCAGCACAGCAGGTAGAGCAGCACAGCAGGTAGAGCAGCACAGCAGGTAGAGCAGCACAGCAGGTAGAGCAGCACAGCAGTTAGAGCAGCACAGCAGTTAGAGCAGCACAGCAGGTAGAGCAGCACAGCAGTTAGAGCAGCACAGCAGGTAGAGCAGCACAGCAGTTAAAGGCTACAACTAGATGCAGACAACCTTTCTAGAGTTTTGACTCTCAATTTCACTCATCTGAACATTTCTCTCCTTCTGGGAAGCTTCTTAGAAGCAGGTCTTGTCATTTCATAAACTTCTCAGTGATAAATGAGAATGATAATGTGTATTAAGCTTGTCCATTTCCTTGGAAACTTTTGTCCCTGCTTTTTATCAAGACTTCCTTCTGCAATAAGCCGAGTCGTAGTTCCATGAAGAATTCCTGCTAAGAATTATATCTGTGTTTTCTGTTATAGAACAATACTTAGGGAAAGAATAAATGCATACACCATACTATTTATGTATACCTTATTTACACAATACATTTACATGGATTTTAAATAAAGGCTAAATATATTAGTATATATGAAAATACCAGATTTAGCTCCTATGTTGTCTTGTGTTTACAAGCTGAGAAAATAACCATCATTTTTTTTCAACTTCAAAAACAGACACACACAATTATACACTTATAGTATACGTGCTACTGACTAAACAAAACTAAATATTTCTGTTGTTGTAATTGAACGCTTGAAACCAAAGATCTAAGAGTTAAGTCCCCATGAAGTGCGACTCTTTAAGTCCTGCACTTGCTTAAGTAACCCACACAAGTTCAACCTTGTCAGTCCTCTAGTCCCTGACCTGTCCACCCTGGTGAAGACACCACTTAACGTTCTCAAACTCTTCCATGATGCCCTCAGTCATGGATGTAAACCCTCTGAAAATCATTGCAATGTGTCAGAATAATACTTTTACTTATGGCACAGGCCCTTTTATCTGCCTAAAGGACAAAAACTAAACTAGACAGAAAATGACAAATTCCAGCCACTTCATGTGCCCATAGGACGCCAATGCTGTGAACACACAGCTGTGAAACCAGACAGCTGGCAGGGAGGTTCTGCTGGGGGGGTGCGGGTTATATCACAACACCTCGTCCCTGGCTCATGGAACTTTATTTACTTTCAAATCACATGCTCTCGTTACAGACTCAATGACTTTACAGATCATCCAATTAGGTCGTTTGTATCTCTTGTATCTGCAGATGTTTCAGTGAGTTTATTTGTGTTCTGTGTACTTGTGTTTTCTTCACTTGCATGGAAGCTGTGTGTCTCAATCAGTATCACGTGGACGACACACAGTGTGACATCTTGCTGCTATGGGGCCCTACTGCTTCTACTGATCGTCTCTCATCTCATTCTGGATCTACATAGGACATCATTTTTGTGTTCCAGTACAAATTGCATTAAAAGTGGATTTTGTGTATTTCATAAGACTGGTGAATGGGTTTGTAGCGAGGAGGTTATTATTTGAAACAAATACAAACACAAAACAAACTATCATGGCCCCATGAGACTGGCCTCCCTGGCCTCTAAAGGACACCATGAGGCTGGCCTCCCTGGCCTCTAAGGGACACCCTGAGCCTGGCCTCCCTGGCCTCTAGGGGACACCATGAGACTGGCCTCCCTGGCCTCTAGGGGACACCATGAGACTGGCCTCCCTGGCCTCTAGGGGACACCATGAGACTGGCCTCCCTGGCCTCTAGGGGACACCATGAGACTGGCCTCCCTGGCCTCTAGGGGACACCATGAGACTGGCCTCCCTGGCCTCTAGGGGACACCATGAGACTGGCCTCCCTGGCCTCTAGGGGACACCATGAGACTGGCCTCCCTGGCCTCTAGGGGACACCATGAGACTGGCCTCCCTGGCCTCTAGGGGACACCATGAGACTGGCCTCCCTGGCCTCTAGGGGACACCATGAGACTGGCCTCCCTGGCCTCTAGGGGACACCATGAGACTGGCCTCCCTGGCCTCTAGGGGACACCATGAGACTGGCCTCCCTGGCCTCTAGGGGACACCATGAGACTGGCCTCCCTGGCCTCTAAGGGACACCATGAGACTGGCCTCCCTGGCCTCTAGGGGACACCATGAGCCTGGCCTCCCTGGCCTCTAGGGGACACCATGAGACTGGCCTCCCTGGCCTCTAAGGGACACCATGAGACTGGCCTCCCTGGCCTCTAAGGGACACCATGAGACTGGCCTCCCTGGCCTCTAGGGGACACCATGAGACTGGCCTCCCTGGCCTCTAGGGGACACCATGAGGCTGGCCTCCCTGGCCTCTAGGGGACACCCTTCAGTTGATCCACCTGCCTCATCCCCAGACCAGCTTGACTGTACTGCCCTGGTAGGAACACCACATGGATGTTGTTTCAGCTTCCTTCTCTTAACGTGTTCCCTCAGGAAGTTGTCTTAGTGGGGGCCAGGCTCATACTGGCTCATACTGGCTCATACTGGCTCATACTGGCTCATACTGGCTCATACTGGCTCATACTGGCTCATACTGGCTCATACTGGCCCTTCTTCAACCACTCTTCAACTAGGTTGGAGAACAGCCTGTCATGTCCAAATGTGTCCTTTGGGACACGTTCACCATAATCTTGTGATTTTGTGGAAGGTAAGAGTAAGACATCGTCCAGATCCTTTGATGTCAATGATGCTATGCATGCTTCAAATTATTTACTCTCAGAGGAGGTTGTACAGAACATTAAAAAACACTTTTACAATTAATTTAAATGTTTACATTTGATAAAAAAGTCTCCTTTAAGTGTAAAGATGCGAAGTGTTTTACAGATGTTTTTTTACCATCTTACGTTCCAGAATGTACAAAAATGCTGTCAAAAAAGGGATTGGATTGTCCATGCCTTGATACAAACGTGTACATTTAACCACTCTACTAGAAAACAGAAAAAACCTTGTTAATATTGTTGATAGTAAATCTGAGGAAATACAGGAAAGAAAATCAAATCTACATAATTCTTCAAGAAAAAATAAACACGTATTAAAAGACACCACAAATTGTTTGCAGGCTTTCAGAGATAAGCTGCTATTTCAGCATTTTTTGTGTTCAGTCACTTAAAGTGTTTCTGGGGCTCTAATTCAGTTGCAAACACTCCACAGAGCAGACTGGTGTTTCACACTGAGAGCAGAAACTAATCTGTGTTTGTTTAGACGTGCATCGGTGACATGGAACGCCTCCACTTTAGGGCCTCACAAATGTAATTCTCTACAGATAAGTCATATCTGATTCAACGAAGTAGGTCTGTCATACCAACAGGGTAAGAATAATATCAAACTATAATTACCTTGAAGGGACAATTAACCATCTTAACATTTAACTTTTTGCGTCCACTGAGAGATTAACAAAAGGACATCTAAAGTCAGATGTTTGTCCCTGAAGTGGGAGAGACCCTGGGTGGTCTGAGATGGTCTAAACCCAGTTTCTGTATTGATATCTGGGTTCAAATATCTTCAAATCTGTCCCTGGATAAGATGAAAACCCCAAGAGACTGGAGGGGAGGTTAAGGCTTAACTATATATTTTAGTTTAGTTAAGGCACTAAGGTTTCGTTTTTTTCTTAAGAACTACAGCGTTAAATTATGTAAAAAAAACTGTGGTTTGGAACTTTGAGGATATTTGGCATCTGTTCACCTGCATGCAAACAACTTGAGGTTGTTTTTCCACTATGAAAGAAATAACCTTAACCTGGATTAGCAACACTCCAGTAATAACTCTATGAGCAGGTTCCTCTGTCCCTAATCCTGACAGGGGTTGATCTCATCCTTGGAGGCTGGGGTTCAGGTCAAGGTCAGGGGTGAGGGTTGGGGTCAGATTAGGGATGAAGGTTATTGTTTGGACTAAGAATGTCCTTGTATGTGCGACCAGCTTGCAAGTCTCAACTTTGCATCAGCAGTGTTGTGAGAACATAATTTTGTGAATCCTAACTTTAGTTTGCGTACAAGTCAAACCAAAAGTTAGGATTCACAACAGCAGGTTCAAAATCAAAAGTTTCATGAGTGCAACATCATTTGGGAGAGCTTGAATATAACGTGCAGCTTTCTGTCTCCTCAAACCAAGCTAGTCAAGGTGACCTGGATGACTGACACAGAGCAGCTGAAAATGGAGGTTGTTGCATCTTTAGGGAGCACAGAAGGTGAAGCACTGCATGCTGGGAGTGCGAGAACCTTCTGTCCCTGCCAGAGGAGACATGAGACGATGACATGTTGGAAAGTAAACACCCAGATGTGTTAGGCTGGTTTCCTGCACCAGCAGGTGTCACACTAACAACTGCTCTGGTCTGATCTAGAAGGGCAGCATTTGAACTAAGTACATTGACATGAATGACCCGTTAAACCACCATGCCAACATGGATAAGTACCGTTGTACTGCCCTCTGTTGGGGCCTGGCTTGCTCAGGCATTGAGCAGCAATACGAACAAGGAACATGTTATTGCCTTTTCATGGAATATTTCTAATAGTGTCATAGTAGCATTTAAAAGTGTAACAATTTGACCTGGTTTCCTGCTGTGGTAAAATATGCAAGTGAGACTTGACCATGAGAACGTAATAAGGAATATGAAATTCCCTATCAGGACAATACAGAACAATCATAGAATTGCCTAACAGGAGCAGTCTAGAACAAGAGCAGTCTAGAACAAGAGCAGTCTAGAACAAGAGCAGTCTAGAACAAGAGCAGTCTAGAACAGGAGCAGTCTAGAACAAGAGCAGTCTGGAACAGGAGCAGTCTAGAACAAGAGCAGTCTTGAACAGACGCAGTCTAGAGCAGTCTAGAACAGGAGCAGTCTGGAACAGGAGCAGTCTAGAACAGACGCAGTCTAGAGCAGTCTAGAACAGGAGCAGTCTTGAACAGACGCAGTCTAGAGCAGTCTAGAACAGGAGCAGTCTTGAACAGGCGCAGTCTAGAGCAGTCTAGAACAGGAGCAGTCTGGAACAGGAGCAGTCTAGAACAGACGCAGTCTAGAACAAGAGCAGTCTAGAACAGGAGCAGTCTAGAACAGGAGCAGTCTGGAACAGGAGCAGTCTAGAACCGGAGCAGTCTAGAGCAGTCTAGAACAAGAGCAGTCTAGAACAGGAGCAGTCTAGAACAAGAGCAGTCTAGAACAGGAGCAGTCTTGAACAGACGCAGTCTAGAACAGGAGCAGTCTACAACCGGAGCAGTCTGGAACAGGAGCAGTCTAGAACAGGAGCAGTCTGGAACAGGAGCAGTCTGGAACAGGAGCAGTCTAGAACAAGAGCAGTCTAGAGCAGTCTAGAACAGACGCAGTCTAGAACAAGAGCAGTCTAGAACAGACGCAGTCTAGAACAAGAGCAGTCTAGAGCAGGAGCAGTCTGGAACAGGAGCAGTCTAGAACAAGAGCAGTCTAGAACAGACGCAGTCTAGAACAAGAGCAGTCTAGAACAGGAGCAGTCTAGAGCAGAAGCAGTCTAGAACAAGAGCAGTCTGGAACAGGAGCAGTCTAGAGCAGTCTAGAACAGGAGCAGTCTGGAACAGGAGCAGTCTAGAGCAGTCTAGAACAGGAGCAGTCTAGAACAGGAGCAGTCTGGAACAGGAGCAGTCTAGAGCAGTCTAGAACAGGAGCAGTCTGGCCCTAACTTTAAACCTGAACTTCAGCTTGCTAGTATCAGTATCTCAATCATCCATTAACATCAACAATTAGGTCATTCTTGTCATTCGAATAAGCATAACCACTTCATTGGAAACTGCAGTAAAAAGGAGCTAATAAATGCAATCTCTCAAAAAAGGAAGAATTGGCCCTTTTGCCTCTATGTAAAGTGAAACAGCTTGGCTCAATGGTATCATTTATCAAATTTAACCAAGCTGCAAAAACACAAGATGTTGACCTTGGAAAGCTGCACAGCAGCGGAACCACAGGTGTACTATTACGTCAAGACAACTTCTCTTGGGCAAAGGCGCTGAACTTGGTGTGTGGGAGCCTAGGATACTGTACTTTGTGTGTGGGAGTGTAGCATATTGTATTTTATGTAGGAGTGTAGCTAAATTGTAGCATACTGTAGGTATGTAAGGACCAGTAAGGGAGCCTACAAAGATGAACGACACCAGCCTTCACCCCCCTCCTGTCGCACCCCTGCTCAGCTCTGGAGAAGCTCTGCATGAATCATTTACAAACCTTTCAGACCACTGGAGCTACAGTGCTCCCACACTCACCTCCTCCTCCATTTGTCTCCTATAAAACTGATTAACATCAGAACCAGCAGAACCCATGAAGGTCAGAGTGTTAATCCAGAAAAAAAACACTAAATTTGGGTCTCACACTGATCTTATAAGGAGGTGTGGCCTGTAGTCTGCTGTTAGCTGGTTTATATGTTCTGAAAATGACTTTAGAGTGTGTAGTGAGTGCTGGTAGATGAGGTTTGCTGTAGCCTCTGACAGAGCCCAGGCTGACAGTGCAGTCCCCCCATGATGGATTAGCTGGCTTGGCTAATTACAACTCTCTAATTATGCGTCACAGTGTGCCTTGCAATGTATCACTCTTGAGTTTGCACTAACAAAACAAAACACTTAACATTTGATTGAAATACAAATATTGAGAGGGCACAGTTACTGTTCTAGAACAATGTTAACTCCTTCAGCAGTGCTCTGCAGTCAAACAAGCCTGGATCCTCACCAGGGTCTGTGTTTCATTCATATTGTGAAAAGCCCATGATTGTCAGGGTGAATAAATGCATGCAGCTGAAAAGAACAGCGAAATACAACATGGGCTCTTATATTGAATGAACACAATGCAGAAGAAGAGCACAGCAACATGCTTGATGTTAGAGGACAACTTTTAAAACAACAGGACTCATTCTTCTCCTCAATATTTATGCAAGGGGGGAAGGGCATGGATTTCACCCCCTCACCCCAGGCCTAATATACCCCCAAACAATTTACATTAAATAACACATCATTAAATCAAACCATACTAACACAAATCAAGCTAAACTAACTATTTCACAAATGATAACATATGACTGGTCCAGTGAACATGGCTTGTGCACACCACCTCCCAGGTCCTAACACACACTCACTGTTATATATTCTAATACCAGATTAAAATGGATCTAATTAATTATGAATTAAGTAATGATTCACAAGTGGAGTTATAGACTAGTTGATTAATTTGTATACATTTGCCAAACCGAACATGTGGAGGAAAACTTCTGCATTCTACTCTGAAAAAACGTGGACTTGAGTCACATGACTCAACAGACACTTTTACTAGACTGGGAGCATCTGTGGTTTCCACAGGCTTGTAGTCGACTGTAAGAATATATCCTTGAACGAAACATGAAACTTGAGCTGTGTCGATGTGTCCCAGTTGCTGATACACACATGCATAGAGATACACACATGCACTGGGAAGTCTTACCAAGTAACTATTAGCACACCTCAATGCATTGGAGACAGACCTATCGCTAACTTGCTGAGAGTTAGACTACATTCATCAAAAATAGGACTGCTAAAGCTGGTGAGACACAGGGAATCTTGTCATCCAGGCCATGTATTATGTCATTCAAATCTAATTATATAATTAAAACGGTCCTTTTCAAGGAAAAACATTTAGAATATATTAGAATAATATGATAAAATTACTGGTGATACTAGAAGTTAGAAAATTTACTAGAATACAAAAGTTTTTTTTTTTTTACAAAACAAATTGTTTTTTGAGTCTTGAGAAACATATAAACGCATGAATAGTGTTACCAAATTTTTACCGCAGTCGAGTCACGCCCAACCAACAGAGGGCGGTACAACAATAGTAAGATACTACACATATCAGAGTTTACCGGGCTGTCAAATCTTTGACATAAGGCCGAAAAACTGTCCTTTATCAGCAGTAAGTGAATGAGTCCATTGACATACATATAAATAAATATATACATATAAAGACCTTTATGTATATTTATGAATGAATTTATCAGAAAACACTTATCTACCACTTCCGCCTTCCTTGTCATGACGTAACGGATTTAACATTCGTGTGAACTGTTCATTGAGCTAGCGCCAAATAAAAAGATATTATAATATATATATAATTTTATATAATAATATATTCCTTATTTTAAATGACTGCATTGTTCCAGTGAAAGACGGGAGCCAAAAGAAACCGTTTGTGGACTCATAGTGTCGCTTAGTTTTTCTGTAGTTAAACTCTGTTATCTTTGAGCTCCTGTACATTAACTCTGTTCTTTCATGCTAGTTTATTAACTTGTAAGATTTTGTACAATCAAAATGATGCAAGGAAAAACTATAATAGTGACTGGTGCCAACAGCGGGATAGGTTTAGCAACAGCTACTGAACTGTTGAAGAGAGAAGGCAGAGTGATACTAGCCTGCAGGTAGGATGGTTAGATGGGTACTATACTACTAGGATGGACAGTAGAGAGACCAGCCGGCTGAGTTACAGTAGGGTTAAGGCCTGTATAGGGTTAGTGTGTTAGTTAGTTAGTGTGATACTGGCCTGCAGATAGGGTGTATCTATATATAGGGTGGACAGTAGAACTAACTTTTGAGAAAAAGTCATGTTGATGAAAATCCCATAGGAATGCATTGAAATCTGAATGTTCTATGGTGACAAATGTTGGTTTTTCCTCTTGTAACCTATTTTAGCATATCAGCACAACTTTTTTTACTTCCTCTATAGCTGGGAGATAACTAAAATCTGACTTCAGATTAGTTTACGTCGGCTTATGTTGCATACGAATAGCACTAAAAAAAGAGCAAAACATTTAAGACATTTTTGGTGTGTCCACCCTCCTGCAGGGACATGAAGAGGGCTGAGGACGCTGCTCAACACATCCGAATGGAAACAGGTGAATCCTGTGGAGATCTGGTGATTAAACACCTTGACCTCGCGTCCCTGACCTCTGTGCATAGGTTCTGTGAAAATATATATAAGGTATGTTATGTTGTCAAAGCATAACCAGGATGAGCTCGTTGCATTCGGATTATAATTAGCAACTAATATATTAGAAAAACTCAAGTGTTGTGACGCCAAGATTTTTTGTTGTTGTATTTACTGGAAATGTGTGCAGAACATGGTGAGATTCGTTAAATGGAATATTACTGTATCTGAGGGGTCAGGAAATTAAGAGTCACTCATTTAAAATTGTGTTTCAATAGGAGGAATCCAAAATAGATGTGCTGATCAACAATGCTGGAATCTACCAGTGTCCTTACTCCAAGACAGAGGATGGCTTTGAAATGCAGTTTGGGGTTAATCACCTGGGCCACTTTCTCCTAACTCACCTCTTGATGGACCTCTTGATCAAATCTGCCCCCAGTCGCATCATAGTAGTTTCTTCTAAGCTATACAAATATGGTGAGATAAACTTTGAGGATCTAAACAGTGATAACAGTTACGACAAGGCTTTCGCCTATGGAAGAAGTAAGCTAGCAAATCTTCTGTTCACTTGTGAGCTAGCCTGTAGGCTTAAGGACAGTGGAGTCACAGTGAACGCCTTAACTCCAGGTGTTGTGCGAACAAATTTAGGAAGACATGTCAGTATTCCTCTCCTGGCCAAGCCCCTCTTCAGCCTGGCCTCCAGAGTATTCTGTAAGAGTCCAGAGCAGGGAGCTCAGACCTCAGTGTACCTGGCCTGCTCACCTGATGTGGAGGGGGTTAGTGGGAAGTGTTTTGCAGACTGTAAGGAACTGTCTCTGTTGCCAAAGGCTACGGATGAAGAGGTGGCCCGGAAACTGTGGGACATCAGTGAAGTCATGGTGGGCATGACCATGTAGAAATGCCTTGGGAACTAAGATTCCTAAGAAAGGAGCGTTTTACTGGATTCAACATTTACATTTCACACTATATGTACTATGAACAAATTGTGGAGTTAAATCAGCAATTAAACACTTAAAGATACTTAATGACTAATGACTACTTAATGATCTTATATTCACAGATATATTTAATATCCCCAACAGTTAATTTCCCATCTTCAGGAAACAATATAAACTTATCAAGTGAAGTTGGTATTCTGTTTAGGTTCTCAGAAATGTAAGGCTTGATATGCAGACATGGATAACTGGATGACTGTTGCTCACTAGGCTCAGTAAAGAAAATAGATTCTACATTGGTCGGGTTTGAGAGGTTAGACCTCAATCAGCCATTTTAGCTGATATCCTGGAATGTTCCAATATTACTTAGCCTTGTTATATATTACTTAGCCATGTTTTCTTTGTGTGAGGTCACGATAGAAAACCCCTGTAAGGACTTCTAATGTATTTTTCACCTGCAAATCTCCATTAGTGCGTTTTATGGATCATTAATAAAGAGCACAGGACAAATCCATAAAACAAATGAAGTGAGGAGACAGGATGAGCTCTCGGGTTGCTGCTGTTGGTTTAATGAGTGCATTTGCTTTATAAGCAAAGAAAATAGGTAGAATTCAAACCTTTGAACTCTAAATGATACGTACAGCATTGGTGGAGAAGGCCTGAATATCACCTTCATGTTTGAATATTTGTGAGACTGAAAAACATGGTTACTTTGATGTTTTAAGACCCTACAGATCTTACATACTACAGGAAGTCTGTTTAGTTTAGACAATGTCATTCAACATGTGTTGAAGATCTAAGCTACATGTTAAACCCTTGTTGACTGGAAGCTGAAGGAGAGGAAATTCAAAGTGCATTATGTATAAGAGATCATGCTTCATATAGGCTTCATAAGGGTCTATGAGTACTGCATTGTAAGATCACATGACAAATTGCTGAAGTTTCTACCAACCAGTATCCCAGCTAGTTTGTTACTTAGATCAGATCACCTGCAGATCCCATTGACCCTGAGGTCAATTGATTAGTTGGATGAGTCATTAAGACATCAGACTAAATCATAAGAAACTATCTGGGAGTCAGGTGGCTGAGCGGTTAGGGGGTTGGGCTAGTAATCACAAGGTTCCCGGTTTAAATGCTGGATGTGCCAACATGACGTGTTCTTGGGCATTTCACTCTACTTGCCTCAGGGGGAATGTGCCTGTACTTGCTCTGGATAAGAGTGTCTGCTAAATGACAAAGTAAATATAATGTAACTATTTAAGACATTATAAAGGATAATCCCAACATAGTGTAAAGTGTCTAAACAACTATATTTATATTGTCCTTTTTGTCTGCAGTGGTCAACATAGAGAACTGATCCCAGAACTTGAACTGCAGTTCTAAGTATGAACCACCAAGATGGTTACATTGTGACTACAAGCTCCAAACTGAGTCCACATGATAATGTGACTGCCGCTAGACTCAAGTCTCACTCTTCACATACTGCATCTGTGGCAGTCCAATACATGGGTAATGGACATCTGTATGGAATGTTTGAGACGTAACTATTGTTATTTCAAACATGCAGACATGATCATGTTAGTCTCCTCTAAATGTGAAGACAACCATCCATGCACTCTAACTTCTTTCAACAGTTTCCATTTATTTTTTACTGGTATTTATTTATGTCAGTCTTTCAACATCCTTCCTAACAGGACCTGGACGAGAGCCAGTACCACTGCTGAAGGAAAACAACTTGACTATTTTGCTTGGCTCTAATTAAGCTACATTCACCACCATACAATTGCAAAGACCACAATGAACTTTTAAACTTCTCTGCAACAAATTATTTGATGCTGTTCTATCATTGTGGTTTATTGTGCCATAGTGATTTGTAGTGATTGTGAAGATTTAATGCAGATTCATTGCTAAATGATAGGTAGTTAGATTAGCATGTGGAATAGCACTGTTTTCTCCTTGTGTGAAGTCTCAAGATAATTTATGGATGCTTGTCTCAAGCATACAAGACATTATGCAATGAACCAGAACAATATTGACACCAACACAACGAAGCAATGGATGAATCCTTATATGCATCCAATTAACTGAACTTATTCTTTGATAATTGGTGCATCATGTTTCCTGCTGGTTTAACATGACTACTTTTCTCATCAATTGTGAAAGCAAGCAGGAAGGAGAGTGAATCAGCTAGACAGCTTCACCATCTGAGAATCAGACTGTCTGAGGTCACACACTAGGATTTTGAGTTAGTGCTGCTAATTGTTAGGAGAATGTTATTCTTCATATTCTATGGAGTGTTGAGGACTGAGCACTGAAAGAGCTTGTCTGCAACAAGAGGCTCCTAAATCATCTGGAAGAGTTTACTGGGAAGTAGCTTTGTAGTTCAGCTAGGCAGTCTGACTCCTGCCTACTGCTTTGGGTGAAATAATCCAGTAACAGTAAAGAGAGAAAAAGAGAGTGGGTGTCTGTCAGTGGTTAGTTATGTTCCTATTGTTGTAATGTGCTAACTGTTTTTCCTGTCAAGAGTGACTGTAAATCCTGTTGTTCTCAAGCACAAGCACTCAATGTTCCTCCCCCACCCATCAATAATAAACTGCTGTGTCTATCTTTACTACTATCTAATCAATTTAACTCGGGCCTAGAGTGGGATTCAGTATCAGTCCTAGAGTTTCATGCTTTAGACAGGCCCACTTTAGTTCATGAACCCATTGTAGTTCATTTCAGTTCATTTTATTCGTTTAGCAGATGCTTTTATCTAAAGCAACTTACAGCAAGTACAGGGACATTCTCCCTGAGGCAAGTAGGGTGAAGTGCCTTGCCCAAGGACACAAAGTAATATAGCCACAGCAGGGACTCGATCTCACAACCTTCCGTTCATGAAGCCAACGCTTAGCCAATGAAGCTTAACCATTGAGCCATCTGACTCCCCGGTTCATGACCAATTCCTTTATTTACTCAATGCTGATCCTACCTGAACATTGTGGGGTGTTGGTTCATGACTGGAGCTTGATACTGTTACTGGGCCTGGCTCTTCACTGGGAGCTTGGTACTGTTACTGGGCCTGGCTCTTCACTGGGAGCTTGGTACTGTTACTGGGCCTGGCTCTTCACTGGGAGCTTGGTACTGTTACTGGGCCTGGCTCTTCACTGGGAACAGCAAATAGGACTTGAGGCTGCTGCTGAAGAGCTGCAGGATCAAGTGGATCCATGAGCGCTGGTTTAATTACAGACAACCTTGTTCAGCACAGACTAGCATGTTGCTCCTAAATACTTTAACATTATCTTACCGTCCTTCTTGTTGTCTTCATCTGGTGTTTCGAAGAGAAGCTGGTCCATCTAAGAACATTTGAACACTTCAATTCTGTGTTTTCGAGCTACGTTTGCGCTTATGTTTGATCCATTCCTATCTTTGACGTTTTGATTTGGAGCAAGGTGTGGTCGGGGGTGGGGTCAGGGGGGTGGGGTCAGGGGGCGGGGTCAGGGGGCGGGGTCAGGGGGCGGGGTCATGGGGGCGGGGTCAGGGAGTGACATCATAATCAAGTCATCCTTAATCTGCAGGCTGCACTCCAGGGCTGCAGAAAAGAACTAAAACAGAGGAAAAGAGAGGGGCGACGGTCTAATAAGAAAACAGCGGGGCTGTGGTGAATCAATAAAGAAAAAGTTTCGAAAAACCTTCTTCCCCTCTCATCAGTGTCCTCGTGATGTAACTCAGGAGTTACGGGAGAGAAGCCTTTCATCTCAGAGTAAAAAGGGAAAGTGTCGAAAGTTACTGGGGTCAAAGGGGAGGTGGAATGTTACTTATTTCCAATGGGAACCGCCCTTGCTGGCAGAAAAACACTTCCCAGGGGACAGGAAACAGCTGACTCCCTGACCTCAGAAGTTATTCATTGATAATATCAGAAAAATACATACTGTCACCTTGACTCCCCCCTTCACCCGGTCTAGAAAAGCCAGTATCTGCTGAATGTCACCTACTGTCAGTGAGCAGCCAGACTCCAATATATCATAGATATTGTGTGAAAATGGGTTCCTGTTCTTCCTCTGGATTAGTGAGTGTCTGCAGATTGGAATTTCTGTGGGATTTTTTCCCCCTGTTTCCAGTGTTCTTTTAATATAGATATTGTTATATCTCTGATAGCTCAGTAAAATATGAAGTACTAATTACGCAGGTAGATCAAGTTCTTTGTATCCTGTTTGCATCTTCTGAATCAAACAAAACGAGTCCAGAGTCTCTTTTCAGAGACCAACTTGAAAATGCTTTAGTCGTTGAAAGTTCCCTACATAGAAAAGTGACAATCTAAACATCATAGTGTTTGACAAGGTTTTCAGGTACAATGACGGTGAACAGATGCTGCACTGGGAAGCACTGAGGTTATGGTAATGCTTTGTCTTTCAGTAAACAAACAGCGCCCTCTGCTGCATATTGCACACAACTACAAGAGATATGTGAGTATTCTCCAAGTGGGACATGGAGGTGTTACAGGAGATGAGCTCTATGAGATGAAATGTGATCATAACAAATACAAATAATACAAATACACTAGACAAATAACAAATGTTGAACAAATGTGAATGCACAAACTACAATACAAACATTTAAACAATGTAAAACATTTAAATGTACATTTACAAACATAATATCAGTGCTGATGTAGCCTTGACAGGTACCAACTCATGCTGCCTTACAGTCATGCAGAATTAGGAATAAGAGAAGCAAACCCAGAATCCCTGTGTTTAGACCTGTGCTGCCACAGGCTTGACAGTTGAGGTGGTTCTGGCTACTTGGGGCTGGTTTCCTTGGCAGGTTTCCCAGCTGGGTCTGTCTGAGCCACACCATAGGGAACATGGCAGGCAACAGTCCCCAGCTCTGCTGCTCCCTCTACATGGAACATCTGATCATCAAAGAAGATGTGTGGTCGTATTTTCTCCAGCATTGGGCCCTTAGGGGCCCCGGCCAGGAAGAGAGCCTCGTCCACCTCCAGTCCCCATGTCCGTAGAGTTCGCAGGGCCCGGATTCCTGAGCTGGCAGCGCTGCGGGCAGTCACCAGGTAGGTACGGATGGGGCAGTCCAGACGCTGACCTTTGGTATAGAACTTCTTCTGCAGTTTCCCCAGAGCCTCCAGGAAACCCTTCAGTGGCCCCTAGTTGGGGGCCGACAGGAGGGCAGAGATATTAAGAGTTTTGGAGGGAAAGTAGTAGACACTAAATGCCTCCCATCAAAATCATGCTTACAGTGTTTTCAGATTATTTCTTCAGACTTACATGGGCAAGTGGCATGTTCTCATGGGCCTTTTCATGCTCAAAGAACTTGTCCAGTCCGTGAGCCTTGTAGATGCGCTCTGACTCATCAGAAAAGAGAACAGCGTCGCCATCGAAGGCCACACGTAGCTGGCTCTCTGATACCAGGGTCTGCTTCTCTGGGCTAAACACAGTGGCTGCTGCAATCCCTAAGGCGCAATAATATTCATGTTAAGTGTTAAAGATATTCTAAGTATCATCTGTCATATTTGCTGCTGGCTGGCTGACCTTCCTCCAGGGCCTCACGGACCTTCACAGGGTCAGCTGACAGGTACAGGTTCGTGTGATAGGCCTTCAGGTAGCCAATAGGACTGTTCCCTCCTGTCATGCAGAAACGCTCAATGAACAGATCTAGAAAGGAGAGATGAACCAGGAAGTCAGGAGTTCAGACAGGAGCTCATTTCTTTACACTAACTTGAGTGAAAATGTGTCGTCAGCACTTTTACTAGTATTTTACTTCCCAACACTCACAATAGCCTATGACCCTGTGTGTGTGTGTGTGTGTGTGTGTGTGTGTGTGTCAGGTGCACACCATGGTGGTTGATGGTGTTGATGAGTCTCAGGCCAACATGAGCATGGTGGTTGGTCATGAGCACAACATCAAACAGCTCCTCACTGTCAGGGTAGAGCTCTCTTAGCCTGGCATTCACCGCCTCCAGGGCCTGAAACACAGACACAGCTCCCATCAAGCATCAGAGAACTGGAAGTACAGCACGCACAGCAGACAGACAGCTAGATGTCAGACAGACAGCTAGAGTCCTTGTGTGTCTGACCTTTACAAAGGAGAAGGCGGGGCCAGGTGCGAAGGGTTCTGCCTCATGCTTCATCTGGTGCTGCAGGTATTCCTCCAGGCCCTTCTGCTGGTGTACCTTCTGCTGCTCCTCCATGCTGAACAGCACCCGGGATGACACCGCGATGGTAATGGCGTTCTGGGGCTTGGGCTGGCAGATGAACAGACAGACAGAACAGACCATCGCTTTCAGGCTGCAGACAGGTAGGACTTGCTGTCCCCCTGGAAGCAGGATAGCCAGGGACCGATAATATAGCTGGAACCTCTAAAAGCAAAGTCACTGTTCTACATTTACATTTAGTCATTTTAGCAGATGCGCTTACAGCGAGTACAGAGACATTCCCCTGAGGCCAGTAGGGTGAAGTGCCTTGCCCAAGTACACAACGTTGTGTAGCCACAGCCGGTAATCAAACTCACAATCCTCCGATCACTAGCCCAAAGCCCAAAGCCTTAACTGCTGAACCTTGACTCCTACATACCTTCTCAAAACCGAAGAAAGTATCTGCTATCAAGTGTCAATAATCAGCACACATGCCTTCATTCCATATTATTTATATTACATTATTTAGCTTTATTTACAGTGATTCCAGGATTGGGGGGGCGTGTCCCCCCACCCCCCTTGGAACCCCACCCATGACACCAGATGATTCATTACTTCACTTCATGGAGGAGGCTTATTTCAGACACAGTCATTATTATATTTTGATTTCACAGAACTATATATTGTGGAGATTAGAGAACAAGCTAACCATCAAAAATCAAGTATTGAAAAACAACCATTTTATGTACCAGTCACGCTTTGAGAAAATCTTAAAAAGTCAGTAAATACAAATGTTCATCAAACTATGACCTTGCAGTACAAGGTGCAAGGTCAGTCTATGCTCTACAGGGATTTTCATTACCCATTACAGAACTGTAGCTGTGATGTCGGCTGGTGTCCAACATCATCAAGTCTTCACTGGAAGGACACATGATTAAGCCTCTAACTCTTCCGTCAGTCACACATTACAGAACCTGTTCTCGGGTGTTGTTGTTGTTAGAAATTAAGATATAGGAACATTACATAACGTTAAGAAGACACTTCAAATATCTAGTAAACATGTCAGTCAAGAAGTTTTGAAGAATGTCATATAATCCTCTCATGTCACAACAGCCACACTGACTCACTGTTTTCCTGGTGGGAGTAGAGGGTATCTTTCCTCCACTGCTGGACAGCTGCTCTCCTTTCCAACCAACATCACTGATGCTCATGTTTCCTCTGCCTCAGTACCTCTTCACTCTCCCTAACAGTCGTCACATCATACACTGACACTTCCTCCCCTCTCTGTCTCCCTCTCCCTCTCTCCCTCTCTCTCTCCCTCCTCTCTCTGTCTCCCTCTCTCTCTCCCTCCCTCCTCTCTCTGTCTCCCTCTCTCTCTCCCTCTCTCTCCCTCTCTCTCTCCCTCTCTCTCCCTTCCTCTTCTCTCTCTCTCCCTCTCTCTCTCCCTCTCTCTCTCTCTCTCTCTCTCCCTCCCTCCCTCCCTCCTCTCTCTGTCTCCCTCTCCCTCTCTCCCTCTCTCTCTCCCTCCCTCCTCTCTCTGTCTCCCTCTCTCCCTCCCTCCTCTCTCTGTCTCCCTCTCTCTCCCTCTCTCCCTCTCTCTCTCTCTCTCTCTCCCTCCCTCCTCTCTCTGTCTCCCTCTCTCTCCCTCTCTCTCTCTCCCTCTCTCTCTCTCTCTCTCTCCCTCCCTCCTCTCTCTCTCTCTCCCTCCCTCCTCTCTCTGTCTCCCTCTCCCCCTCCCTCCTCTCTCCCTCTCTCTCTCCCTCTCTCTCTCTCTCTCCCAGGAGCATCAAAGGAAGATGTGCGACTGCAGCTGCTCAGCAGAATTCTCAGAGAGGGAAAAGAAGAAGAATAGATGGAAGAAAGAGAGAATCAATGCAGTCTGGTTCTTTGCGTTAAAGGATGGTGTTTTCATCTTTTGATCATATAAGTCCCTCACATACCTCTCCTCTCCTTTTTTTCCTCCATCTTGATGTGTTTATTTTCCTTGCAGCAGAAACGCTCTCCTGATTTAATGGATATGACATCAGCGTGTCATGTGTGTGTGAGGGGGGGGGGGTCAGAGGGAACTGCATGAAAGCTCACATACTCAAGACCCAAACACTTTATGTGGGAGTTATAATATAGCTGAGTATCATGGGATCTCCCCTCAACATGTGGGGGTGTTTTCTCCTTTCAATTCTCCCCTGCAGTCTCTCATATAAAAGAATTACAGCAGAGCATTAGTTGCCAGGCAACCACCAGAGACTCGCAAGACAGGGACACCCATACCTGGAAGCTGATTGGCTGTGAGGTGAAGCCAGGCTGTGACATCATGGTGGCACCACAGGAGAACCTGATTACTGTCTTTTACTTTGATGTCTCTGCAGTCACTGCTGTCTGGAGGGACATGGAAACAGAACATTCTAGAAACATGTTTAGTGATGGAATCATGTCATAATATAACATCTGACTACAACACACTCACACATCCATTCTTCCAGCTCCAGTTGAGAGCATCCAGAAGTGTTCTGTATGAGAGAGGTCATGTGCTGGGTGAGTCTGCTCCAGGGAACAGGCCCAGACAGAGGCTATTGATTCAATAAATACAGATTTGCAGCCTGTGGATTACAGTAGGAAATCTATTTGATTTGTATCCTATATTCTAGCCAGGTTGTGATTCATCATGCATTTGATAAATATTATGTATTACATATCAATATTAAAGAGGCTAATTAGAGAAGAACAAATGAAGTGGTCCCAGACTGCCTATATTCCCAGCATCAGGGCTTCTGTACTTGGTTTTAGCTAAAGCTCACAACTTTTATGTGTGTGGAAGTTGTGGATATGAACATATAATGTTCAGTGTATTATAAAGAGAGAAAGTTTAGATATGACTTATTGTCAGTTTAGTGGATTAAGTAGATACAGTACAAGATACAGTAATGTGATACAGTTTGACTCTCCTTATTCCTTCTTAGTCTCCACATGTTCACCTGCTTCAAACTAACAGTTGAACTGGCTCCCTGCAATGTTTAAGGGTCGTTGTTATGATCAGTGACCGATGCTCTTTTCTAAAACTCACTCATAAGGAAGTCGCTTTGCATAAAAGTGTCTGCTAAATGAATACATATAAAATGTTACCTATTGCTACCACTAGAGGGCAGGAGACGATAGGAAAGTCACCACAGTTCACACACACACACGCCAACACATGCACACGCACGCACGCAAGCACTCACGCCCACAGATTCATTTACAGCCCTAAGAGGAAATGACTGCAACTGTTGTTACTTTTATGATTGAGGCAAAGTAAGTACACAGGATGGTGTTCTCCAAGTCACTGTTGACTAGATTAGTCTTGGGCATGACAATTACACCCCTCCCCCCTCCCCCCAACCCTGCCCCCGACACACACACCCACACACCCACACACACACACACCCACACACACACACACGTCAGTGCTGCAGAGTCTTTATTCCTCCAAATCAGGTCCCCAACCAGAGGATATAGGAGTACAAATGTTTCTGTAAACACACCACAGTTCTACTGTGAAGAAGAAGAACAGACACAAGCACACACACCAAAGGTTATCTAGCGTGTCTGCCTCTACTGAGCTTCTCACAGCAGCCACCCTAAAGCAGGGCCTGACACTTCCTGTCTGAAAGGGGCTTGACGCAAAAACAGGAAGTGAGAGTTGCCTGTGCGTTCCCAGATATTTCAACACTGCAGCTCTCCAATACACACACACACACACACACACACACACACACACACACAGGAAAGGGAGGACACTGATTCTTACATAACAGATGCTCTTTTTTAAAGCTCTCTTGGATAACTGGAGACAGAGAGAGGGGAGTGTGGATCCCAGTCAGGCTCTCAGACAGTCTCTGTTTCTTGAGGTGGTTGTGTAGGGGTTAAAGGGCCTGGTTATCCTGGGTGAACCAGGGTTAGAGTTATATTAGATACAACTTTATTACACTAACCAGGGTTAGTGTTAAGCAGGGTCTGGTTAGCCAGGGCTTACATTTACATTTACATTCATTTATTTAGCAGACGCTTTTATCCAAAGCGACTTACAGTAAGTATAGGGACATTTTCCTTGAGGCAAGTAGGGTGAAGTGCCTTGCCCAAGGACACAACATCATATAGCCACAGCCGGGGCTCGATCTCACAATCTTCCGATCATGAGGCCAACGCCTTAACCTGCTGAGCCATCTGACCCCCCTGAGAGACTCATGAGGAGACAAAGAGCAGAGGGAGATCGATCCTGCTGAGGAAGGAGGAGGATGCTGACATGGGGTGTAGGGGGGGTCAAAGGACAGGGGGGGAGGGGGCAAGTCCTCACTGAGTGGCTGGGGGGTAAATGGGAGAGTCTTCAATAGGACGAAATTCAAAAGATGCAAAAAGTATCCCGGCAGCTCTGAGGCTGGGGGTTGATGGGCTGGAGAGCTGGGGGGTTGGTGGGCTGGAGAGGTGGGGGGTTGGTGGGCTGGAGAGGTGGGGGGATGGTGGGCTGGAGAGGTGGGGGGTTGGGGGGTTGGGGACTGGAGGGTTGGGGGGTTGGTGGGCTGGAGAGGTGGGGGGTTGGGGACTGGAGGGCAACAAAGGAACATCTGCCCCCGACAGAGCACTGGTCTTCCTGCATCCTGATCAGGCCTGGAAGCAAGCAACAAGTCCAGAGGTCTGACTGCCTGTGTCTACAGACCTGGGTCTGACTGCCTGGGTCTGACTGCCTGGGTCTGACTGCCTGGGTCTGACTGCCTGCCTCTTTCCCACATCCCAATGTGAACACACAGTTTATACTACACTCTAGGCAGCTTACAACAGATACCTTGAACAAAGGAGAGAGCAGTGACACACACACACACAAACATACACGCACACATACTGTACATGCACACCACACACAGACACACGCACGTACACACAAACTCATTGCTCATTTTCTTTGTGCTGGAAGTGCAGAGGTATGAGATTTTGACAGCAAAGGATGCTCATTGCGAAACTTTATTTTCGCTGTTTAGCAAGTGTTTCTCAATACGTGATTTGTCTGCATCCTTACAGTCCTGACACAGTGAATGAGCTGGTTAGTTAGGGTTAGCTCTCACATACACACATCTCACATACACACTCACACACACACACACCCTCACATACACACATGAAGCTGTGGGGATGGATAGAAGACTGGACTGGTTATTCTGGTTTGGCAAATCTAAACCGTAGATCTGACAGAGGGCCAGAACTGAACCCCTGACAGGACAATGAGATCTGCTTACATCATAACCGTCTCATTTCAAACAACTACAAGCTGAACCATATGCATACTGTGCTTGTGTCTATTCTTCCAGTAGCATTAACTCATCACAAAGCACCAGTGCTTCATCATTTGTTGTAGCTGCTAGACGCTGCCTGTCAGTAAACACATATAGCAGCCTGCTGTGTACATGCGTTCACACACAAAGCCACAACTACATTTGTAGTTCAGCTAATCCCCATCTCAGCAATGATCTGCCACTAACCCATCCCTTCCCCCTGCAACATCATTCCCTGCCCATCACTGCAGGGTCAATGGGAGAATGTCTTAGTAAACATTGTAAACTGTTCAGGTGAAGGTAGTTTGTGTTGAGTCATGTAGGTTGGTTGCAGTCCTTGCAGCTGCAGTGGCCTGATTGTTAAACGGTGCTGATAAGATTCCTGAAGAACTGAGGCAGAAGGAGGGGGGGGGAGACTGTTGGAGACCTTACTGGTCTATCAGGCTGCGTGAGACTGAGTCTCACCTGGAGAAGAAGACAGAACAGTCTTTTCAAGACTGGTTCCAGAAGGAGGAGAGGAGCCTGTCCTCTTATTAGAGATGTGAGAGGAGCCTGTCCTCTTATTAGAGATGTGAGAGGAGCCTGTCCTCGTATTAGAGATGTGAGAGGAGCCTGTCCTCATATTAGAGATGTGAGAGGAGCCTGTCCTCTTATTAGAGATGTGAGAGGAGCCTGTCCTCGTATTAGAGATGTGAGAGGAGCCTGTCCTCTTATTAGAGATGTGAGAGGAGCCTGTCCTCGTATTAGAGATGTGAGAGGAGCCTGTCCTCTTATTAGAGATGTGAGAGGAGCCTGTCCTCATATTAGAGACGTGAGAGGAGCCTGTCCTCGTATTAGAGATGTGAGAGGAGCCTGTCCTCATATTAGAGATGTGAGAGGAGCCTGTCCTCATATTAGAGATGTGAGAGGAGCCTGTCCTCGTATTAGAGATGTGAGAGGAGCCTGTCCTCTTATTAGAGATGTGAGAGGAGCCTGTCCTCATATTAGAGATGTGAGAGGAGCCTGTCCTCATATTAGAGATGTGAGAGGAGCCTGTCCTCGTATTAGAGATGTGAGAGGAGCCTGTCCTCATATTAGAGATGTGAGAGGAGCCTGTCCTCTTATTAGAGATGTGAGAGAAGCCTGTCCTCATAGTAGAGATGTGAGAGGAGCCTGTCCTCTTATTAGAGATGTGAGAGGAGCCTGTCCTCATATTAGAGATGTGAGAGGAGCCTGTCCTCATATTAGAGATGTGAGAGGAGCCTGTCCTCTTATTAGAGATGTGAGAGGAGCCTGTCCTCATATTAGAGATGTGAGAGGAGCCTGTCCTCTTATTAGAGATGTGAGAGAAGCCTGTCCTGATAGTAGAGATGTGAGAGGAGCCTGTCCTCATAGTAGCAGTCTGGCTTCTGATCATCTCACTGTGGGGGCAGGCATCTTTCTCTCCACTTAATGCTGCTGTGAAACTGCTGTCATTATTTTGTTATTGAAAACTTCCTGCCATTTGAGTATAAATTACATTTTAGTGCTGGTTAACATAGAAACCACAAACGATACCGAGATTAAAATAATCTCTTTACAGTAGGCTGGTAAACAGAGGTTGCTGACATTATATTCAAGTATTGTATCAAAATTTAATGTTTCTGGAGAAGTATCCGCAATATTTACATTATTTCATTTAGTAGGCGCTCTTATCCAGAGTGACTTAGTACAGGGACATTCCTGACACCCTAACTGACTGTGCCACATGACTCCAATATCACCAAGACAAACAAGCTGTGAAAACTGCATCACAAAGTGACATGTGAAAATAAAGTACAGTAGTGCTACTTTATGTTTTTCCTTATTTCATACAAAATAGATGCTTTCTGTTCACCAGTTTCAGAGAAAATCCAAGTCTCTTTCACAGGGAACAGTTATTATTCACCGAACAATTTGTACATCAAAACAAATCGTGTAAAAAAAAAAAAAAAAATCCCTTCCTATATACACAGTGAGACGACTCATGTCTGACCCTCAGCTCACTGATCTGACTGTGCAATGATGGAAACAAAGTTATCTGCATTTACAGACTGACGAGCCATCAAAACCTGAATAAAAGCATATCAGCTGCCCTCCTAGTGGTTCTCTGTCACCTTATGAAGGAAGTCCATAGGAAAGTGGCAGTTTTCTTTAGTTGTAAAGGTGTTTAGGTAAGAATGAGGCAGTTTGTGTCTGTATCATTAGTTCAGGTCTTTCAGGAGCGTTTGAGCTCAGCAATCCTGCTTAGCAGCAGCTGTTTCCGTGCGCGGAGCCGCTTCCTCTCTTGTGCCTGGTGCTGCTCCTTGTAGCGTAGCTGCAGCAGGTACTCTGTAGCCTGGGTCAGGATGGCCACCTTGGGGGTCTTGGAAGACTCCACCAGGCCTGGGATCTGGTCACGCAGAGCCAGGAAACGTGAGCGCAGGTCATTCCTTCTCTTCCTCTCCAGGAAGTTGTGGTTGCGTCTGCGGTCTGTGTCCTCAGCATCCGAGCTCTGGGGGCTGTCTGAGGAGGCTGTAGGGCTGCTGGCCTGAGGGTAGCTGGACTCCAGACCAGGTCGCTTCCTCCAGGGTTCCTCCTCCTCCTCCTCCTCAGGTTCTGCGTCACTGTCGGGGGACGGGGCAGCGTAGTTGTGCTGCTGGCGGTGAACCGACATGTGGAAGCGCTTGGGGCAGACGTCCGCACTGACAGTGATGGTCACAGGCTTGCGGCCGCTCAGCAAGCGCCTTCGACTCTGCTGGTTCTCTACAGTCACCACATCGATCTCTTCATCATCTGGAACAGCAAAATAAACAACCACCCTGTAAACATCACTGCAACCATCACTACAGGTACACTGCAACCATCACTACAGGTACACTGCAACCATCACTACAGGTACACTGCAACCATCACTACAGGTACACTGCAACCATCACTACAGGTACACTGCAACCATCACTACAGGTACACTGCAACCATCACTACAGGTACACTGCAACCATCACTACAGGTACACTGCAACCATCACTACAGGTACACTGCAACCATCACTACAGGTACACTGCAACCATCACTACAGGTACACTGCAACCATCACTACAGGCACACTGCAACCATCACTACAGGCACACTGCAACCATCACTACACAAACCCTGTAACCATCACTACACAAACCCTGTAACCATCACTACAGGTACTCTGTAACCATCACTACACAAACCCTGTAACCATCACTACAGGTACCCTGTAACCATCACTACACAAACCCTGTAACCATCACTACAGGTACTCTGTAACCATCACTACACAAACCCTGTAACCATCATTACAGGTACCCTGTAACCATCACTACAGGTACCCTGTAACCATCACTACACAAACCCTGTAACCATCACTACAGGTACCCTGTAACCATCACTACACAAACCCTGTAACCATCACTACAGGTACCCTGTAACCATCACTACACAAACCCTGTAACCATCACTACAGGTACCCTGTAACCATCACTACACAAACCCTGTGACCATCACTACAGGTACCCTGTAACCATCACTACACAAACCCTGTAACCATCACTACAGGTACTCTGTAACCATCACTACACAAACCCTGTAACCATCACTACAGGTACTCTGTAACCATCACTACTGGTTGGATGCTAACTGTATTTCGTTACCCTGTACTTGTACCTGTGTAATGACAATAAAGTTGAATCTAATCTACACAAACCCTGTAACCCTGATGGCTCAATGGTTAAGGTGTTGGCCTCATGATCGGAAGGTTGTGAGATCGAGCCCCCGCTGTGGCTATATGAGGTTGTGTCCTTGGGCAAGGCACTTCACCCTACTTGCCTCAGGGAAAATTGTCCCTGTACTTACTGTAAGTCGCTTTGGATAAAAGCATCCGCTAAATAAATACATGTAAATCAACTGCTTGATTTTTCAATGAGTGCATGTAGAAAGTGTAGAAAGTGTTGGCCATCCAACACTACATAAAGAAGTGGTTCACCATGTTGATGCATGCTGCTATTCAAGCTTTTGTTAGTCAATGCGTAGCATGTTCAACAACTAAACTGCATGCAGGGAGGCACCCACTGATTTGGGATTGAAAGAGCTTCTCTCACGGTCTGACACCCCCCCCCCCTCCCTGAAGGGGGTGCTGCACAGTTAGTGCCTCACAATTCAGCTTTTGACCCTACATCATTGTTTGTAAAAGCTTCACAAATCAAATTGCTTTCTTTTGAAGATAGCATGTTTATACATAGCAATGCAGACAACTTTAGATCTCAACAGTAACACTGCACTCAGCTAACTCCCACTAGTGCTGCATTCTGCAGACTAACAACAGAAGCAATCAAGACAGATCAGCTAATTCACTGCATGATAAATCCTTACCAGATGAATCAGAGCCAGATTCAGATCCAGATGAGGCTGGTTTCTTGCAGCGGGTGTTGGGGAAGGTGAGAACAGCTTCCGGGTCAACACAGTCTGTAACCAAGGTGTTGACTGGTGACCCGTTGACAGAGGAACACTGCACTAGCTTGCTAGCAGTGTCAGGGTTGTGAGGGGCAGGGGGCAGTATGTGAGGGGCAGGGGGCAGTATGTGAGGGGCTCCAGACACCAGGTTCTCACTGACCTTTAGCAAGTGCTTACTGGCAGAAAAACCGCTCCACATGCAGTCCTGGATAATAATGGAACTAAGGTTTCCAAACAGTTGGTGAGAGTTGGATCTGTTGTGACCTTCACAGTCTTCATCCTGACCCAAGACCTTGGACACCCAGCTAAGCTTGTCTCCCAAGCCGTCCCCACTCAGTGTCCGTGTGGGAGGCAGGGGAGGAGTGGGAACCAGCTGGAACTTCTTCCACATATCCTCGCTTGGTGCTGTGCATTTGTAGAAATCCTCCTCCGTGTCGAGGCCATCATAGAAGTAGTGCTGGTAGAAGTCACACTCCATCTCCTGGCTCTCACAGCGGGGTGTCAGTGAGTTTACTCCAAGCATATTACTTCACAAACACAATTTAGATCGAGGAAATAACTTTGAACATCAGCCTGAGGGAGAAAATTGACGCAGGATTAGGAAAATGCAGTCCTCCATAAAACACATTATAACTGATGTATATTTCTCAAATAGGCTCAATAATAATAGACGATGAGGAGCAAGTCCGACTGGAGAGTTGATGATTGAATCTTGCGGTTTCTAGCTTTGCTTTAATTGAATAGATTTAAACTCTCCATACAAGGTTATTCCATAACCCCAGTTTAACCGTGTTTTCTCCGTAAGATTTAAATATGTTTATATTTTCCCGAAGCTTTTTGTTTAGTAACGTTTCAAATTCCAGGAAAAGAACAATTACAAGTCGTAGAGTAACGTGTCTATCTTCTCTGTGTTAACCCTAACCCTATAACACCGGGATATATTAAATTAATATGTATACTGTATCACCAATGTCTGCTCGCTAGTCTACATGTGTTCAATTCTTAACTTTATTTAAAACACTAAAACTCACCGGCTTGAACAATCCACGGAAATAAAATGCGCAGTTCACCGCACAGAGATCTCCGTCCACCCGCCAATAAACTCCATTTGAGAGAAACGTTCTCAAGTTGCCCTGATGGGACCTTAAATAATATGAAGATTAAAGATGCTTCCAACTGCAACACGAAAAGTTTCTTCAACCAACAGTGCAACACAGATGAAGACTGATGAAGAAGATGGTCTTTTCCCGCCAGTGAATGATCCTGATATAAAATGAGAAGGTGGGAGGAGTCTAAAATGAGAATGTGGGACTGGGAGGCACCTGTAAGAAGGTGGGAGGAGTCTTTAAGAAATCTGCATAAAATGAGAAGGTGGGAGGAGTCTTTAATAAATCTGCATAAAATGAGAAGGTGGGATCAGTCTTTGAGATATCTTTCTAATGTCTATGTAATGTAATCTATCTGCACATAGACATGTCTAATGGTAACCCTGATATATTTGCATAAAGGGCGGTGGTTGTTCCTCGCCCACGCCCCCTCTTTAAAGCTACAGTGAGAGCCAGTTTGTTCTAAATTCTTTATTAAAATCACCCAATTAACCATTCTTATTTAGCATTTATGCCATTCCAAGACAGACAAAAACTGTTACATTGTGAGTATGGGGATTTACATCTTCTTCCACTTTTTCTCCTGCTTCATCACAGAGGAGCCTCCTGCTTCATCACAGGGGAGCCTCCTGCTTCATCACAGGGGAGCCTCCTGCTTCATCACAGGGGAGCCTCCTGCTTCATCACAGGGGAGCCTCCTGCTTCATCACAGGGGAGCCTCCTGCTTCATCACAGAGGAGCCTCCTGCTTCATCACAGAGGAGCCTCCTGCTTCATCACAGGGGAGCCTCCTGCTTCATCACAGGGGAGCCTCCTGCTTCATCACAGGGGAGCCTCCTGCTTCATCACTGCTTCAGGGGACGGTGATGGGGACGGTGACAGGGGAGCCTCCTGCTTCATCACAGGGGAGCCTCCTGCTTCATCACAGGGGAGCCTCCTGCTTCATCACAGGGGAGCCTCCTGCTTCATCACAGGGGAGCCTCCTGCTTCATCACAGGGGAGCCTCCTGCTTCATCACAGGGGAGCCTCCTGCTTCATCACAGAGGAGCCTCCTGCTTCATCACAGGGGAGCCTCCTGCTTCATCACAGGGGAGCCTCCTGCTTCATCACAGGGGAGCCTCCTGCTTCATCACAGAGGAGCCTCCTGCTTCATCACAGGGGAGCCTCCTGCTTCATCACAGGGGAGCCTCCTGCTTCATCACAGAGGAGCCTCCTGCTTCATCACAGAGGAGCCTCCTGCTTCATCACAGGGGAGCCTCCTGCTTCATCACAGGGGAGCCTCCTGCTTTATCACAGGGGAGCCTCCTGATGGACACAGTGTGACATGGTTAGGGTTAAGTGGATTCAACACTAATTCAGCTCTGTACTGTGCAGTGTGGAGTGCAGCCAGTCTAACAGTAAGATGGGACTCTCTGGCTTAAAGCAGGCTGAGGGTCAATAGAGCACCAACGTCCACCGAGGAGACAAAGCAAGATCAAAGGTCATCTTACCCCCCCAGCGTGTAGACACAGCGTCCCACTCTCAGGGATGAGGACCCAGCCACTGTAACAGCAGGGACAACTGAAGGACAGCCTGAGGTGACAGCTGCCTCGAGGTCTTGTGCCCCGACTGTCCCCTGACCACCGTCCCCCCACTGTCCCCTGACCACCGTCCCCCCACTGTCGCCTGACCACTGTCCTCTGACCACTGTCCCCTGACCACTGTCGCCTGACCACTGTCCCCTGACCACTGTCCCCTGACCACTGTCCCCTGACCACTGTCGCCTGACCACTGTCCCCTGACCACTGTCCCCAGACCACTGTCCCCTGACCACTGTCCTCTGACCACTGTCCCCTGACCACTGTCGCCTGACCACTGTCCCCTGACCACTGTCCCCAGACCACTGTCCTCTGACCACTGTCCCCTGACCACTGTCCCCTGACCACTGACCACTGTCCTCTGACCACTGTCCCCTGACCTCTGTCCTCTGACCACTGTCCCCTGACCACTGTCCTCTGACCACCGTCCCCGACTCCCCCCTGACTGTCCCCTGCTGCCCCCTACACACACACAATCACAAATTGGAAGTCAAATGAGGTTCTGCTATTTGTGGAGGAATCTATGCTAGTCCATGCTATTGAGAAGTAACCCTGTGGGATTCTTCCCTCACAGGCCATCTTCTCACCTCCTCCCCTCTTCCTTTATGATGGATGAAGACCAGCAGGGTGGTTGAGAGTAACAATACTTAACACTAACAATGGCTACCTCCCCAAGTCAACTCTAGCTTAACTTCAAGAGGGTGTCATTGTCCTACATTGTTAGAGCAGCATATGTGTGGAGAGGAGAAAGACACTGCTGGGGGAGGAGAGAGGCTGGGGGAGGAGAGAGGCTGGGGGAGGAGAGAGGCTGGGGGAGGAGAGAGGCTGGGGGTGGGGGAGGAGAGAGGCTGGGGTGGAGAGAGGCTGGGGGAGGAGAGAGGCTGGGGGTGGAGAGAGGCTGGGGGTGGAGAGAGGCTGGGGGTGGAGAGAGGCTGGGGGTGGGGGAGGAGAGAGGCTGGGGGTGGAGAGAGGCTGGGGGAGGAGAGAGGCTGGGGGTGGGGGAGGAGAGAGGCTGGGGGTGGGGAAGGAGAGAGGCTGGGGGAGGAGAGAGGCTGGGGGAGGAGAGAGGCTGGGGGAGGAGAGAGGCTGGGGCTGGGGGAGGAGAGAGGCTGGGGGTGGGGGAGGAGAGAGGCTGGGGGTGGGGGAGGAGAGAGGCTGGGGGAGGAGAGAGGCTGGGGGTGGGGGAGGAGAGAGGCTGGGGGAGGAGAGAGGCTGGGGGAGGAGAGAGGCTGGGGGTGGGACTCACCTTTAGGAAGTAGTCAGGCGAAGCACATTAAACACTCACATTCAGCCAGCCTTGTATGAGAACCTTAACCCAGCCCTGCATGAGAATGAGGATGTCCGAGTTCTCAGGAAGAATCCTTCTGCTGGGGTCTGCCTCTGGACGTGTCCTGGGTCGACCCCTGCCTTTCCCCCACAACCTCTCTGACCGCTCAACCTTTAAGCCCTGACCCCTGACCCTCTCAGAAGATACAAACTAAACCAGACTGAAATTAGGTATGTTTCCCTCTGCTTAGAGACACGTCCTATTGAACAAACAGAAGAAAACAGTCATAGAAGCAAGTTATTGGTCCCAAGGGAGAGGAGGTACCAGACTGACACCCCCTCTGGGCATGCTGGGAAGTATATGACATGCAGATCAGATTTGCTGATTGTTTAGGTCACTTAACACTTGTAATCAGAAATGCGGACAATTTTGTGATTATTAAATCTTAAGAACCTTTGCTCATGAAGAGACATTTCGAAAACCCTTAGTTGAGTGGTAAAATGATGATAAATGACTGATGACTAAATCATTTCATATGAGTTGGGGAGCAGATTAAAACAGCAACATAATTTTGTTGCTAGATAATCTTTATGGATTTCATATCATTAACACCCTGGTCACTAACTAAGCTCTATACTGAGTCTGATGAACATATCACTTTTAGGTTAAAGTCAAACAATGAAACAATTTTTTTGAAACCTTAAAAAACAATCGCTGTAGCTCTGGCGCTATAGTGTACTCTACTGCCACCTGGTGGCGTGATCTTCACCGAAAAAAACTGAGGAAAAAAAGTGCAAATAAAAATAGCAAATCAGAAGGTTGTGATATATTTTAAAGTTATCCAAAAAGTTTAGAAAGGTTCGTTTTTTTGCGTCATTGACTACTTGATGAGGACTCTACTATAATCTACCGGACTCTGCATTTCTCTATTTTAATTTTATATATATATATATAACTCATGACTGGTGGTGAGTGACAACCGTGTTGTGATATGAATTATAATCTTACATTGTGAACTAATTAGTATCCAGAAGTGACGGGATTGCGTCCGTGTTGGACCGGAGTATAAAGGGACTTGATGAGTCATTACCTCCAGCCGTGTAGCTGCAGAAGCATCTGGAAACACTTGTTGAGATGAGAAAGTCGAGCGTCTACGTTATATGGATGATATTATTTTGTATTATATTTACACTAAACGTCGCACGTTCTTCAACGGAGTCTTTGACTGTTTTGGGTCCAGATGACGTCAAGTCCAAGAGAAATATTTTCAAACTGGGCACATCAAAAAACACTGTTATGATGAAGCTGATATCTGAAGATAACAGATCAGGCTTGAAGATGTCAGCTCAAGATGTTCCATTGTCTCCTCACCACATCTCAGAGGTTAAACCAACAAGCAAGTTGACGTCTGCTCTGCAAATCCAACCAGCCGTGCTTATCCCCCTATCTGATCTGAACACTGAGGAGTCTGATCTGAACACCGAGGAGTCTGAGCTGAACACCGAGGAGTCTGAGCTGAACACCGAGGAGTCTGAGCTGAACACCGAGGAGTCTGAGCTGAACACCGAGGAGTCTGATCTGAACACCGAGGAGTCTGATCTGAACACCGAGGAGTCTGATCTGAACACCGAGGAGTCTGATCTGAACACCGAGGAGTCTGTTCTGAACACCGAGGAGTCTGAGCTGAACACCGAGGAGTCTGAGCTGAACACCGAGGAGTCTGAGCTGAACACTGAGGAGTCTGAGCTGAACACTGAGGAGTCTGAGCTGAACACCGAGGAGTCTGAGCTGAACACCGAGGAGTCTGATCTGAACACCGAGGAGTCTGATCTGAACACCGAGGAGTCTGAGCTGAACACTGAGGAGTCTGAGCTGAACACTGAGGAGTCTGAGCTGAACACTGAGGAGTCTGAGCTGAACACTGAGGAGTCTGAGCTGAACACTGAGGAGTCTGAGCTGAACACTGAGGAGTCTGAGCTGAACACTGAGGAGTCTGAGCTGAACACTGAGGAGTCTGAGCTGAACACTGAGGAGTCTGAGCTGAACACTGAGGAGTCTGAGCTGCGTTATGCTCACTTCCAGCACGTCTCTGTCTCTTGTTCTACATCAGAACTGGTTCTGCGGGTCAGACGGTCTTTCTATGGGTTCGGTGCTGAAGCAAAGGAACTCACATTGGGCGACACTTGCAAAAGCAACGGTGTTCTCAGACCGCGCAGTGACCTGCTTTTCATCTATCATTTGACAGACTGCGATAGCAAACGGGAGGTAAAAAATGTCTTCAGAACATTATTTGAGTCTGGTCAACAACATTTTCAATAACCTGCAGCCAACAAATATGCTCACTTACAGGAATCTTCCGACTCTTTCAGCTACAGATTCGTGCTTCACTATGTTCCTGCTCCCATTCGCATCAGGGCTCATAAAGTCAATCTGAATGTCGTTTGTCGGTTTCCAAGGTGAGGTTGATCGTTTGCTGCTCAGTTTGATAAGGTTGACAATTGTAAAAGATGAAACCTATTCTACAGGTATCATCCGGTTTATCGACTTGCAGTGCGCCCTACCTGGAGTACACACATTATGCATAAAACACTTAAGTGGCGTTCTCTAGATTTCCAAATTCAGTTGATGGATGGTAAGAGTTTACTACAATTTAAGGGTTTCATGGCCAAATGGAATGTTTTTGATAACTGGAATGTCTGTTAATTGTTGGATATTTTTTTTTTTTTATATTGTAGATTCATGGACCGCACCTGCCCAGTCTCAAGTATACCTGCTCGGACAGACTATGAACGTCCAGGTGTCAGCTCTTCACCTGCCCCATGGGAGCCTAAAGCTCTTCATTAGAAACTGCTATGTAACCACCAGTGGCAGCTCTGCTATGTACACCATCATTAACAACTTTGGGTACGCCTGTGAAATGTTCAAATGGCATGTACCTTCTTAACCTGTCTCAGGTGTGACTCTGTTACTGACCTGTCCTTCTTAACCTGCCTCAGGTGTGACTCTGTTACTGACCTGTCCTTCCTAACCTGCCTCAGGTGTGACTCTGTTACTGACCTGTCCTTCTTAACCTGCCTCAGGTGTGACTCTGTTACTGACCTGTCCTTCCTAACCTGCCTCAGGTGTGACTCTGTTACTGACCTGTCCTTCCTAACCTGCCTCAGGTGTGACTCTGTTACTGACCTGTCCTTCTTAACCTGCCTCAGGTGTGACTCTGTTACTGACCTGTCCTTCTTAACCTGCCTCAGGTGTGACTCTGTTACTGACCTGTCCTTCTTAACCTGCCTCAGGTGTGACTCTGTTACTGACCTGTCCTTCTTAACCTGCCTCAGGTGTGACTCTGTTACTGACCTGTCCTTCTTAACCTGCCTCAGGTGTCTCTGTTACTGACCTGTCCTTCTTAACCTGCCTCAGGTGTGACTCTGTTACTGACCTGTCCTTCTTAACCTGCCTCAGGTGTGACTCTGTTACTGACCTGTCCTTCTTAACCTGCCTCAGGTGTGACTCTGTTACTGACCTGTCCTTCCTAACCTGCCTCAGGTGTGACTCTGTTACTGACCTGTCCTTCTTAACCTGCCTCAGGTGTGACTCTGTTACTGACCTGTCCTTCTTAACCTGCCTCAGGTGTGACTCTGTTACTGACCTGTCCTTCTTAACCTGCCTCAGGTGTGACTCTGTTACTGACCTGTCCTTCTTAACCTGCCTCAGGTGTGACTCTGTTACTGACCTGTCCTTCTTAACCTGCCTCAGGTGTGACTCTGTTACTGACCTGTCCTTCTTAACCTGCCTCAGGTGTGACTCTGTTACTGACCTGTCCTTCTTAACCTGCCTCAGGTGTGACTCTGTTACTGACCTGTCCTTCCTAACCTGTCTCAGGTGTGACTCTGTTACTGACCTGTCCTTCTTAACCTGCCTCAGGTGTGACTCTGTTACTGACCTGTCCTTCCTAACCTGCCTCAGGTGTGACTCTGTTACTGACCTGTCCTTCTTAACCTGCCTCAGGTGTGACTCTGTTACTGACCTGTCCTTCTTAACCTGCCTCAGGTGTGACTCTGTTACTGACCTGTCCTTCTTAACCTGCCTCAGGTGTGACTCTGTTACTGACCTGTCCTTCTTAACCTGTCTCTGGTGTGACTCTGTTACTGACCTGTCCTTCCTAACCTGTCTCAGGTGTGACTCTGTTACTGACCTGTCCTTCCTAACCTGCCTCAGGTGTCTCTGTTACTGACCTGTCCTTCTTAACCTGCCTCAGGTGTGACTCTGTTACTGACCTGTCCTTCTTAACCTGCCTCAGGTGTGACTCTGTTACTGACCTGTCCTTCTTAACCTGCCTCAGGTGTGACTCTGTTACTGACCTGTCCTTCTTAACCTGCCTCAGGTGTGACTCTGTTACTGACCTGTCCTTCTTAACCTGCCTCAGGTGTGACTCTGTTACTGACCTGTCCTTCTTAACCTGCCTCAGGTGTGACTCTGTTACTGACCTGTCCTTCCTAACCTGCCTCAGGTGTGACTCTGTTACTGACCTGTCCTTCTTAACCTGCCTCAGGTGTGACTCTGTTACTGACCTGTCCTTCCTAACCTGCCTCAGGTGTATGCAGGAGAGCATGAGGAACAGAGGCAGAGCTTTCTTTGTTTCACCCCGGACTGACAGCTCCCTTCGTTTCTCCCTCAGTGCCTTCCAGTTCACCTCTGACCCCCACATCCAGGTGAGAACCTTAGTGGGTTCCTGCTCTCTGGGTCAGTCTGAGGAACAGGGCTGATGGACACAGTCACATGTTTCAGAGGATCTGTAATATCATGTTTCATCTTTTCAGGTTCTTCTGTACTGTAATGTGTTCCTCACGTCAGAAGAACCCGGCCCGTTGCAAAAATCCTGCTCCTACACAGAAGATGGGTAAAGAGGGTAACATGGGTAAAGAGGGTAACATGGGTAACATGGGTAAAGAGGGTAACATGGGTAAAGAGGGTAACATGGGTAAAGAGGGTAACATGGGTAACATGGGTAACATGGGTAAAGAGGGTAACATGGGTAACATGGGTAAAGAGGGTAACATGGGTAAAGAAGATAACATGGTTAACATGGTTAACATGGGTAACATGGGTAACATGGGTAGAGTCCTCTAGCTCATCCTTACTCCCCTTTACTCCCTGTTACCTCCCTCCTGCAGGTGGAGAGCCCTCGTGGGGGAACACACCATTTGTGATTGCTGCAACTCCACATGTGCAAGTTTCAGAAGTGCAGTGCTGGAAGGTCAGTTAATATCTTCTTGGTTAAATAACTAATCCCTTTAATTACTTACAGATACCTGAATAAAATGAACAACATAAATATGCCTCTGACAAATGAGGAGAATGTGAAAAAAATTCTTAAGCTATTATAAGACATGTTGTCTGACTTCACACTCTACTCCTCTAGGCTCAGTAACCAGCAGCCCTTTGCAGATCTTGGAGCAGTCATACCTCACCCCAACCCCAGCAGACCAGTCATACCTCACCCCAACCCCAGCAGACCAGTCATACCTCACCCCAACCCCAGCAGACCAGTCATACCTCACCCCAACCCCAGCAGACCAGTCATACCTCACCCCAAACCCAGCAGACCAGTCATACCTCACCCCAACCCCATCAAAGCAGTCATACCTCACCCCAACCCCATCAAAGCAGTCATACCTCACCCTAACCCCAGCAGACCAGTCATACCTCACCCCAACCCCAGCAGACCAGTCATACCTCACCCTAACCCCAGCAGACCAGTCATACCTCACCCCAACCCCAGCAGACGAGTCATACCTCACCCCAACCCCAGCAGACCAGTCATACCTCACCCCAACCCCAGCAGAGCAGTCATACCTCACCCTAACCCCAGCAGAGCAGTCATACCTCACCCTAACCCCAGCAGAACAGTCATACCTCACCCTAACCCAAGCAGACCAGTCATACCTCACCCTAACCCCAGCAGAGCAGTCATACCTCACCCTAACCCCAGCAGATGGAAGAGATTGGTCTGTGAGCAGAGAAGACCACTAGAATATTCCAATCTATGTTGATGATGAGATCCTGGGTGACAATGGTGGACTCTTATGGCCTTAGAGGGTGGAAGAGACAGGGTCTGGAATTCTTACCACTAACCACCCAGTATATTTCAAATAAAGTATGGAGTTGTACTTTTGTAGTCTTTAGTTTATTTTGAATGCATAAACACTTCCTGTTCTCAAACCTCAACACTTCCTGTTCTCAAGTGTTTATTCTGAGTCTAATGTGAACAACCCTGCTTGGTTAGAAACAATACAGGCTGTTTTTTTTTAAACAGGGAATATGACACATATATACAGTATATAAATATAGAAATAAATCCACTTTTACATAAGAATTTCCTTGTTGGTTATTCCTAAAAGTAAATCACCCTTCAAATGAAACAGGATATTGTCTTTCCTGATAAATTATGAACCTGTGTCATAAGGCACACCACATCTACCAGCACCACGAAGCACCAACACACACACCTTCTGGAACACACACACCTTCTGGAACACGCACACCTTCTGGAACACGCACACCTTCTGGAACACGCACACCTTCTGGAACACGCACACCTTCTGGAACACGCACACCTTCTGGAACACGCACACCTTCTGGAACACGCACACCTTCTGGAACACGCACACCTTCTGGAACACGCACACCTTCTGGAACACACACACCTTCTGGAACATACACACCTTCTGTATTAAGCTGCATTTAAATATGTTCACAGATCTTGTTGGTGGAGATCTGTTGGTTTTCTTTAGTCTTATGTGGGAGTTTCTTCTGTAAGACTAATGCTGATAATAAGATGACTATGAAGATCACTGCTAACACAGTCCCCCATCTGTCTCTTTCATGGCTCCTTGACAGCTCAACACGAATACCTGTAAATACATTTGTTTTTTTAAGATTTGGTTAAGAATGATTCATGGTTTATTCAAGGAGTTCTCCTGTGTCTCCTGAAAGCTTTCCTCCTTCACACTCAGATCTCACAATCACTCACTTCAAATATGAAATAACCCATTAGTATGTTGTAGCACTTTACCAGTGTCTAGTGTGAAGTCTCTCCTGATCACTTGTCCCAGGATGCTGTTCTTCAGCATGAAGGTGAGCCTCTTGAAGCTGGCAGGCTGCAGAGTCAGGTTACTGGACACTGTAAACAGTCCATCTCTGTCCTGTTTGACGTGTGTTCTTGTGTTGTTGGTGACGTCCTGTCCGGTGTTATCCAGCCACTGGACACAGGGGGCAGGGCGACCTCCATGTGAAGTTAGGATCAACTCCAGGCCACTGGGAGATGACTTCAAGTTTAAATGTGGTTCAGCATACAGAGCTGAAATGATAGAAAACATTAGTGTTGAAACATGTTTTAGAACTTAAATCAATATTCATTAGGATCCCCTACAATCCTCTACACATTTTAAGGAGAGGTTTCATCAGAAGTATGATTACCTGCTACTTTCACAGCGAAGGTCTTCGCTTGGCTCCCCAGCAGTGTGCTGACAGCACATGTGTAGTCTCCCTCATCCTCCATGTGACTGCGCTCCAGACGCAGAGAGGAATCTCCCCGCTCCAAGTCAGAAGGCATCAGGCTGGTTCTATTAACATAGCGAAGGCTCTGGCGCTCCAGCTGGTTCCTCCCGTGATAGAAGCTGTGAACCACTTCCTGCCCTCTCTGCCAGGTGACCACCACACTGCCCAGGCTGCTGTTCACTGGGAAGCTGCAGGGCAGAATTACCTGCTGACCCCACACAGCTACAACAGGGCTGCTGGGGACACTAACCTGGAACTCAACTACAGACAGAAACACACAACATGAAATGATCTTGATCTACGGACTGAGACTACAGGAGTAGAGCTAACTTCAGTGTAACAGTAAATCACAACAGGTATGAACACTCATAATAGAAACAATGACATTCTCCATTTGAATCACCATACAGCACACCAGACCAATAACACACTTACACAAAAAGGCTTCCTTAATGAGAAGTGATCCAAGCAAGTGTTGAATGACCCATACGTTCCAGTTCATATCAAGGTTTTCACCTGTGTCTGGTATCCCAACTCTGTCAGAAGTAGTTCTAGTAAAATGTAGTAATATACCAACGGTAACCCAGCTGCTGTCATTCTGAACTGACTGAACGAGTTGTCCTTTTTAAGAGCTGCTTCTTAATCTTCAGCAGACCTGTGCATGTTGCATCATCACTGCGTCACAAGATCAACTTAACCGGCCACACCTGTCTGTTTCCATGACACCCACTATGGGAACCAAAACATTGTGGAATCACAAACTGAATTTATGTTCATTTATCCTCCTAATCCATAAACACCCTCGATCAGTCGATGAGCAGCAGATATGTGATCAGGATCAATTAAATGAGAAAACATGCATTCATTGCGACAAGTAATGATATTTTATTGAAATGCATGAAAGTTAATAGTTCCTTTGAATATTTTTACAATCATGCAAGTCACTTTGAATATGAGTCATTATCCAAAGTATTTGTATTGCAGAGTTGAGGAGTAACTTCCTCTCTGGACAATAAACAACAGAAATCGATAGTACAGTAGCTTCATCCAGTAGGAATGGGATCTCTATATACTCAGTAACCTGAAGTAAAAACATAAAAACTAAGACCGGCAATGTGAAGGCTTTAACAACATGAAATACCTTCACAGCAAAAACTAGGACACCAAAAACACATTTGAAGTTATATGCAAATTTGGACGAACCCTTACACAAATGCAGCGTTAATAAACATGAATCATTTGGGGTAAATTAATAGGTGTAGAAACCAAACAAAGATGTCATTATAGTAAAACGGAAAAGGAAGATGGTACGTCACCATACTCAAAAACGAAAATGAACATATCTACACAGGAAACAATAACTTAACTCCCTACAGTTTTAGCACATGGAATAAATCAGACTTTTAGGTTTGATTTTGCAGACCCAGATAAAGCCTAGTTCAAGACTCTCCACAGAGCTGGTTTACTTTAGACTTAGACTAGAATGAGTCTGTCTGTGAAACCAGCCATCAATGATATAGAGCAGGATTTAATAGTGCATGTTTTTTTCTTATAATTATATAAATATCTTAGAAGTAAAACCTTTGGGTATATTACACATATGCAGTCATAGGTCTCACACTAGCAGTAGTTGGCCTGATGGTACACATTGGGCTGTCGACAGCTGATCAGAATATCGAATTCAAAGCTAGAAGACTTTCTAGCAAAGAAAATATAAATGCATAGAACAAAAGGGAGGGACGTTTAAAGACCTAACCCATTAACATCAAACTCAAAGTACCTTTTAACTTTCCATCCTCTGATTTCTCAGTCCATTGTCTTGGTGGTTGAGGGTCTGTTTCGATGGTCCTCTTGTATAAATGATGGTTAAGTGTCTGTTTTGATGGTCCTCTCCTCTCTGGTCTTGTTCGTAAGGGAGAGAGTTGGGCCTCATGCTGCGGTTCCACTGAGGGCCTCTGTAGAACCTGCAAGATAGGAACATGATGATATTGTCTTATCAACTACAGATGTAGCTTCTGCATATATTGCACACAGAGTTGCTGAGTTCTTACCCTTAATGTTTTCGGACTGTGCTTGCTGTCCAGCAGTTTGCACATGCTCAGTAACCACACCCTCCTTGGCCTCACTAGTCTCTGCCTCATCATCCTTGGCATCACCATTCTTGGCCTCACTAGCCTCACCGTCACCATTCTTTGCTTCACCATTCTTGGCCTCACTAGCCTTGGCCTCACTTGTCTCTGCCTCACCATTCTTGGCCTCACTAGCCTTGGCCTCACTTGTCTCTGCCTCACCATTCTTGGCCTCACTAGTCTTGGCCTCACCATTCTTGGCCTCACTAGCCTTGGCCTCACTAGCCTCTGCCTCACCATTCTTGGCCTCACTAGCCTCAGCCACACCATTCTTTGCTTCACCAGCATTGGCCTCACTTGTCTCTGCCTCACCATTCTTGGCCTCACTAGCCTTGGCCTCACTTGTCTCTGCCTCACCATTCTTGGCCTCACTAGCCTTGGCTTCACTAGCCTCTGCCTCACCATTCTTGGCCTCACTAGCCTCTGCCTCACCATTCTTGGCCTCACTAGCCTTGGCCTCACTAGCCTCTGCCTCACCATTCTTGGCCTCACTAGCCTCTGCCTCACCATTCTTGGCCTCACTAGCCTCTGCCTCACCATTCTTGGCCTCACTAGCCTTGGCCTCACTAGCCTCTGCCTCACCATTCTTGGCCTCACTAGCCTTGGCCTCACTAGCCTCTGCCTCACCATTATTGGCCTCACTAGCCTCGGCCTCACCATCCTTGGCCTCACTAGCCTCTGCCTCATTAGCCTTGGCTTGTGGTTTCTTGGCCACGGGTGGAGGCACTTTAAGCCCTCCCTTCTGAACTTCTGTTGCCTTACTGGGACCAGACACAGACGGCAGCTCTGCTACCAGCTTGTTGTTGTAGTTGGCCGTGGCTACTTGAGAGGAGGAAGGGTCCGTCACCACCTTCTTTGCACTCTTGGAAAAGACAAAACTGGCACTGGCAGAAGGAGACCTGTGGATGTCTCCCCCTGGTGGAGAGGTTGGGGAGTGCAGGCTCAAACGAGAAGGGCAGATGCTGTCTTTGGCTGTTCTGGCTGCTGTTCTTAAGCGGATGGCTTCTTGCAGCCTCATGGAGGGGTTAGTGGTCGTAGCAGGGGGGGATTTTTTGTTTGGGGAAGTTAGCGAGGTTGTGATTGGGGGATGATTCGGTACTGGTGTGTTGAGTACTGGTGTGTTGAGTACTGGTGTGTTGGAATTGGGCTGCAAGGCAGATGGTTGTGAGGTGAGAACAGCAGATGGGTGTGCATCAACAGGAGGAGGAGCGATCATGATCAGTGATCTGCGTATGGGCTTCTGGGGGGCCTCCTGGCTGGTGAAGGCTGGATTTGAAACACTGTTGGAGGACTGGGTGGCTGTGCCAGAGGCCGATGTCTGGGTCTGGTCCTGGAGCTGGATTGGTGTCGGGTCCTGGGTCTGTGAAGGAGGGTGTTTGACAGACCTGAGCCTGACCATCTGCAGAAGGGAGGGGGTGACCACAGGAAGGGCTCCTTCAGGATTGGACACTGGTGGGGGGGTCTCACTCAGCAACTTATGGCCTGCTCCCTCTGCGGTAACCACACTCGGCTGGTGTGGGGCATTAGTAGACACCTTCACAGGGATTGGGGGTGCTGGGGGAATAAGGGGGGTGGTAGGGGCTGGTGGAGGTAATGGTGTGGTAGCTTTCTGAGATGGAGGTTGGAGAGTCTTTGGTTGGGGTGGTGAGGTGGCCTCCTGTGTGGGTTGGGAGACTTTTAGTAGAGGTGGAGAAGGGGTGCTATCAGGTGGAAGAGTGGTACCCTGAGCTGAGATCTTTGCAAGTTTTTGGGATTGTGGAGAAGTCAGAAGTACCTGAGGTGGAGGAGGAATGCTCTGAGGTGGAGGAGGAAAGCTCGGAGGTGGAGGAGGAATGCTCGAAGGTGGAATACTTTTGCTCTCAGCGGACACTAGGGCTTCTTTGAGAGGTGGGGGCAGGGGGGCTGCATAAGGTGGTGGGGGCGGGATGCTCTGGAACTGAATCTTTGTTGTCTCTGCTGAAGACACCAGAGCAGGACCCTTTCCAGCTGTGACACAGGGGAAGCTTGGTGGATCAAGCTTGGGAACAGGCTCTTTCCCTGAATCACACTGCTTGGAGAGATCTGATGTGATTAGATGTTTATCACCTGATGACTCTTCAATCTGTTCTGTCACATCCAGCCCAAACTGGCTTGGAGAAAATGGGGGTGGTGGAGGGGGGAAGTCACTCTCATCATGGCCAAAGTGGGGGGGCTCGATAGGTTGATCCAGTAAGGGAGGGGGCAGGGGCCATGACGACTCCCCTGTGGGGGAAAGTGGTTCCAAGTGGGCATGGTTGAGGTGGGATGCAGGTGTACTTTGTTTGGAGGGCGGAAGGGGGGGGAGGTGTGCCGGGGGTGGAGAGGGAGATGGAGACACACGTGCCACTGCATGAGCACCCACACACAACGTGTCACTTTTAGATGGTGAAGCAGTATTCACCCCCTGGGCTTGGCTTGGAGTCGGTAATACAGTTTCATCCTTCTGTGGCGTTACTAAACCTTCTAACCGGACTGATGTTTCATTTATAAGAAAACTTCCTTTGACCTTCTGTTGTTCATCTTTCCTTAATACTGTGGCATTCTTCTCTGTAGGATTTAGACGTTCATTTTCTGCTTCATGAACCACAGTAGCCATTACTTTTAAACTTCCCTGAACCTTTCCTGACTCAAACACAGCAGTTCTACTTTCCTGCTCATGACCTTCTAGAACCTTGTTGTCCACTGCTTCACAAACCCTGTTTAGCAAAGCGACGGTCTGTTGTGCTGCAGGCTGTTCATCAGCTAACAAACTCTTCAGTGAACCTTCTTTAGAGCCAGTGGGAGACTTCTGCACACGTCTATCCTTAGGATTCTTCCTGAAGGCTGCGTACGTATCTGTGGGGGCCGGGGGCCCCAGCAGGAGCTCAAAGGTGTACTTGTTGTGCACCCACACCTCCGGTGGCGGGGCTGGGGGGGCGGGAACCCTGGGGGGGGGTGGTATATCAAACAGTCCCCTGAGGGCCAGAACTGAGGGTGTTGGGATGACACATCCCACTGGAGGGGCGGGGTCATCGTGGACAGGTTTGGCAGGGTCAGCGGTTGCTGCTTGTGCATGGTTAGAGGGAGGAGATGCCCCAGCGCAAATATTCTGCAGTTTGATCAGGAATTCTTTCTTGGGGGAGGGGCTGTGTTTGTGCCTGGTCAGGAGCGTGGGTGTGCCTCCTTGGCTAGAGTACCCACTGGAGGGAGAGACGGTGGTGTGTAGGCCATTCTGCTTGGAGGCTGGAGGCTGAGAGGACGAGTCTGTGGTTGTAGGCTCAGCCTTTGCAACGTTGTCATTTGGGATTTTGTTTGGAGGCTTAAGTGGGCTGGCTGTTGCAGTGGACTCCTCCAGGGAGCTGGTGTCTGCAGTGTAGCCAGGGCTGTCTGCGTTCCTGGAGGACCTGGGCGAGGAGCCAGACCTGGCATCCACACCCTGCCCTGGGCTGAGATGAGGGAGACACTCTCCATCCACCACTATCCTGACCTCCGCCAGGTCCCGCGAGCGCCTCTTCATCTTGTCCTTGTGTAGAGAGTAGGAGCGGCTGGGAGGGGGAGGGGCTCTCTTGGACTTCATCACAGACAAACTCCGGATAAAGTTCCCCTCCTGCTTGCTCTCCTCCCCTCTGGTCCTTGCCTTCCCATTGGTGGATGTGGTGGTCCTGGAGGCCTTGCTGTTGGATGATTGGACACTGACTTGGTCAGGGGAGTTCTCTGGAGATGCTGCCTTCCTGTGGGACTGCCCCTGTCTGGCTGTGTTGCTGCTGGAGATGGTGGAGGAGTCTGACACCAGGGTCTCTGATGACTCTGAGTGACTCCAACCTGAGCTGTCGGAATATGTTGGTGGGTTGTAGCGGGAGGCAGAAGAGAGGGTGGAGGCCCTGGAAGAGGCCCTGGAGGAGGCGGGGCTGGCCAGAAGCAGACTGCTCTTGCTAACAGTGCGCACACTGTTCCTGCTCCGTCCACGGCTGATCTCCAGCACATCTATGGAGGCTGGGAGTACAGCGTTGGGGATGATCTTGGACAGGTAAGTTGCTTGAGGGGAGATGGACATAACAGGGCTGGGGGGATGCTGGGCCAGACTGCTGGCCGTGGTCAACCAAGGGATGGCCACAGACTTGGGCCTTTGCAAGATCTGGGGGTCTAAGGGCTGCAGGAGGGCCAGGTCATTGCAAGGTCCCTGCCTGGCCTGGTTCTCACTGATGGTCTGGAGCGCCTGGTCTCTGGCACCCTCATGTGGACCTCCTGGGTGAGGACTGTCTCCATTGTGAAGCTGAGCTTCCTCCTCTAACACCCGTGTAGCCCAAGCTGCTCTGTCCAACCCTGGAGACCAACAGGAAATATCAAGATATATTCAGTACTTTACATAAACACCTCTGAAATGAGATGAGAGGCTGTCACAAAGCCCAGCAAACAAGTATGTCAACCAAACAGACTTATGACTGGATGATCACGTACCTAGCTCCTTCTGAACGTGTTGTGGGATCCCCATCACGGTAGTCCTCCTGTGTCGTCTTCTAGCTTTAGCTTTCTCAGGCTTGTTCCCTGATTTCAGGGGGCCAAATGTTGATGCTGGGGAAATCAACATGTAATGTAGACGATATATAGAGTTCAATATGGTCAGCTGGGAAACTCCCTTGCGAAAGTCTAAACTTATTTTGGTGAAAGCACAGCTATCTCTGGTGGGTTTTGAATGTGTAAGGTTACCTTGTCGGGTCAGCCCTGACCGTGAAGAGCGGGTGGAGACAGTGGATCGTGTGGAGACAGTGGACTCTGAGTCAGGGATGGTGCTGTCTGATTCCACGGCACTCCTTTCACTGTAGCTGCAATACTCACTCTGCTGTAATGTCACTGTCGACTGGAGTGATACCAGAGGGTACAGAACACAGATGTTCACTGCAGGAGCACAAACACTGTAGGATTCAGCATCACTGACATCACAATTAGAGACTTACACTGATGCTTTGGTCGTCCCTGAAGTCCACTCCATTATGGGATTCTAAATAGGAAGACAGTAGAGGGTTAGCTTGAGGCCAGCTGACCCAGACAGACCAGGACTGTAGCCTGCTTGAGACCAGCTGACCCAGACAGACCAGGACTGTAGCCTGCTTGAGACCAGCTGACCCAGACAGACCAGGACTGTAGCCTGCTTGAGACCAGCTGACCCAGACAGACCAGGACTGTAGCCTGCTTGAGACCAGCTGACCCAGACAGACCAGGACTGTAGCCTGCTTGAGACCAGCTGACCCAGACAGACCAGGACTGTAGCCTGCTTGAGACCAGCTGACCCAGACAGACCAGGACTGTAGCCTGCTTGAGGCCAGCTGACCCAGGTAGACCAGGACTGTAGCCTGCTTGAGACCAGCTGACCCAGACAGACCAGGACTGTAGCCTGCTTGAGACCAGCTGACCCAGACAGACCAGGACTGTAGCCTGCTTGAGACCAGCTGACCCAGACAGACCAGGACTGTAGCCTGCTTGAGACCAGCTGACCCAGACAGACCAGGACTGTAGCCTGCTTGAGACCAGCTGACCCAGACAGACCAGGACTGTAGCCTGCTTGAGACCAGCTGACCCAGACAGACCAGGACTGTAGCCTGCTTGAGACCAGCTGACCCAGACAGACCAGGACTGTAGCCTGCTTGAGACCAGCTGACCCAGACAGACCAGGACTGTAGCCTGCTTGAGACCAGCTGACCCAGACAGACCAGGACTGTAGCCTGCTTGAGACCAGCTGACCCAGACAGACCAGGACTGTAGCCTGCTTGAGGCGGCTCACTACCTTCCTGCTGCAGCAGCTTGAGTCCCTCTCGTGCCTCAGAGTGAAGGTCCTCCAGGTACTGGTGCCTGCTGGTCTCCAGGAACACGTTCTCCTGGAAGGGGGGGGGAACCTGCCTCACGTCCTCCTCCGGCTTCGTCACTACTGCTGGCACACAGGGGTCACAAAGGGGTCACACAGGGGTCACACATTAGCGGGATGAAGATATATGCAATTTCTCATGCTTTATATCATTATTTATAATTTGCATGTTTCATAAAAATGTCTTTAAGAATCCAATATGACCTCAATCAATCATTTCCTTTACACAGAAACATTTTCTAGAAACACTTGTATTGTACAACATGCCACGACCCAAAACAAGACACATTATTTAAATAGTGTTAAACAGTTAATGTTGTAATTCCTAAGACTTGGTAATGATATTGCACCACTGAGGCCTATTTAGCAGTGCAGCCACTAAGGTATATTTAGCAGAGTACCATTATAGCTATTTATACCGAAATAGGCACCAATTATTGCTTACCTAACCAATTAGCATACTGACTGTCTAATTCCATTGCTAAGCGTTTTGCAAACCTGTGTCATAACTACCAGCCAAGCTGGAACTTCTGCCTGAGTCAGGAACAAGCAGGTGACCTGTTATGACACTCACGTAATACAGACTTCTGTCATGCACTCACATGGTACAGAACAGAACAGGGCTGATTAAGGCTAGTTGCTAGAATTAGTCGTCCATGTGCTCAGAGATCCTCACTAAATATACCACGTCCCACGGTAATGGTCTTAAGATGGGCTGACAATAAGACAAGCACACATTATCTTATTTCCATAATATGTCGTGTCAATTCTTTCAATTCTCATCATCTTTTTCATATTTTTGCATTTCCAGTGATTCATTTACAAGATTCTGGATCTTTTCCAAAGCCGCTCTTCCTTTGCCAGTTTCCTGTCTGAACCAGTGGAGTCACTCTGGGGGTCCCAGTCTCTGTCCTGCCTGCTTCCCTTAGGAAGCAACACCAGACTGACCAGTTTCCAAAGTGGGTATTGTGAATCAATTTGTGAGTCAAAGAACTCACCTTTCTTCTTGAAGACCAACGGCAGGCAGTAAACATTCTTGGTGAGAAGGACCACCATGACTAGATACACTAAAAACAGCAAGAATAAAAAGAAACAACCTTCCAAAAAGGGTAAAAGGACCAAAGATCTATAAAGTCAGAGACAATCAAAGCCCCAAAGAAAACACCTCAATCAAGCAATGCAAAAAAAAATCTCTAAATCTCAAATGAGATTCTGATTTCCCTTGTTGTTGTTGTTGTTGCAGATGAGGATGTTATTGTGTTCACTCCCTGGAAGTTCTCCTGGACCAACCAGAGACGATGAGAGTTCAGACTGTAATCCTGTAGCCTGCATCTACCCCCCTTCTCCCTCCTCCCCCCTTCTCCCTCCTCCCCCCTTCTCCCTCCTCCACCCCTCCTTTCACCTCCTCCCCACTCCCTGTCCAGTTTCAGGGTGGGGTTCCAGTGCAGCCATGACATTACTATGACATGGATCTTGGAAAGATTAGCCATGTAAACACAGAGTGTGTTCTGTGTATCAAAAGGAAAGCAAGGAGATCAGACAGAGCAGGTTACATGATGGTGGCTTTAACACAGTAAAGCCTGATTACAGCCACCACTACACACGCCCCCTCATTAGAGCTACTGAGATAACGCTAACTTATTATTGGCTAGCTGACAAAGTCAATCAGCCTTTAGGTGTAACTACGCTCTCTCCTGTGACCTGTGACACCGGAACATCACGTTTCCCCACAAGAGGGAGTACATTAACTAGATAGATTTCTTCTTAACTGTTGTACACCACACTTGTACACTATCACACTTACACAATCATTGTTTCATACAACATTGTTTAAAAAGTATCATGGACGTGTTTGACCTCAAAACCTCTTATCAGTCTGCAGTCTCTCTTTGAAATATGTCCTCTCTATGAGGCCTGACTAACTGGTGAGGAAACTTCTAACAACACAAGTAACTTCCTGATACTGAGTTAATGTGACACCTGAACTCATGGAAAATATTCCCACAGTGAAGTTCCAGCCTGATGACTGTGTTTCCAAACTGTGTTCTGAGTTCCACCACCCAGTGTTCCTCTATAGGGACCCAGTGTTCCTCTATAGGGACCCAGTGTTCCTCTATAGGGACCCAGTGTTCCTCTATAGGGACCCAGTGTTCCTCTATAGGGACCCAGTGTTCCTCTATAGGGACCCAGTGTTCCTCTATAGGGACCCAGTGTTCCTCTATAGGGACCCAGTGTTCCTCTATAGGGACCCAGTGTTCCTCTATAGGGACCCAGTGTTCCTCTATAGGGACCCAGTGTTCCTGAGTCATCTTCACTCTCTGGTTCTGTTCATCAGCACCAGCAAACATGTTCTGCGGTTTGGTTATGGTTTCATAATATAAGTTATTTCTAGAGTGGGTCAAAATAGAAAATGTAAATGATACTGCACAACAAGGTTAATAGATCACAACAAAGATAGATTGGAAACACACACAATAACAAGGGTTTATCTGTAGTTGCGTGAGCCCAGTAATTATGTGTGAATTAATCACCAGCATGAAAAAGGCCCATCTGTTCAGTTCTGTGGGAGGATGGGGAAGTGACACCCTAACTGCTGTGGATACCAGGGATTAGTAAAACTACAGACACTCAGGGATTAGTTCAACTTTCGCCAATCCCATGGCCTTGATAATAGTCGTGTTAATGTTTTGATGTCAGATATAAGCCTCTAGCCTTAGTGAAAAACAAAATACGTATGAAACTCAGATTCAAAGTTGGATTCATAATAACCCTATCAGATCACTGTAAACAACTAGAGCTAGGTGGCTGAGCAGTTAGGGAATCAGGCTAGTAATCAGAAAGTTTCCGCTAACCAGCGGTGCTGCTAACCAGCTGTGCTGCTAACCTACACAAAGCCCTGTGGATTTAAGGTGCTGGAAAGCACAGACACACACTTGACACTATCACACAAAACCTACACACAACTGCATCACAGTAGCCATCAGTGGCAGCATCCTAAATCCCCCCATTAAACCAATTGTAGCTGTCAGACTGCACCCAGTCTCTACCTGTCATTCCCACAGATCCTGATGAAGGTCAGAGTATATTCCCAGCCCCAGCCCTACCTCCAGCCTCATCTCCGGCCCCAGCCCTACCTCCAGCCTCATCTCCAGCCCCAGCCCTACCTCCAGCCTCATCTCCAGCCCCAGCCCCACCTCCAGCCTCATCTCCAGCCCCAGCCCTACCTCCAGCCTCATCTCCATCTCCAGCCCCAGCCCTACCTCCAGCCTCATCTCCAGCCCCAGCCCCAGCCCTACCTCCAGCCTCATCTCCAGCCCCGGCCCCAGCCCTACCTCCAGCCTCATCCCTAGCCACATCTCCAGCCCCAGCCCTAGTCCCAACCCTACCTCTAGCCTCATTTCCAGCCCCAGCCCTAGTCCCAGCCTCAGTCCCAGCCCTACTTCTAGCCTCATTTCCAGACCCAGCCCTAGTCCCAGCCTCAGTCCCAACCCTACCTCCAGCCTCATCTCCAGCCCCAGCCCTAGTCCCAGCCCTACCTCCAGCCTCATCTCCAGCCCCAGCCCTAGTCCCAGCCTCAGTCCCAGCCCTACCTCCAGCCTCATCTCCAGCCCCAGCCCTAGTCCCAGCCTCAGTCCCAGCCCAACCTTCGGTCCTACCTCCAGCCCCGGTCCTACGTCCAGCCTCATCCCCAGCCCCAGCCTGAGGCGTAGCCAGGTTTCCCTGTGATCCATGCCAATAAGAAACAGCAGAATGTGAGCCAGACCAGTCTGGGCCTGTCAGGATTGCCTGAGGAGCAGCTGTGCTGACAGACATGCTGACAGGACAAAAAGACCTGCATTAAGAGGGACATGCAGCAGCTGCACCAGGAGGGACATGCAGCAGCTGCACCAGGAGGGACATGCAGCACCTGCACCAGGAGGGACATGCAGCACCTGCACCAGGAGGGACATGCAGCACCTGCACCAGGAGGGACATGCAGCACCTGCACCAGGAGGGACATGCAGCAGCTGCACCAGGAGGGACATGCAGCACCTGCACCAGGAGGGACATGCAGCACCTGCACCAGGAGGGACATGCAGCAGCTGCACCAGGAGGGACATGCAGCACCTGCAACAGGAGGGACATGCAGCACCTGCACCAGGAGGGACATGCAGCACCTGCACCAGGAGGGACATGCAGCACCTGCAACAGGAGGGACATGCAGCAGCTGCACCAGGAGGGACATGCAGCACCTGCACCAGGAGGGACATGCAGCACCTGCACCAGGAGGGACATGCAGCAGCTGCACCAGGAGGGACATGCAGCACCTGCACCAGGAGGGACATGCAGCACCTGCACCAGGAGGGACATGCAGCACCTGCACCAGGAGGGACATGCAGCACCTGCACCAGGAGGGACATGCAGCACAGCCTCTGCTGCTGAGGGGCAACTGGGAAATTTGATGACATTACATAAACTTTCTGTGCAGTATCATAATTCCTGTTTTCATGTCATGTTCTGTTAGGAGGAGAGGCTGTGTTGCTGCATGGCTTACTGAGTACACACTGGGTACTGGGGGGGGGGGGGGGGGGGGGCATGCAGTGTTATCCTTAACTGCAGGGATGTCTGGAAACCAAAGTTAAATCAACCCACAGAGGAACTGCAATTAACCCTTTGTTCAAGCTGGTAACATGTTTTAGATGTGTGTGTCTGTGGTTACTGACAGACAGGTGTTGGTCTGAAATATTTCACAGTCTGCAGTGAGGCAGAGGTCCTCCTCCCTGTTACCTTCCCTCTTCCACTTCCTGACACAGGAAGTCCTGTTCAGCTCCTGGGGCAGTCTGAGTCAGAACAATCCCAGGGTGGAGGGTTTGACTGCTTCTTGCCATGAGATGCAGAAAGTGAAACAGTATCAGCTTCTCAAACCTGTTCTCCGCCCCAACAGCCTGTCGGATCATTCAGGCAACAACAATGTTTATCCAAAGAGTGACCCACCCACACACACACACACTACACACAATACACACACACACACAGTACACACTACACACAATACACACAATACACACACTACACACAAACTGCAATTCCCCTCTTTGGGACAAATAAAGGATTTCTTATACTGTATGTTGACAGAGGTGCAAAGGTCAGGTAAATAGCGTTCCAGAGAGGTAACACTGGACAAGAAGCCTAGATGACCTCTGACATTCCCAAACTGGCTCCAGATTTCTGTGTATGTAATATGTCTCTTGTGTGTTTATGTATAACTGTGCATGTTTGTATGTGTGTTTGTGTGTGTGTGTGTACATGTAGATCCATGTGTACATGTCTGTCTCTCCATGTGTCTGTGTGTATGTGTGTGTGTGTGTGTACGTACGTGTGTGTGTGTGTGTGTACGTGTGTGTGTGTGTGTGTGTGTGTGTGTGTGTGTGCGTGTGCGTGTGCATGTGCATGTAGATCCATGTGTACATGTCTGTCTCTCCATGTGTGTGTGTGTGTGTGTGTGTGTGTGTGTGCGTGTGTGTGTGTGTGTGTACATCTCTGATTTCTCTCCTGTATAGTTAAAGTTTGTCCTGTGTGAAATGTGACAACAGAATCAGGTTGAGTATCTCAGAACAGGACGGAGATTTCTTCATGACAAACAAAGACTCCAAGGGTCAAAGGGCAGGTTCATGAGTCACATGCTGTTCAAACAGTCCTCCTCCAGAAAGCAAACATGCCTGGGAGTTCAGCACCAGGATATTGAACTGTTACTGAACACCAAACTCTGAACAAACCACCGCACAGACTACAGCCACCGAGATCTCCTTCATATCCAAACAGGAACGTCTGAGTTTCTTACTGTGTTTCACTCAGATAGATCTGGGTCTCCAGCACTAGTTATGTTTCCAGATCAGTTGAGATGGTTTATCAGTGTTTGAATGTCTAAAACACAGGCCAGCCACCAACTGAAGCACTGTGTGATGTACAGCAGACCGGACAACACAGGCCAGGCTACCTACACACTACCACAGTGGAGAGAGGGGCCAAACAATCACATGGTGTAGAGAGGGGCCAAACAATCACATGATGTAGAGAGGGGCCAAACAATCACATGATGTAGAGAGGGGCCAAACAATCACATGGTGTAGAGAGGGGCCAAACAATCACATGATGTAGAGAGGGGCCAAACAATCACATGATGTAGAGAGGGGCCAAACAATCACATGATGTAGAGAGGGGCCAAACAATCACATGGTGTAGAGAGGGGCCAAACAATCACATGGTGTAGAGAGGGGCCAAACAATCACATGGTGTAGAGAGGGGCCAAACAATCACATGATGTAGAGAGGGGCTTCCTGGTTCTCACCGTGGCCGGGGGGCAGTGTGGGCGGCGGCCTGGCTGTGTTGCTTCCAGCAGGAAGTGTGTCCAGGCTGTTACAGGCCAGATTCTTCTTCTTACTTTTGAGCCAGCTGAAGGCTCGGCCCAGGGAGCCCTGACGCTTCTTCCTCCGGCCTCCTCTGGTGTTCCGCTCCTGGGCAAACACCTCTGCCATGTCCTGGGGAATCAGCTCCCCCACTGAGCCCCGGGCCGACATCCCACACTGGAACTAAACACAGGAGGGAGGGATAAGGATGGTAAAAAGGCCAAAATGATCAAGCACTAAAATGATTAAGCACTACTAGCATTCCATTGGTGGATGCTTCATTGCTGTTGTTGATGCATGTTGCTGTTGACATGATGTAAGCCTATCCCCTCACTGACTTCCATTCAGAGTAAGTGAAGCACACTAGCTGTGTTCAAACCCCTTTGTCCCTCTCTCCCAGCATGTTCTACCCCTCTCTCTCTCTCTCTCTCTCTCTCTCTCTCAGCGTTACTGAACTTGTCTGAGACACAGCACCGCTCCCTTCATTCCTAAACACTGAGTCATGGATCAGAGCCCCACCCATAACCATACACACACCAGTCTCACACACACAAAGATTTACACAACAAATCCAGATAAATGAACACACATTTCTACAGCTTCTTCTCAATATCTCCCTCTATTATTACTCTGACTGTCGTATATTATTCTGCCTTCCTGTATTCCTCAGAATGTCGCTCTGATATGATGAGCTCATCTCTTGTCTCTGTGCCAAAGACGCTCTCTTCCAAGGCAGGTTTCTGAGCCTTGAAGGCCTTTCTCTCACTGTGGCTCTGTGTCGATACTTTGTGTAAACATGTATGAGGGATGAGGAATGAGAGCTGGTTGGTTGAAGAAGCAGAGGCACCAGAGGCAGACTGGGCAGCAGAGGCAGCAGAGGCAGACTGAGCAGCAGAGGCAGCAGAGGCAGACTGGGCAGCAGAGGCAGCAGAGGCAGACTGGGCAGCAGAGGCAGACTGGGCAGCAGAGGCAGCAGAGGCAGACTGGGCAGCAGAGGCAGACTGGGCAGCAGAGGCAGCAGAGGCAGGGGTGTGGTCAGAGGCTTCTAGAGACGCTCCTGTTTTGACCACAGGAGACCAGCAGTGAAGCCCCGCCCACTAGACTCTGACTAACAGTATCTTCATCGTTACTCAACAGAAAACAGAGTTCAAGATTTCAAAAACACATATTTTAACATCTAGAACAATGTGATGGTGGTCAGATATGGTGCACAAGGACACCTTAAATCTGACTTATTATTACAACATTACAACAATGCTTTTCAGAAAATAGATGCGTCGCTTCAACCATCAATGGATTCCTCCTCTCGATATCTTATGTATTGAAAATGCTTCTCTAATGGGATTTCTTCCTGAGGATTAAAAGGTTATTGCTTGACTAAATAAGACTTAGGGCCAACAGGAACATCACCAGAGGGGAAACACACACTTCAAGAAACACACACAATCTTTCTCATAAACAGTACCATGCCTACATGAAAATTACAGAGTTCTTCATTGTCACAGTTATTACAGACCTCAGGACCACACCTATCTCTGGTGGATGTTGATATACAAACAATGCGCCCACAAAACAAACACAATGAGCGGGACAGTCTTTCATCACACCAACTTTAAAGGATTTTTATGGACTAACAAAACTTTGACTTCCCTTCAGGCAACCTCAGGCGCTACAGTATCAGGGGTAACATTGATGAGTCAGAGCAGAACAAGACAGGAACCAGACTCACTCAAACCCCCCCCCCCCACACACACACACACATATTGGACTACATTATTTACTTTCCATTCACACAGGCCACACAGGTAGCAAAGGGACAGACTGACCTGCATTAGAAGCAGAGCCACACTGACACAGAGCAGAGCCACACTGACACAGAGCAGAGCCACACTGACACAGAGCAGAGCCACACTGACACAGAGCAGAGCCACACTGACACAGAGCAGAGCCACACTGACACAGAGCAGAGCCACACTGACACAGAGCAGAGCCACACTGACACAGAGCAGAGCCACACTGACACAGAGCAGAGCCACACTGACACAGAGCTCTTATAAGGACGAGCAGGAGGGGGTGGCAGGAAAACAGACCCCTTTATTTGAACAGTGAGTGTCCTGAGACAAGCCTCCGTCACCTTCACCTCCTTGCTGCTAAACACGACCACACAACAATGCTGCACCTACCAAGGTTACAATGGACATTCCTGAAAGCAGTCAGTCAAACTCAGCGACTCCCCAGTATGAACTTCTGTAAACTGTGTTGGGGCTGTGAAAAGTCGTCTTAAGTGTGAAACTGAGGTCAAAGTGTCCATGTTACAGGTGTGAGCTGTGTTAGGCCAGGGCGTGTCACTATTCTCTATTGACTATTCACCCCAGCCCTGTGCCTTCAGAGGGACTGAGCCAGAGACACACTGTTTCTGAAGCAGACATAATGTACCAGCTTCATGAAGGCTATCAAGGGGAATACTTGTGTTACCCAATTCCATGTCTCAAGTCAGACTCTGTTACACTGACAGAACCAGCGTCTGTGAAGAGGTGTGTCTTTCCTCACACTATGATTACATCAGCCATGGTTTCCCCTTTTATTCTAGCAGTTTCTTAGAACTCTTAACATCACTTCATCAAGTCACCTGGCAGGAAGTTTACTGTGTTTCCAAGATTCCTTCCAAACAGACGATCACTGTGTCTTAGAAGTCTTGATCAATGGATAAAGGTGCAGGTTCTTGAATCTCACTGTGTTAAAACTGCTTCACATGTTAATGTTACAACTTCATTCTGAAATCAAACATTTTCCCAAACCAAGAAGTTTGAGTTCTGTAGACCTGCAAGACAGATCTAGGAAACAGAACAGAAAATCTTCTGCAGCATTGAAGGTTCCCATGTGAGCACAGTGGCTTCTATCATCCCTACGTGGAAGATTAACTTATGCACATGTTATTTTTTACAGATCTATTCAAAATATAAAACAAAAGTTTTCACTAGCATATCCAAATAAATAGTCAGATTAAAATACAATTCAAATCTGTTTATATGGAGCTTCATAAAATGGGAAGAGGATGAAGTGGGCTTTACATATAGATTTTTTTTTGGTCAGGTAAAATAAACATGTGCCATTAGCACACAGGGGCTCCTGCTCCGCAGCAGACTCAGCCAGACCTGCCAGTGTTTGTGTGCTGTTAAGTCAGGTAGCCATGCAGCAGCTTGTCTGCTAAAAACAGGGGCTGCATTCCTGAGAGATTGATAATTACTGAGGAACTCTCACTAAATCTCTCTCTCCCTTTCTCTCCTGTCTCTCTCAGTGTCTCTCTCTCTCCCTCTCTCTCTCTCTCTCTCCCTCTCTGTCTCTCTCAGTGTCTCTCTCTCTCTCTGTCTCTCTCAGTGTCTCTCTCCCTCTCTGTCTCTCTGTCTCTCTCAGTGTCTCTCTGTCTCTCTCAGTCTCTCTCTCCCTCTCTGTCTCTCTCTGTCAGTGTCTCTCTCAGTGTTTCTCTCAGTGTCTCTCTCAGTGTCTCTCTCAGTGTCTCTCTAAGTGTCTCTCTAAGTGTCTCTCTCAGTGTCTCTCTCAGTGTCTCTCTCGGTGTCTCTCTAAGTGTCTCTCTAAGTGTCTCTCTCAGTGTCTCTCTCAGTGTCTCTCTCCCTCTCTGTCTCTCTCAGTGTCTCTCTCAGTGTCTCTCTCAGTGTCTCTCTCAGTGTCTCTCTCAGTGTCTCTCTCAGTGTCTCTCTCAGTGTCTCTCTCCCTCTCTGTCTCTCTCTCCCTCTCTGTCTCTCTCCCCCTCTCTGTCTCTCTCTCCCTCTCTGTCTCTCTCTCTCTGTCTCTCTCAGTGTATCTCTCAGTGTATCTCTCTCTGGAAGACAGTGGCCTGAGAAACAGACAGAAAACATTACAGTCTGTCTGTGAGGGAGAGAAAGAAAGAGAGTTACTGAACAGTGGCTTAATACACGCTAGCTAAGGTGCCTGTTCATTGTGTATTGATTTCAGAAGTGAGTGACTTGATGCTGCAGAAGCTGAGCTGCCATAAAATAATTTTGTTTTCAGAGATCCATAAAATAAGCTGTTTACAAGTAGAGCCCTCATTATCATAAGCAGCAGCCCTCATTATCATAAGCAGCAGCCCTCATTATCATAAGCAGCAGCCCTCATTATCATAAGCAGCAGCCCTCATTATCATAAGCAGCAGCCCTCATTATCATAAGCAGCAGCCCCTCATTATCTTACCCTCCCAGCAGCCCTCACTATCTTACCCTCCCAGCAGCCCTCACTATCTTACCCTCCGAGCTGCCCTCACTATCTTACCCTCCCAGCAGCCCTCACTATCTTACCCTCCCAGCAGCCCTCACTATCGTACCCTCCCAGCAGCCCTCATTATCTAACCCTCCCAGCAGCCCTCATTATCTAACCCTCCCAGCAGCCCTCACTATCGTACCCTCCCAGCAGCCCTCACTATCGTACCCTCCCAGCAGCCCTCACTATCTTACCCTCCCAGCAGCCCTCACTATCGTACCCTCCCAGCAGCCCTCACTATTTTACCCTCCCAGCAGCCCTCACTATCGTACCCTCCCAGCAGCCCTCTGAGATAAGATTAGGGAAGAGGATGGTGACATGGAACATGGAACACTGACACAGACACAGACACACATACTCATGGAATGATTGATTTCTGATCAATGGCTCAGTGAATGTCAATGAGTATTGATCACTCAATTCCACTGATTAAATTGTTCTCCAGTTAACAAGAGATGGGAAGTAATGACGGACAAATACTTTGTTCCTGAATTTTTTGTCTTATTTTAGTCTCTCTCCATCCCTCGTCCTCTCATGCTCCCTGTGTCTGAGCTGTACCCCTCTCATGCTCCCTGTGTCTGAGCTGTACCCCTCTCATGCTCCCTGTGTCTGAGCTGTACCCCTCTCATGCTCCCTTTCCAATTCCATCAGGTTTTCATTTGGTTCTGCCACACATCCAGCAGTTGTGTAACCAATCAGTGATCTCCCTAGGCCGCAAGCCCTGGCATGGCCGGCTGGCAGGGAGAAATAAACAGCAGAGCAAGACACACCCTGCCCAAACTAGCAGACATGAAGCTTCCCCAGCCTCTTAACTGGAGCTAGGAGGGAGCTAGAGAGAGAGAGCCAGGCCAGGACTGACCCTAACACATCTTCCAATGATCAATGTTCCACATGTCCAGAACTGATCTGTGTTGGCTGTCAGGAGCTGAAGTCTGGGAAACACCCAGCTGCTCCACATTGTCTGGAAAATTCTAGATTTGGAACCAGTTTGCAAAGCAGTCTTGGTTGGTCTAAAGTGCACAGAGAAGGGGAGACCTAGGGTTAGTGTCTGGGGATGTTTTATCTCCCATCAGGTTTATGACCAGTCAGTCTCTAAATGTATGATTCTGTCAGACTGTAGACTGCCAGATTAACTGCAACAGTTAAATTATCAGGTTTTACTAGACTAAATGCTCTTGGACAATTGAAAAGGTTCATAGTTCTGTAAAAATGACTTTCTGAACTGGGAGGCCATAACAAACATAAGAACCCACACCTCGTTTATAATGAGAGCCCAACATCTGACTGGATTCTTCGTTTTCTGACATCTGAAAGTTTCCTAGTAAAACAGATATGCTCCCTAACAGATGGGATCTTTATCACGGGAGAAACTTTAAGGTTTAGCTGGCCTAGTTTCTAAAATTTCTTGAAATGTAACACCTATTTCACAAACGAAACACCTGGACGAACGAAATTGTACGAGTTTACAATTACAAAAGTGAAAACGATGTTAACGATATTAAAAACGTTTTAATGAATCGTGTTTTACCTTTGTGTAAACTTGATCTAATCCAGATGATGGTTTAATGACCGTCTCCGCTTTCCATTTCCAGCGTCTTTAGTTCTGATCCAAACTGTTTCACTGTCTAAACTTCAGGTGAAACATCTGAAACTGCACTTTATAAAGAGATTAAGATAGTAGAAGTCACATCGGAGATTTATCCAGTAATTTAGGGAGACTTTGTTGGATTGCTTGTTGACTCAATCCTCAAATACTAAAATGCAACAGCATGTCTGTCTGCTGTCTGCTGTCCTGTCTGTCTGTCTGCTGTCCTGTCTGTCTTCTGTCCTACCTGAAGCTGCTCAGGTGAGGAGCTCCAAATCTGAACTGATTCATTCATGTTTTTACAGAGCCACCTGGTGGAGATGTGTGAAGTGATCTATGAAACATGTTAGTTCATTCATGTTTTTACAGAGCCACCTGGTGGAGATTTGTTGGTGTCATATTGAGGTTTCACTCTTCTTATTGGCTGAGATGTGGAACGTGATTTATTAAACATGTTAATTCATTCATTGATGAGTTTATCTCTTTGAGATTGAGAAAATAATAAGAAAAAAACACTGTCCTGTAAAAACATTACAACAAAGACCTCAAGATAATTAATACCATCCGAATGTAAGGGCTCCTCAAGGAGGCTATTTAAGATTAAGAATGATCAAAGCGACTCTAGATTGCCTTGTCTGCTCCATTGAAATACACATTAGATTGACTTGCAAGTCATAACATGACTAAATATAACCCCTCTCTGGTACCCTGACGTGCTCAGACAAGCTGTAGTACAGCTGGAACATCCAGACTGAGAGGTCCAACAGGACAGAAGCTCAGATTTCCTTCCTCCATCACAGTTATTAATAAACACTTACAGAAGGAGACATAACAACACAGCTATCAGTCTCCTCAGGAGTGGGATCTGCTTGTTTTGTGGTTTTATAATTTTTTCAGAAATTGAAAGCAAAGTTTTCACGTCTTTTCAGTTTTTTTTCTCCTTCTTCTGTTGGGTATGTTTGTTGACTGCAGTAAGAACAAAAATAACTTTGCCTGCTGATCTTATCCAGAATACTTCTATAATATGAGAAATGTATGTCAATTTGTACGTACATCATTTCCTAAGATGGCAACACCTTTGTTTATCTTTATATCCCAAAATTGTACAGAAAAAAAAAAATTTGCAGTCTTTTATAGTGTAAGATCAAGCTTAACTTTATATGATTTCTGTGATTTACATTTATTATTGCACTTTTATCCAAAGCAATTTACAAGAAAGAGCTTTACAAAAGAGCACTGAGTACTGAGAATTGCAACCTGATAGACCCCAAAACATAGCAGGTTTATAGATTATGAAACATACATCCTGAGAAACCAAAAGTGCCAAGGGAAGAACTACAAGAGCTTTCAGATGAACAGATTACAAAGGTCATTGAACAATTACTGTCCTTTTGTTGTTGGACACGTCATGATGTCATGTAGTCTGTTTACTGTCTGTCTGGTGTGTCAGTCTGGAACATTCTTCTTCTGTGTTGTGCTTCTCCTGACAAGTCCCAGCACTACTGAGGGTTCCTGGAAGAGGAGATTCCCCAGAGGACAGTCCTCCAGAGGAGAGCCTGGAGGGGCCAGAGGACAGACCTCCAGAGGAGAGCCTGGAGGGGCCAGAGGACAGACCTCCAGAGGAGAGCCTGGAGGGGCCAGAGGACAGACCTCCAGAGGAGAGCCTGGAGGGAACAGAGGACAGACCTCCAGAGGAGAGCCTGGAGGGGCCAGAGGACAGACCTCCAGAGAGCCCGGAGGGGCCAGAGGACAGTCCTCCAGAGGAGATCCTGGAGGGGCCAGAGGACAGACCTCCAGAGGAGAGCCTGGAGGGGCCAGAGGACAGACCTCCAGAGAGCCTGGAGGGGCCAGAGGACAGACCTCCAGAGGAGAGCCTGGAGGGGCCAGAGGACAGACCTCCAGAGAGCCTGGAGGGGCCAGAGGACAGTCCTCCAGAGAGCCTGGAGGGGCCAGAGGACAGTCCTCCAGAGGACAGCCTTCCAGATTCTTCTGTGTTCAGCAGCCCCCTCAGAGACGGGGACTTCCTGAACCAGGAGACCATCAGTGAGATGATGCAGTCAGCTGAGAGACATGCTGAGGAGGCCTGGCTCAGGGCAGCAGGGGATCTAGACAAGGTGGGGCGACTGTTTGAGGAGTGCATGGAGACGATCTCCCTCCTGGAGGCAGACAGAGACATGTTGGTGCAGGAGTGGCTCCAGCTGCAGCAGCAGAGGCAGCAGAGGCAGCAGGCTGTGGAGGCCCTGAGGGCGGAGCGAGGCAGGGGGCAGAAGCTGTTCTCACACATGCTGCACAGCCACGCTAGCCTGCAGGAACAAGTAGCGCAGGTGAAGAGGAGGCTGTTTGTCACAGCCAGAGACTGCATTCAGAGTCAGGTGACTCTGGCTACTCTGCAGTATGACGTGGCTGACTTCACACTTACACAGGTGTGGCATAGGACACAAGTCCAACAACACAATAAATGATCAAACAGGTCAAACTTTAAAATACAATATTATTTATGCTGTGTTATTGTTTGTGTTCATTCATATTGTTCTCCAGGTGTCCTGAATGGTTTTGATAGCTATCTGCCATCCACAGTTAATTATCATGAAGAAACAATATTTCACCAGTCAACTCTGCTGTGGAACTCTGTCCTGCCACTAGGAGGAGCTCCAGTCTGGGGTCCAGACGCTGGTGGAGGAGGTAGCCCAGCTGCGGGAGGCCCATCAACAGCAGCTGACCTTCCTGAGGGACCAGGCCAGGAGGCCCAGCCGGCCCCGGACATCCAGCGATCTGACCCACGTGCGCAGGGCCTCCTCAGCCCTGCAGCGGCGCCTGAGTGGCAGCATGCAGGCTCTGGAAGGCTGGTATGAGCCCCGTCTGCTGGTACTGCTGAAGAGAAGGCTGGCTGGGGAGGAGACCCTGAAGAGGACCAGGGAGGCAGGGAGGGCTCTGGAAGCCCAGCTGGAGCAACTAAGGGAGGAGACATGGAGGCTGCAGCTACAGAGGGCGTGTCTGGCGGAGAGGATAGCTCTGAAGGAGAGGGAGAGGGAGGACAGGGTGGCAGAGCAGAAGGTAGGAACTATGGAGTTGAAACTGGACCAAGCATGATTACTGGAGGGAACCAAGTCTGTTGTATTACCAGGAGTGTTAACTCATTCTATTACATTAGGAGATTGTGGAAACATTGGAGAACACTATGAGACATTTAAAACTGGAGCTTGACGTTCTGAAAAAGTCCAAAACTAACTTGGAGAAAGTGACCAGTGACCTTTTAAAAGAGGTGGACTTTCAAAGGTAGGGTAGCATGTGGTTTATCATCTCACGTCAACATGAATCATTATGGGATGTTGTTCAAATCCATCCTTCATTACAGAGGCTGTGGGGAGGTCTGAGACACCACAGAAGAACAGAAAACATGATGTTTCAGGACAGATGATGACCAGGCTCATGATCACCATTACCTGCCCATCACCTAATGGAAATACCACAATTCTGCTAATATATTTTACTCAGAAAAGTGACAGACATGGTAGATAAATCTATCTCAAGAAAATAAACAGAATCAAAAGGACCTTTTTTCCAACCTTTCAATTGTTTTGTGTTTGTTTTCACTAGTTTGGCGCCCTTGCTGGTCCCTAGCGTCTGTAAAGTAGCAACGTATTATCATAGTTCATAGATTCATAGTTTATGATCATATTATCAAAGTATTATCATAGTTCATAGATTCATTTTTCCTCTGGATTATTTCCCTCAAATACATAAGGATGCGCAAAGCCAGCGCAATGTCGCCTTCATAAAACTAGCCCATAGGAATGACACTGTGCGTTTAAACGCGCTTAGAATCAAGAAAACTCTTGATTCTCGCTTACTTGATTGAACATTTAGGAGTGTTTATCATGATGCACACTAAATATATATAATAAATATATATATATATATATATATATATATATATATATATATATATATATATATATATATATATGAATCCAATCCTGTTAGAGCTATAATACAGTTCAAGTGACCCATGTGGATCTGGGTGGATATATTCAGCCCTCTGATTGGTCGCTCGACACTTCCTGGTCCCGATGCGTGTTTCTGAAACAGAGTTAAGAATAAAGAGTCAATATTTATATGGTTATTATATATTCTATATATCTTTATATGGTTATTCTATATATCTTGTGAGAAGTAAATAGATCGATCATGAATGATCGTGAACTTGATCTAACTGAGTCTCAGAAACAAATCAAGGCTAAATATCCGCCGATCAACAAGAAGTATGAATGTGAGTTTGACACCATGATCTTTTCAGATTCAGAATACTTTATTAATCCCCTTGGGGATTTTAGACTTCTATGTAACTAAGAAGTCACATCATGCTATTGTAACAATATTGATCTTATATGACAGCAAAACCATTATGCCAGACTAGGCCCATCATTTGTATAGTTAAACTGTATAGAGAATCAACTAACTAATCAACTAACTCGTGTCAAACCACGAGTCAATATTGCGTTTTTTTTCTTTAGATTTGGACCACACGGCAGATGTACAGTGAGTTAAATCCTGAATCTCAGCAAAGGTTGATGTCTAGTTTGAGAATACATTGTGTTTCTATCTGATGACGTTTTCAGAAACTTGTTTGTGTCCCCCCCCCCAGAATCCACTCCTGGGGGGGGTCTCTGGAAGAGGCCTTTGAGCAGTGTGCTATGGGCATGTTTGGGTACATGACTGACACAGAGACGGTGGAGCCCATCGATACAGTTGAAGTAGAATCAGAAGGTGAGCAGCCTGTTCACCATGGCAACTGTAACACTCAAACATGGAGGGCGTGGGGGATCCAAATTAGCCTCTTTGGCATGTTAGGGTGAATACTTCAGCACACCTGTAAGCACATCTGTAAGCACACCTGTAAGCACACCTGTAAGCACATCTGTAAGCACACCTGTAAGCACACCTGTAAGCACACCTGTAAGCACACCTGTAAGCACACCTGTAAGCACACCTGTAAGAACACCTGTAAGAACATCTGTAAGCACACCTGTAAGCACACCTGTAAGCACACCTGTAAGAACACCTGTAAGCACACCTGTAAGCACACCTGTAAGAACACCTGTAAGCACACCTGTAAGCACACCTGTAAGCACACCTGTAAGAACACCTGTAAGAACACCTGTAAGCACACCTGTAAGCACACCTGTAAGAACACCTGTAAGCACACCTGTAAGCACACCTGTAAGCACACCTGTAAGCACACCTGTAAGAACACCTGTAAGAACACCTGTAAGCACACCTGTAAGCACACCTGTAAGAACACCTGTAAGCACACCTGTAAGAACACCTTTCTCTCTACCTCTTCTAACAGGTCATGATATGGAATCACTGCTGTTCCATTTTTTAGATGATTGGCTGTTCAAGTTCAGTGCTGATCTCTTCTTCGTTCCCAGAGTAAGAGCTCTTCATGCATTTACATTTATTCATTTAGCAGAAGCTTTTATCCAAAGCGACTTACAGTAAGTACAGGGACAGTTTCCCTGAGGCAAGTAGGGTGAAGTGCCTTGCCCACGGACACAACATCACATAGCCACAGCCGAGGATCGATTTCACAACCTTCCGATCATGAGGCCAACGCCTTAACCATTGAGCCACCTGACCCCCTTCATGCACTACTGTTGCTCTTGCACCCTCTGGTGGCTATAGCAAGTGACTCCAAACAAACAGCAGTTAAATAAAAGAACATCTTGCCTAATGTTTTTGAAAGACTGCATTAAAATGCAAGCCAAACTATACCAGAGACTGTATATACTGTGTATATACAGAAAGATATGGTTACACATATACTGTTGAACAGTGAAACATGAGTACAAGGGGTACACCTTCCATGGAGCGTTCTGTCTTATTGAGCTAGCAGAGCACATAGCTCATCTGCTTCATGTTTCCAGGAGGTGAAGGTGTTGAACATCGACAGAATGCAGTTCAGGATCAGATCTATTGGGTAAGACCTTCTAAAGTGACATCACTGTTTAGTTTGAACCACAAGGCTTTGAAACACGACACAGATGATCCAGTTCTCACACACTCTTAATGGGACAGTTCAGCCAATTATCTCAACATGGTCCTGATTTCTGGGTTTTTCCATGTGTTCTGTGCCAGGTACCCATGTAACATGTGAAATGTATATAGCTAATGTGTATAAGTGATTACAAACAGCAACACTCAGTCACTTGATGTCTGATATCAAAACACTCCACCTTAAATAATCTGCTTCCAGTGTTCCCACACAGTAGATCACACTTGACTAACCCTTTGTGTATTTTGACCACAGTGACACATCTATTAATGAATGTTTTCGTCTAGGTGGGGAGAAGAGTTCAGTCTGCTAAAACACCCGCAGGTGAGCTAGTGATGTCACCTGTGTGAACACATGGAAAACTAATCCAGTCTCAGACTGTCTCTCCAGCCAAGAGATCATTGCAGTTGATGTTATGGTCAAAAACAAGTGATGTTTACCCATATACTAGATCATCAGCCCTTTCTAAGACAGCTATGCATACCAATAGCATTATCTTTTAAGTCATAATTCAGTTTCATGTTTTTTTCAGTGTTTCTAAAGATGATGTCATTTCAGGGAACAGAGGTGAAAGCTATAACATACTCAGCCATGCAGATCCATGATAAGGAAAAAGCAGAGATCTTTGCCATCATCGACATCTGAGGACATTTCTGCAGATCGTAACTTCCTGGGGGACGTGGGTGTTTTAAGACTCAAAACACTGCTGTGTGTGGAAGAGTTAACATCATTTTGATTGCCAAAGAGGCGTCTGTAAACACCAAACTAACGTTTGGGAGAGTGATCTTGTGCTCAGACTGGAGAGGTTCTTACAGTTAAGTCCTAAAGGAGTCCATCCTACTTCAACCCCTTTGTCAGATGGAAAAACCCAACCAATTGTAACTATCCAGGATAATCACCAATAATATTTTCAGGATTTTCTCAATAAAGATTTGTTCAGGTGATAGTTAAAAGGAATGTGTTTTATTATTTCAATTATGTAGGCTGTGTTTACAGTTTTTTAATCAAATGTAAATAAAAATTTGTGGATTCAAATGACCTATTCAATTTTGACCTATTTCCTCATCTTTGCTTAGTTGTTTTTTAAAACATGTAGATAAACATGCTCTGCAGTTATTCCCTAGGGTTGGTTGTCATGGGAACATTCACCTTGTCTACCATTTAATCTGTAGGTTTCAGATTACTGCACCTTTCACTGATTTGATGTCTCTGCTTGAAACATGAGATACACATCAGTTCACTGTAGACTGGCTGCTAGGCGTTTGTTGAACTGGATCTGTTAGGGTCCATCAGCTATGATGAACGCTTCTTCTCTTCTGTATGCATGTTGCAATGAGCAGCACAGAGAGGAAAGCACAGACAGCAGACAGCACAATGACAGACCTCTGGTGGGATTGTCCTTCTGGGCAGAGTGCTAGAACAGAGACAATGGAAGAGAAGACATTGAACAGTCAAACACAGCCAAGTCAACAATGATGTCATGCTTAGGTGATGAAGAAAAACATTAAATGTTTTGAAACATTCCAGTAGGACCAGTAAGTCAATGTTACTCAACTAAACATTGTCTTTGTGCTGTTACTGCTCTTGTTTAGAAACCAAACAGTAAGGAGGACAAAGACAGTGTGTCACGTCTCCAACAAAAACTGTCTACATTAATACTCTGACTCACCATGGTTTAACGTTACTTCTCGTTTCAGGATTTGCTTGATATGCTGGTTATTCAGAATGAAGGTGAGGTTGAAAGTGTTTTTGCTGTTGTCCATTGACACTATCTGTGTCCTCAGAAAGACCAGCCCGTTGCCCTGGGGAGACAGGTGTGTCTGGTGGGGAAGCTGTACACCTGAGTCCTCCCAACGGACCTGAGCCTCTGGATACCCTTCTGTCTCATACACAACACTGATACTGGACATGTTCACCTGGATACTCAATCTAGGCTCAGAGTAAAAAGCTGTTGAAATAAAACACAAGCACTGAAAATCATCTTGGCTATATTTACAAAAAACAGGTTATGGTAAAGTCTTGAATTATTGTAGTCCTGCAATATTTAGACCTAAACACATTGTCTGTACATTGAATAAACGGATCCAACAATCTGTGTCTTAGTGGGTCCTTCTGTTCCATGTGAGCTTAGTTAACATCATTTGTATCCTTTAGACTGTAATGATCTCAGGCAGAGCATGTTAGGGTTAGGGTTAGGTTTGGGTTAGGTTAAGACATGTTCGGGTTAGGGTTAGGTTAAGACATGTTCGGGTTAGGGTTAGGTTAAGACATGTTCGTGTTAAGGTTAGGTTAAGACATGTTCGTGTTAAGGTTAGGTTAAGACATGTTCGTGTTAAGGTTAGGTTAAGACAAAGACACAAACTCTCTGGGAAGTTTACCTGCATAATCCACCTGGACCGGAGCGCTGTGTGCTCCCTGCACTGTGCTTACATGGCACAGGTAGAGTCCAGCATCCTCCTGTCTCACTCCAGATATCATCAGGGACGCGTTACCAGCCTCCAGCTGGGATACAAACAGGCCTGTCCTGTTCCTGTACTGAAGGGTCTGTTTGTCCAGCTGGTCTGAACCATAGTAGAAGCTGTGAACCACCTTGGAGTCTTCTGCCCTCTGCCATGTGACCACCAGGCCCTTCAGCCCTGCAGGAGAGAAGCTGCAGCCCAGAACCACAGCTCTGTCCCGGATCCCCACCACACACCTGGAGGGGGTGAGCACTTCGAAACTGCCTGGAAACAGGAATAGCACAACCAGTTTGGTTCAGGAAAGAAAGGATAAAAAAAATGTTTAGTGTCACTAACTACAGGAGACTACAGGAGTGGGTAATAATTCCAGAGTACATTATTCATCACACCTCCACCATTTGCACATGACCAGACTTGAGAAGTGTTACATGAAGTGCAGAAGACTGAGTTAGTCTTATTTACACATGTAATTCATGTATTTGTGAAAAAGAATGTGACGTGGCAATTCCTACGAATAGCCTTATAATAGCATTATATCACTAAGTAGCTGATAACCGTCTATCTTTATTAAATGACAGTAATCCACCCCAGGTTACACTGAGAAGGAGCTTCTGTTGTTCTCTTAACGATGATTCTAGTCATCTAACTTCAATCTAACCCAAGTCAGCAAGTTTCCAGCCAACATCACCTTTAAAATCAGAAACGTACGGAGCCCCTAAAGTCGGATTTTTAAATCTTGTGAGCACAAGTTAATTATCTTGAGGGAACAAGTTATTACCGGTATCTTGTGCGCACAAGATAATTTACACAGCCACGATATAATGGAGAGAACTGAGCTAATCAAGTTTTATTTTAATCTTGGAATGAAAATACAATACGTGATAAATACATAAATACATAAATACATAAAAACAATAATAATGATAATAATAATACATAAATACATAAAATACGTGTAATTTCACTGTATGACATTATGTATGTACTATGACAGAAACGACATGAATCAATGAAAAAGAAAAGCAGATGTCTCACCTACACAACTGGAAAGGGTCCAAAACAAAGTGAGAAACAGCATTTCTGGGAGAAGATCACTGCTTCTTCTACTCCAACTCTATCATAGCCGGAGAAACTCCTGCCCACAATTCTCCATTCGCGTTCCTCCCACCAGAGTCTGATACTGTTTTTTTTTTAATATTTAATTGAATGCTCTATAAAAGAGTCAGATGGCTCAGCAGCTTAAGGCGTTGGCTTCTTTTTCTTGGCTTCTTCTCCCGGCTGTGACAACATGACCTTGTGTCCTTGGGCAAGGCACTTCACCCCCCTACCTGCCTCCGAGAAGTCCCTGTACCTACAGTAAGTCGCTTTGGATAATAAAGTGGATATATATTTATTTTATATATAACAGATTTGACTTTAATTGACAGTTGGACTATACTTATCAGGGAGCAAATAACCCATGTGAATATATACATTTTATTTGTAAGTGTTAAACAAAGAAAACAATTTTAGAGTAAATTTTTACAGTGACTCTTCAATTGTGTGTGGTTATTTAGCATAACAACATATTTCTACAGTATTATAAAATCACTTTAAAGGTCGTAATGCTACAATGTAAATGAGCTCATTTGGGTTTTAGATTAATTAACCTCAATTAACCATCTGAAGTGATCTGGCCGCCAGGCGGCGGTACTGCAACTGAAACGCCACAGAAGAGGAGCTGTGCGCATGCGCTGTTCAGTTCTCTGCTGTCTTTGTTCATGAAGCTGATCAGACGGAGCTTCTGCAACATTGAACATCTTTATGATCTAATTCTGCTTCTTAAAGATTGATGTTCTGTTAGTCAGGTTAGATAACTGAGCACCATGATGAGCCCGTCAGAGATCAAACCAGAGTCTAATGTGGTTAATAAAGGTAAAGACAGTAAAGACAGTAAGTATCTTCCTGAGCTGTTGGCAGAGAAGGACAGTCTGGACTCTTCATTCACTCACGCGATGAAGCTCATATCTGCAGGTAACATTATAAAAGTTTAACATTATTAAGGTTCAATATTTAACAGCCTTACAAGTCAATATTCCCTCAGTCATATTATTATTAGAGCTGTTTACCAGCCACTCCACTCTTCATCCATGTGCTAACTAGGCTAAACAGCTAACCAGGTAGCAACAACAGGCTAACTCGGGCAGCCGCTCTATTAAACTATTGTCGATATAAAGTGTTTAGTTAAAAGTTCATCCAACACGCTTGAAAACTACATTTCTAAGACTGATTAAAATACGAGTAGTTAAGATGCTACATGTGGATCTAGCCTGGTTATTAGCCTGGTTATTAGCCTGGTTAGCATAACTAGCTGCTCCAGGCCGCGTGTTCATGGTGACAGAACCTTTCATTCTTAAGGGTTATTAGTGCTAGAATTAATAATACTAATATCATAATTAATATAATGGACCTTGTGTATGGCTACATGTTAGTGTATGAATTAAAATGTGCTTGTTCCTTATTTAGAGATTGAAAGGATTCAGAAAGGAGAGACCAAGAAAGAGGCAGACAAAGAAACATATCTGGACCTGTTTACGACCAGGAACATCAAGGTTAAGGAGCGGGTCCTCATCCCTGTCAAGCAGTACCCAAGGGTGGGTGAAGTTACAGTCATTACTAATCAATACATCTCACTTAAGTCCATGAGACAAGGACTAGTGATGTCTGAGGCATCAACAGTTTCTTTCTCCCCGTAGTTCAATTTTGTGGGTAAAATCCTGGGACCACAAGGAAACACCATCAAGCGTCTTCAGGAGGAGACTGGAGCCAAGATCTCTGTGCTGGGCAAAGGCTCCATGAGGGACAAGGTCAAGGTAGGAATCTGGGACCACTGTTGTCCATGTCAGGCTAGTGACTTTAGCACAAGTTCTTTGCTTATTGTGTGTTGTGTCTCGACTTGTAGGAAGAGGAGCTTCGTAAAGGTGGGGAGGCCAAGTACGCCCACCTGGGCATGGAGCTTCATGTGTTCATCGAGGTGATGGCTCCTATACCAGAGGCGTACGTGCGCATGGCTCATGCCATGGACGAAGTCAAGAAGTTCCTGATCCCTGTATGTATACTGCCCTCACTGCTGCCCTCACTGTTACTCTCACCCCCACCCTACACACCCAACACAGTCCAGCTTGACCCTCCAGACTAAGCCCCTGGAATTGTCTGCAGGAAACCCTTGAACATGAACAGTTCATGGACCCTAACTACCTGAATGGAGCACAAGATGGATCAGGCAGGGGCCGTGGAGCTCCAAGCAGAGGCCGGGGCGGGCCCCCACACAGCTCAGCTGGATCCAGGTAGGCCCCCAGACCCCACACAGCTCAGCTGGATCCAGGTAGGCCCCCAGACCCCACACAGCTCATCTGGATCCAGGTAGGCCCCCAGACCCCACACAGCTCAGCTGGATCCAGGTAGGCCCCCAGACCCCACACAGCTCAGCTGGATCCAGGTAGGCCCCCAGACCCCACACAGCTCAGCTGGATCCAGGTAGGCCCCCAGACCCCACACAGCTCATCTGGATCCAGGTAGGCCCCCAGACCCCACACAGCTGAGCTGGATCCAGGTAGGCCCCCAGACCCCACACAGCTTAGCTGGATCCAGGTAGGCCCCCAGACCCCACACAGCTGAGCTGGATCCAGGTAGGCCCCCAGACCCCACACAGCTTAGCTGGATCCAGGTAGGCCCCCAGACCCCACACAGCTGAGCTGGATCCAGGTAGGCCCCCAGACCCCACACAGCTTAGGAACCAGGTTAGACAGATGATGTGAGTGACTACATTCCGTCTGAAAGGAGGATTAGTTTAAATGTGTGAATGTTGACATCCAGATTGAGGTTTGAGTGTCTGTATCAGTCAAGCTGTTTCCTTTCATCAGGGGCCGTGGGATGCCGCCTCGCGGGGGGGCACCTCGCGGAGGAGCCCAGCGTGGAGGAGCTCCACGAGGGGGCCCATCCAGAGGGGGGGCTGCAAGGGGAGCACCTGTGGGGCGTGGGGGACCCCCATCCTCGTCCTCCCGAGGGGGCTCAGCTCCTCGCTCCAGGCCCCCCACACCAGGGGCACCCCGGATGCTTCCCTCTCCAGCCCACTCCCACCAGCAGCATCACCAGCCCCAGCACCAACACCAGCACCCCCCTCCACCCAAACAAGAACCATATGAAGAATATGTACGTCCCATATATTAGGTGGTGTGTTCGTGTGTGTGTGTGTGTTCCTGAAATTGTGTGTGTGTGTTCCTGAATATCTGTGTGTGTGTGTGTGTTGCAGAGTATCTGTGTGTGTTTGTGTGTGTGTGTGTGTTCCTGAGACTCACTGTGTCAGTCTCTTCCCCAGCCTGCTTATGAAGAGACGTATGCTGAGCCTTCTTATGAGTCGTATGATGCTTACTACAGCCAGCAGACTCCTCAGGCGTGAGTACACTACCCATGACATGCTGTAGGTGTGTGCTGTGTGTGTGTGTGTGCTGTGCACTGACAGCCTCCTCCTTGTACAGGGACACTGAGTACTACGACTATGGACACGGGGAGGCCCAGGAGAGCTGTGAACCTTACGGTAAGAGGACTCAAGCTGGGATTTGCACTTCTACACATCAAGGACATATAGTTACTAATGCAGCCACCATGTAATGACTAGTTCTGTGAAGTCATTGCCTGAATATGGACTTGTTTGTGTTTGTGTCTCAGCTCAGGATGATTGGGAGGGTTCCTGGCCCACCTCTGGGGGCAAGGCCCCGCCCCCCAGGCAGACTAAAGGAGCCTATAGAGAGCATCCTTACGGCCGCTACTGACCCTCCCCCCCGAGGGGTACCTGGCAACTGGCTCCCATAGTAACACACTTTTAACTAAGTAATTTTTCTCCCTTTCCAGTTTTTTATGTTTCAGATCTTTCTCTCTCTTCTTTTTCTGGACCAGTAGAACTGGATTGGTCTCAGTGACCCCAGCTTAGTTGGAGAGCATGTGAAGCCAGTGAAATGAGTTGTTTATGTTAACATTTCAATATTTGCTTTTTTTTAAGCAGACAGTTTTAAATTCAAATTTAATGTAATTTACAATATAAAAAAAGACAAGGAAGGAGAAAAAAAACGTATACTTTGTCGCAAAATGGTGTCCGCATTTTTGAGTTATTTCAGATAGTTTGAAGTCATGATTTTCTTAAACAATTACAGACTCTAACCTGTATTTCCAAAGTATTTAGTGTGGAGGAAGAAAAAAAATCATTCAACAGCGCGTTAATGTTTAGTCTGCAACTAGAATTAGACTTGATGGAAGAGAACTGAATACAAACACCTTGTAGAAAGGACAACAAATCCCAGTTATGTTTCTTGGATTTATCTTAGTCATGAAATCTAGTCCTGTTTTCCACTGTAGAGGATCCTGTCCTAATATCAAAATCACAACGTTTTCTCTCAACATCTTTTGCGATTGTCTCTGAGTCGCCTTCATTGAGCTAACAAGTCTGATCAGATCTGGATGTTTGTCTAAAGGCCCCATGTGGGTTCGCCTGCCAGCTCAGACACAATATTATGTATATAGGCTCAGCACAACTGTATATTGCTTTAAATCTGTGCCGTCTCCAAAATGCATAACGCTTGTGTTCTCTTGCCTAAATAGGATACTAAATATATATCCAAAAAATGTTTTGCTGCAGTGCGTTGTATCAATAAAGCCTAATTTGTCTTTTTAGTGAAACCTAAGATGGTATTTTTGCTTTTGTGTTATTAGATATTGATCTTATCTTAGAAAAACGTTCGTCTTGAGATTCACAACCATATTTAAAAGGCTTTAGGATCCTGTATGTCTGTAGCTAAACTGATAAACTATGTTTGATCCAAAGAGGCTTCCCTCTTCATCCCACTGTATTCAAAACACATCTAGAAGGACCTTGTCACCCTCAAAAATAAAGATACCGTTCTTAATCAAGGTAACGTATCGAGAAATACTTGTTTGACTCTTGAGAATTATATTACAAAGTCGACTGCTTGGACATGTTTGATGTTGACTGGTCGTTATATAAGCACCACCAGCACGTTTCCTATGGATCCTGAACCATGTATTTCAAGACGTTTGAAATGACTGGTTTTCAACAGTATTCTAAGTCAAGCTTACAGGGAACTTACTTGGCTTTCATGCAAAGTCATGCGGACTGTTTTTATAAAAGAATATCGCAGAGGAGAGGAAGCTAAAAGCCTAAAGATCGCCACAAAAAGGTAAAACTAACCCCAACCTCACTTGTTAGATGTTTATTGTCTGATGCACAAAATCAGGGAAGCTGCGAGACAAAAACTTATCAGAAAATTAAAATGGCAAAATGTTATGAAAAGGATAGCTCAAACAAAATGCTGTACAAAAAAAATGGTTGTAATGCAAGTCATGCTCAAATGAGCACATTAATGGTCCAGCCATTTCACTTATGAATTTCATAATTACAGTTACTCTTTCTTTTCATTTAGAATGATGCTAAAATTAAAATCCAACTAAAGTTACCTGTGTAAACCAACAACAACAGACTAAGTTGCATGACTCTTGTAGTGTTAAGTACTAATTGCATGACTGGATTTCAGCATCAATCCTGTGTGTTTTAGCTCAGAGCTCCTCCATCTCTGTCCTCAGGTGGTGATGGAACAGATACTGTAACCATGGAGACCTGGACGGGCTGGAACCAAACTTATGGTAAGTGTTGTGGGAGACACTTGGTGTATGTATGTGTCTAACATGGCTGCAAGGTGGTGAAAGGTGAACTAATGTTTTCCTTTTCTCTGCATCCACAGGTAGTGATTACATGGAGCTCCAGGCTGTGGTGGCCTGCAGACAAGCAGAGCTGCTAGATCTCAGCTGCTAGAAGCCTTCAGACTGGGATGTGACTGAGTGGTGGAGGTCCTTGCCTGTGTCAGGGATCAGGGCCACCTGACTGACGCATGTTATCATGGGGAGGTTACAGGGGGCAGCTGGGCAGGTTACAGGGGGCAGCTGGGCAGGTTACAGGGGGCTGCTGGACCAAATTTGCTGTTCCCGTTGTGACTAACACGACATCAACAGCATCAAACACTTTATACTTTATTTTTAATATCAACCAATTGTTCAACTTTGGTTGTTAATAGTACTGAATCAAGTGATGCGTCTAATTTTGGTAATAAAGTTTTGTAATATTGAAGACCTTGTCCGATGTATTTGTAAACTGTCCTGTTACTGAACATGTTAATGGTTGTCACAGTTTGCAGCTTGTTCATGTGGACCAGAGGAGGACAGTCAGGATCACTGTGGAGGAGACAGACAGGCTGCTGACTCACTGGGGGATTTCATCACTCCTCAGACTAGATATCTTGTTCATGGCAGCTCAGTGATTCGATCCTCACATCATTAGAAACCATCTAAATTAGTAGTGGGTCGCCTACTGCTGAATATGAACTTATGCTAATTGTTGTTATATTACCCTGCAACTCTGTGTGCTGTACTTTACCCTGCTGCAGTTGTGAACTGCAATTTCCACCCCCTGGAGGACAAATAAAGGTTTATCTAATCTAAAAGGTTTATCTAATCTAATATGACCAGTCTGCAGGCCAGTCTGTCTATGCTGTCGAAGCTGGAAAATGACACAGGCAGGATGATGTGTGCATTTCTATGGATACATTTGGTGTTGAATAAACTGGAGCCATCGCTGTGTAATACGTTGAACCGAATGCAATTTACAGGATTTGATGAGGTGTCAGATGATGTGACTTATGGAAGCTGGTGTTGTGGCACCAGAAGCACCCTCTTATGGAAGCTGGTGTTGTGGCACCAGAAGCACCCTCTTATGGAAGCTGGTGTTGTGGCACCAGAAGCACCCTCTTATGGAAGCTGGTGTTGTGGCACCAGAAGCACCCTCTTATGGAAGCTGGTGTTGTGGCACCAGAAGCACCCTCTTATGGAAGCTGGTGTTGTGGCACCAGATGCACCCTCTTATGGAAGCTGGTGTTGTGGCACCAGAAGCACCCTCTGGTGGGAGCGTGCACCAACCACAACAAAGTGAAGGACTTCGTCTTTCTATGGCAAGGAGGGAAACATATCCCACCTAATACATTTTTTTAATAGAATTCAAGAGATTAATGTCGGTATTTTTGGTTAACAGATGTTTCTTTCAACGCAAAATGAAGTCATCATTCAACCCGTATAGTAACGAACGCAAACCAACATTTAAAGATGATCTCATATGTGAAGACATTTGCTAACATTAATTCCCAAGTGAGTCATTAGTGTGAATGTAAGCATGTGTACAGATTAGAGGGATGTTGCTTTAACTCGGACCCCCTCCCACATGCTCAGCTCCTCCCACATGCTCAGCTCCTCCCACATGCTCAGCTCCTCCCACGTGCTCAGCTCCTCCCACGTGCTCCGCAGCGCCCCCTACCTGCTGCACTCACATCAACAATGAGGATCTTCTTTACCTTTATGAACAATTAGGAAGTATTTCATCAAACTGAGATATTCTGGATTGCTTGATTTCGTATCGGATGAACATCAGCAGCTTTTCCACTAAAATCACTTCTCAGTCTCTGGTAAGATGACATGTTCTGTTACTGGGAGGCTCATCTGGTGTTTATCTGCTCTGAGCCTTGTAGGCCGCAGTCTGTGTATTTAGTCGAGCTGCAGCATGTTTGCAGTTTGCATTTTGCCATCTTGGCGGACAGATTGGGGTCTCAAGCTCTTGAGGAGACGTTATATTCCATGAATACTTTGAAGGAGAACATGCTAAGTTCATGGATAATGTCTGTATTCATGTGAGCAGAGATGCTGCTGTCAGCTTCCGCTAAACCTGTTGATCACAGAAATGTTGAATCTGAGGTTTGTTATTGAATAACTACATCAAGCAGACAATTAGGATTACTCAATGGCGTTACTTATCATTCAAATTTAACTCATTCTAATATGCTCAATAGAGAATAGTGTAATATTAAACTGAAAAAGCAATGAAGCATAATTTATCCCCCCTGCATGTCATTACATTATCATCCCTCTTTGATGGGGTCAGGTTGATCCGTGTTATAACTGAGAGTTATCCTCCATAACTGTCCTCATATCAGTTTGACCGTGACTTTACCCCTGTTTCAGGAGTGTGTGTATTATAATCTCATAACCAGCCTCCGTCATCTCACGGTGGTCGTGTCAGGGATGGCGGGCGGTCGGAGAGGGTCGACCCGCTCTGCTTACTGCCGCTCCCCGCTGAGCAGCGAACCTGGTTCAGTTGGCAACGGGAACCAGTCCACCAGTTCACCTGTGACCGGGGTGAGATCCAGAACCAGGTGAGCCAGGCCGGAAGGGCTGCTGCTAGACCCACCTGTTTACTTCTGAATGACTGGTCCTTATTTACTCACTGTGTGTGTGTGTGTGTGTCCCCGCCCCAGGAATGGCTCAGGTGCTGGGATCTCCAGTCCTCCTCTGGCGGCTCAGACAGTAGTTCCTCTGAAACACTGTAAGATCCCTGATCTGTCTCTGGATCGCAGCGTTTTGTTCGAGCTTCATCTGTTCTTCTGCCACCTCATCGCCCTGTTTGTCCACTATGTCAACATCTACAAGACAGTCTGGTGGTACCCACCATCACACCCTCCCTCACACACATCTCTGGTACGTCACACACCCTCACACACATCTCTGGTGCCTCACACACCCTCACACACATCTCTGGTGCCTCACACACCCTCACACACATCTCTGGTACGTCACACACCCTCACACACATCTCTGGTGCCTCACACACCCTCACACACATCTCTGGTGCCTCACACACCCTCACACACATCTCTGGTACGTCACACACCCTCACACACATCTCTGGTGCCTCACACACCCTCACACACATCTCTGGTGCCTCACACACCCTCACACACATCTCTGGTGCGTCACACACCCTCACACACATATCTGGTGTATCACAAGTTGCGACTGGTGGATCATGGGACTGGAGAGTCCCTTGTCACTCCACAGCAGGCAGGTTTAAACAGCAGGCAGGGTTATATGGGATGTAGTTGACCTAATGTTTGTCCTCTTGTGCAGAACTTTCACCTTATTGATTATAACATGCTGGTGTTTACGATCATCGTCTTGGCTCGCAGACTGATCGCAGCTGTTGTGAAGGAGGTATGTTTCGCTCATGTGTCGCTCATGTTGCTCGTGTAGATGTTTGATATCTTCCTTACTGCTCTGAACAACAAACACAATGTTAGTGGTCTTATCTCCCTCCTTTCTTGTCTTTCTCCCTGTTCCTGTCTGTCTGTCTCTCTGTCTGTGTTCCTACCTGTCTCCCTGTCTCTGTCTGTGTTCCTACCTGTCTCTCTGTCTCTGTGTTCCTACCTGTCTCTCTGTCTCTGTGTTCCTACCTGTCTCCCTGTCTCTGTCTGTGTTCCTACCTGTCTCCCTGTCTCTGTCTGTGTTCCTACCTGTCTCCCTGTCTCTGTCTGTGTTCCTACCTGTCTCCCTGTCTCTGTGTTCCTGCCTGTCTCTCTGTCTCTGTCTGTGTTCCTACCTGTCTCCCTGTCTCTGTCTGTGTTCCTACCTGTCTCCCTGTCTCTGTCTGTGTTCCTACCTGTCTCCCTGTCTCTGTGTTCCTACCTGTCTCCCTGTCTCTGTGTTCCTACCTGTCTCCCTGTCTCTGTGTTCCTACCTGTCTCCCTGTCTCTGTGTTCCTACCTGTCTCCCTGTCTCTGTCTGTGTTCCTACCTGTCTCTCTGTCTCTGTCTGTGTTCCTACCTGTCTCCCTGTCTCTGTCTGTGTTCCTACCTGTCTCCCTGTCTCTGTCTGTGTTCCTACCTGTCTCCCTGTCTCTGTCTGTCTCCCTGTCTGTGTTTCTCCCTCCAGGCCTCTCAGAGTGGGAAACTGTCCTTTCCTCACTCCATCTTCCTGGTAATGGCTCGGTTTGCTGTTCTCACCCTGACTGGCTGGAGTTTGTGTCGCTCCCTCATCTACCTGTTCAGGAGTTACTCTGTTCTGAGCCTGCTGTTCCTCTGCTACCCGTGAGTACAGCCCAGCACACTGGCCAATCACAGTACAGCACACTGGCCAATCACAGTACAGCCCAGCACAGTGGCCAATCACAGCCCAGCACAGTGTCCTATCACAGTACAGCCCAGCACAGTGTCCTATCACAGTACTGCTTTCTATGGTTGTGAAGAATAATTGAGAACTCCCTCATCAGTTTTGGGATGTACATCCCCTTCTTCCGTCTGAGCTGTGACCTGCGGAGGCCTGGCCCCTTCTCCTCCATTGCCAGCATCGGCTCCAAGGAGGTGGGGGGCCTGGGGGGCCTGGGGGCTGGGAGGGACTACCTGACAGTGCTGAAAGAGACCTGGAAGCAGCACACCAGCCAGCTGTATGGAGTGCAGGCCATGCCCACCCACGCCTGCTGCCTCTCGCCTGACCTTATCCGCAAGGAGGTGGAATACCTGAAGATAGACTTCAACTGGAGGATGAAGGAGGTCCTAGTGAGCTCCATGCTTAGTGCCTACTATGTGGCCTTTGTTCCGGTGTGGTTTGTCAAGGTAAGGAGCCTGGACTGGTGTTATGATGCATTGGATCAAAGTATCTTGAGGTGCTGATGGTGATTTTGAAGTAACTGACTAAAGAGGATATCGTGTAAACAGTCGGGTCCCAATGTAAACTGGGCTCTGTGCTTTCTGCAGAGTACCCAGTATGTGGACAAGCGCTGGTCATGTGAGCTCTTCATCCTGGTGTCTGTGAGCACCTCTGTCATCCTGATGAGACACCTGCTGCCCCCACGATACTGTGACCTCCTCCACAAGGCTGCAGCTCACCTGGGCTGCTGGCACAAGGTGGACCCCTCTGTCTGCTCCAACGTCCTGCAACACATGTAAGTACTGTGCAGACCACACTGCTGCAGACCACACTGCTGCAGACCACACTGCTGCAGACCACACTGCTGCAGACCACACTGCTGCACTGCTGCAGACCACACTGCTGCAGACCACACTGCTGCAGACCACACTGCTGCACTGCTGCCGACCACACTCCTGCAGACCACACTCCTGCAGACCACACTGCTGCAGACCACACTGCTGCACTGCTGCCGACCACACTCCTGCAGACCACACTGCTGCAGACCACACTGCTGCACTGCTGCAGACCACACTGCTGCACTGCTGCAGACCACACTCCTGCAGACCACACTGCTGCAGACCACACTGCTGCAGACCACACTGCTGCAGACCACACTCCTGCAGACCACACTGCTGCAGACCACACTGCTGCAGACCACACTGCTGCAGACCACACTGCTGCAGACCACACTGCTGCAGACCACACTGCTGCACTGCTGCAGACCACACTGCTGCAGACCACACTGCTGCAGGCCACACTGCTGCGCTGCTGCAGACCACACTGCTGCAGACCACACTGCTGCAGACCACACTGCTGCACTGCTGCCGACCACACTCCTGCAGACCACACTCCTGCAGACCACACTGCTGCAGACCACACTGCTGCGCTGCTGCAGACCACACTGCTGCAGACCACACTGCTGCAGACCACACTGCTGCACTGCTGCCGACCACACTCCTGCAGACCACACTCCTGCAGACCACACTGCTGCACTGCTGCAGACCACACTCCTGCAGACCACACTGCTGCAGACCACACTGCTGCAGACCACACTCCTGCAGACCACACTGCTGCAGACCACACTGCTGCAGACCACACTGCTGCAGACCACACTCCTGCAGACCACACTGCTGCAGACCACACTGCTGCACTGCTGCAGACCACACTGCTGCACTGCTGCAGACCACACTGCTGCACTGCTGCAGACCACACTGCTGCAGACCACACTGCTGCAGACCACACTGCTGCAGACCACAATGCTGCACTACTGCAGACCACACTGCTGCAGACCACACTGCTGCAGACCACACTGCATCTATATCAGTATCTGTATATCAGTATCTGTATATCAGTATGTGTATATCTGTATATCAGTATCTGTATATCAGTATGTGTATATCTGTATATCAGTATCTGTATATCAGTATGTGTATATCTGTATATCAGTATCTGTATATCAGTATGTGTATATCTGTATATCAGTATCTGTATATCAGTATGTGTATATCTGTATATCAGTATCTGTATATCAGTATGTGTATATCTGTATCGTCCCCAGATGGAGTGAGGAGTACATGTGGCCTCAGGGCGTCCTGGTGAAGCACAGTAAGAATGTCTACAAGGCCATGGGCCACTACAACGTAGCTGTGCCCTCTGACGTATCACACTATCGCTTCTATGTGAGTATGACCTTATGATCAGCAGCCTAGAGAGACCAGCCAAGAGAGACCAGCCTAGAGAGACCAGCCTAGAGAGACCAGCCTAGAGAGACCAGCCTAGAGAGACCAGCCTAGAGAGACCAGCCTAGAGAGACCAGCAGTGGAGACTGGCCTAGAGAGACCAGTCTAGAGAGACCAGCCTAGAGAGACCAGTCTAGAGAGACCAGTCTAGAGAGACCAGCCTAGAGAGACCAGCCTAGAGAGACCAGCCTAGAGAGACCAGTCTAGAGAGACCAGTCTAGAGAGACCAGTCTAGAGAGACCAGCCTAGAGAGACCAACCTAGAGAGACCAGACTAGAGAGACCAGTCTAGAGAGACCAGCAGTGGTCACCAGATCCAGATCTGCTTTGTTGTTGGTTTGGCATTAATGAACTTCAGACAGGCCTGCATACCTCTGCATGCTGGTCATCTGTGTTAGGGTGAATATAAACAGCCACTGTTAAGTGATGGACTGAACTGATTCTTCAATTCTCTGTCTTTCTCCTAGTTTTTCTTCAACAAGCCTTTACGAATATTGAACATCCTGATCATCTTAGAGGGGGCGATGATTTTTTACCAGCTCTACTCATTGATATGTTCAGAAAAGTGGCACCAGACCATATCTCTGGCTTTAATCCTCTTCAGTAATTACTACGCCTTCTTCAAGCTTCTCAGAGACAGGATAGTCTTAGGGAAGGCATATTCATACTCACACAGCTCTTCAGACCAGAAAGTCAGTTAGAAGATATAAGTTATTGTTGGTCATTCTTCATGGAACAATACAAACATGCATGACAGCTTTGGATTTTTTCTACAATTGCATTTTGTGTCAATGTTGTTTTTGTTGTTCTGATCTGCCATAATAAAAAGAAACATATTTTTGTATTCCTTTAGAACGAATGCCCTTGCCTTCATTAGGAGTGGTCCCGCTTTCATATAATTATTAGTTATGATAATAGTTTATAATATTATATTAAAAAATATATATATTGCCAACTAGTGACTTCTATTTCTACACTCTGTGACCCTAAGATTTACTAGAAGTGAAGGTGACCACATCTACTTCTTACGTTAAACTACAAATAGTATTACTGAAGATGGGCCTAGAGATGTTATTGATGTTATTAACGCAACTGAAGTGTTTCCAATGAGCCTCCCTGTTTATGATGGGAACATCCATGATGGGAACCCATCAGAACCCATCCGAAGGATGAAGCTGGTCCCTGGATCCTGCAGCAGCTGCGGGCCCTTTAAGAGGAGAACAGCTCATTTAAGGACCAGCGGACAAACAGCGCTTGGGAATGAATTCATGTATTTAGTCGGAGGATATTGAGCATAAACAAACAGATGGACGTGTGGTATTATGTTATATTATAAACATTATGTTATGTTCTTCTGAATTCATAAACTTGGATGTTTTCATGGAAATCTGAAGAACATCGACGCAGTATTCGTTGCCCTGATTTTGTTACGGATCTTAAGGTTGGTAAAAGGAGCGTTTTATCTGTCGATGAATGTTTTTGTTTATTTCACGGATTATTTCAGGTGCAACAAAACGAAAAATAAAATGAAAGATTAGAAATGAAATTCTTATTGACATACATTTGACATGTGAGGTGCAGACTGCAGTAACATGAATGGTTTGGTGTGTTAGTGGCCATCTTTAGACAGGGTTTTATTGAAGTTCAGTGTTTAAATCTAATCTCTATCTTCCTCTAATCACCTTCAGGTTTTGAGTTACATGATGAACATTATAAAACTGTATTGATCCCCAAAAGGAAACTGCGGAATCAGATTTCTGTTCAGATTATACATTATCTGTGTCTTAAATCATTAAAGTAGTTCACAGATGAACTGACCTCATAATGCTGCTTAATGTGGCTCCATCAGATGATCATGAAATTCAAACTAACATTTTAGACCAAGGTCAATAAAGTTTATTATTAACGACACAGATTTAAATGCAGTTTTCTCAGACCGACAAGGAAAGAAAACCCATTCATTGCTTTGTGTGGACCTTTCATACAGGAACATTCAGAGTGCTGGGATACAATATCTACTGATCTGAGATAAAGAAATGATCAGGATAGTTGGGAGATACAACCCTATTGACTTAGGGTCATACATACTAATACTAGGTGTTGTAATGTGTAATATTCACAATCTACATGCAGTGTGGGTTTTTATGTACAAACTATACAATTGTACAAGTAATGCTTTTTGTAGAGAATACAGTGTTATGTTACAGGATGTTATACTGTTGTACAAGTACTCTCAACCTAACACACCTGGAGAACAGGCTGTGGTCTCTGCTACAGAGCTGCACTCTCTCACCCTAACACTAACCTCTCACAGCTTCATGGAGGACAAACGCAAGAAGAGAAGTCCCAAGGTGTCCCTCCCCCAGCCTCCTCCTCCCCCCGTCAACCCCCGCAAGCTCTCCGTCCTCCCCGCCAGCAAGAGTGCCACATTTTCTTTGGGCCTCCCCCAGCCCCCCTCTCCCAAACCCAGGGGCAAGTTCAAGAGGGCAGCAGGGGCAGCTGGCCAGTCCAGAGAGCCTCTCAGTGTGGCTGTGGCTGTGGCTCCACCAAAGACTGGAAGGTCAGTTACCACTCATAGCATCACAGTGTCTGGAATGACTTGAATCAGTCATGAGTAGTTTGGGTTGTGTTAGATGATGGTAAACATGCAGCTGTGTGTGTTTCCAGAGCTCACAGAGAGAAGGCCAGAGCACCACAGCCTGCAGCAGCCAGCAAGGTGACCCAGTCCTCCCCTCTCCAGCACTCCTTCCTCACTGATGTGTCGGACGTGAGGGAGATGGAAGGAGGCCTCCTGAACCTGCTCAACGACTTCCACTCTGGCAAACTGCAGGCTTTTGGTAAGTTGCCATGGAAACCCTCATGGGTGTATTCCACTGTCCCTGGGTGTAAGCTGGGGTCAGTCAGGATGAGGAGACTGAGGCCTGTGTTTCTCCAGGGAAGGTGTGCTCCTTCCAGCAGCTGGAACACGTGCGAGAGATGCAGGAGCAGCTGGCTGGACTGCACTTCAGCCTGGACAGTCATGTGGAGGAGCTGTCAGAGGACCAGAGGAAGACCGCTGCCGATCACAACCTGGAGCACCTGCTGTGCAATGTGAGAGTGCTGCCTCTCCTCCTCTCCTCCTCTTCACCTAGCACACACACACACACACACAAACACACAAGCCTGGACAACACACAATGTTGAGGTTTGGAGATGGTGTGGGACTGGGGATTCAAGTCTTTAACTTGTTTGTGATGAATCACAGTTTGTAATCATTGTTGGCCTTCCTGTACAGACATCCAAAGGTCTTTAGTTCCCAGTTTTGGCATCGTAGCTGCAGCTGTATCTATCTAACCCCATGACAAGCAGGAGGACTATTCATAGTATCTGGCGTTTAGCATGTGGTGGTTGGTATGTGTGAGGTTGGTGTGAAAACCCTTCAGCTCATTAAAGATTGCAATTCCGAAAATACTCTGGGACCATAGCAGCTCTGGAACATTGTTTTAAAGCAGATGGACTGTGGAAGGACTTCCTCTGGGTAGATAAAGAATTAAAACAGCTGTCCTTTGTAGAGTAGCGGGATCTTTGGACAGAGAAGTACAACTTTAATAATGACCTAACTTCATCATGTGACATGAATGTGTTCATGTTTATTTTGATCACTCTGTTTGTCTAATCCTTGATGTCTCTTATGCTGATGCGGTTCTTCCTTGTTTCCACAGCTGGAAGAACTCAGCACCTCCATGTATCCTTTACTGTCACCAATAGGTCACCTGATCTCAGTCTTCAGTCTGGATTTACAGGTTTATTTTCCTTAATGAATGTTTCTAGACAAAAGCTACACTTGGCAGAGAACCAGGACATCCCCAAGACTTCTGAACCAGGAGCACATCTCCAAGACTTCTGAACCAGGAGCACATCCCCAAGACTTCTGAACCAGGAGCACATCTCCAAGATTTCTGAACCAGGAGCACATCCCCAAGACTTCTGAACCAGGAGCACATCCCCAAGACTTCTGAACCAGGAGCACATCCCCAAGACTTCTGAACCAGGAGCACATCCCCAAGACTTCTGAACCAGGAGCACATCTCCAAGACTTCTGAACCAGGAGCACATCCCCAAGACTTCTGAACCAGGAGCACATCTCCAAGACTTCTGAACCAGGAGCACATCCCCAAGACTTCTGATCCAGGAGCACATCCCCAAGACTTCTGAACCAGGAGCACATCTCCAAGACTTCTGAACCAGGAGCACATCCCCAAGACTTCTGAACCAGGAGCACAACTCCAAGACGTCTGAACCAGGAGCACATCCCCAAGACGTCTGAACCAGGAGCACATCCCCAAGACTTCTGAACCAGGAGCACATCTCCAAGACGTCTGAACCAGGAGCACATCCCCAAGACTTCTGAACCAGGACTGATTGGTCTAGTGGTTGAATGGTTAGTTTACATGGCTCATTGAAGCCACAGAGCGCATGATCTGAGAACTGGAGCCAAATGAGAGCACATTTGTAACTGGAAAACATTTGATAGCACACTTGTTAGCAGCTGGTCATGCGATTGGCTGCTGCAGTCCAGAAGGTCACATTAGGTGGATTCAGCTTCATGCCGGCCGGTGAGTGCTTCAAGTCAGTCAGCTGTCGCTGTTGATGGCGCTGAATGAAGGGTTCCTGCTTCCTGTCATGTGACAGAGCCACACTGTGTGCGCATGGTCATAGTTTGACATGCTCTCTTTTTCATTCTAATGTCAACAATATCATGTCGCCCCCTGCAGTGATGTAGTCCCTAAACACTAACCCCAACCATACCTTAACACTAACCCAACCATACCTTAACACTAACCCAACCATACCTTAACACCATCCCAGGGACAGCATTTTGGACTGTTTCCCTCAGGTCCTATCATCAGATAAACATATTCTGCCTTAGAAACACAGATGTATTGTTCTTTCATAGCTACTAGCTCAGCTCAGGTCGAGGGGGGTTGTCCTTAGCTACAAGGACTCTCTTATTGTGATATGTTTTTACTAAGCATAACTATTATGGGAAACATCCTGGTTATGGATACAACAGGGAGAAACAACAGGACCCAGATCGTGTGATCATGTGATCCACACTTCCACTGTGTCACATGTTAATAGGATGTTTAGATGATACTGAATGTCCACATTTCCTTTTATTTGATTAACCATCAAGAGGCTGTATAAGCTGTGTTAATGTTTTGGAATCTCGAGTGTGACGCTTGTGTGTCAAGCATTAGTCTGAGATCTTGGTATAAAAACTGCAGCTAGTTGTACTGCAGTGTGTCAGCAGCCAGTGACATCATGGTTCCCTGACTCTTCAAGGTGTTCCAGTAAGACCCCCTGGTGTGTGTGTGTGTGTGTGTCTATTTATTTAAAGAGAACATTAGTGGGTGGAATGACGATTTGAAGTACAGTTTAACAAGGCAGCTATTGAAACTTTTTCTAATGACATTGGAAACCAAGCTGAGGTTATTTCCTGGGTCCATCAGGGGAACTGAAGCAGTTATAAACAGGCTTCAGCATGTTGTTCCTAAGAACGCAACCAAAGGAACGCTGTCTGGTTCATGATACAGATGCAAAAGAAACCGACTGTCCATGTTATCTGTTGGACATGCCTACCTCCTCCTAGTTAACCCTCCTCCTGCACTGTGACAGTAGTTAACCCTCCTGCACTGTGACAGTAGTTAACCCTCCTGATCTGTGACAGTAGTTAACCCTCCTGCACTGTGACAGTAGTTAACCCTCCTGCACTGTGACAGTAGTTAACCCTCCTTCTCTGGGCCCTGTGACAGTAGTTAACCCTCCTGATCTGGGCCCTGTGACAGTAGTTAACCCTCCTGCACTGTGACAGTAGTTAACCCTCCTGCACTGGGCCCTGTGACAGTAGTTAACCCTCCTGCTCTGGGCCCTGTGACAGTAGTTAACCCTCCTGCTCTGGGCCCTGTGACAGTAGTTAACCCTCCTGATCTGGGCCCTGTGACAGTAGTTAACCCTCCTGATCTGGGCCCTGTGACAGTAGTTAACCCTCCTGATCTGGGCCCTGTGACAGTAGTTAACCCTCCTGATCTGGGCCCTGTGACAGTAGTTAACCCTCCTGCTCTGTGACAGTAGTTAACCCTCCTGATCTGGGCCCTGTGACAGTAGTTAACCCTCCTGATCTGGGCCCTGTGACAGTAGTTAACCCTCCTGATCTGGGCCCTGTGACAGTAGTTAACCCTCCTGCACTGGGCCCTGTGACAGTAGTTAACCCACCTGATCTGGGCCCTGTGACAGTAGTTAACCCTCCTGATCTGGGCACTGTGACAGTAGTTAACCCTCCTGATCTGGGCCCTGTGACAGTAGTTAACCCTCCTGCTCTGGGCCCTGTGACAGTAGTTAACCCTCCTGCTCTGGGCCCTGTGACAGTAGTTAACCCTCCTGCTCTGGGCCCTGTGACAGTAGTTAACCCTCCTGATCTGGGCCCTGTGACAGTAGTTAACCCTCCTGCTCTGGGCCCTGTGACAGTAGTTAACCCTCCTGATCTGGGCCCTGTGACAGTAGTTAACCCTCCTGCTCTGGGCCCTGTGACAGTAGTTAACCCTCCTGCTCTGGGCCCTGTGACAGTAGTTAACCCTCCTGCTCTGGGCCCTGTGACAGTAGTTAACCCTCCTGCACTGGGCCCTGTGACAGTACTCAGCCTTGTTCTCAGCCTTGCTTGGTTCACTAAAGTGCTGCATGTGAATACAAGGATGGTGTGAACAGTCACACCTGTGGAACAACAGGAATGTTACCAAACAGGTAGTAAATTATATTTGGGGTGAACTTCATCTTCAGCCATCTGTGTATTTCTATACTGTACCTTTTTAAATAAAAGCAAATCCTGTACTGTCAGTGTTTCTGTCTTGTGTAGCGCATTGCATCGCTGCATGGACACACTGGGTACTAAAATAAGCCAACAGGAAGCACAGTTAAAGAAATAAAACACTTTATTTATATAGAATATGGACTGTTAACTCGTATGTTAACAATGGGATATCATTTATCAATAGAATATTGAAAGGCTACTTTGAAAACTGGCACTATACTGAAACACAGGAAGAGATGTGAGCTTGTGGTCCATCAGGAACCCACCCAGTAAACCTGGCTTCGACCCAAAGCTGCTTTAGGCAGCTTAGTACATAGAGATAGAGACATATAGACATTTAAATAGAAATATAGTTTTTTTTGATCCTGTCAGTACTTTTGGTCATGCAAAAGACAAAACCTAACTAGGGCAAGGGCAACTCACCACACCAACTTATACAGTAGAAATGTCCAAAAATACATAATATATAAATTATATACTGAAACCCTTTTACAGTACAGCACACCAATAACATCAGGGTAATACTGTGCAATTACACTGTTGCTGTGTTTTGTAGAATAGTCACTAATCTTCACACCTACAAATCTCCATTATAAGTGTAGATAAGACATGTTTGAAGTAGCAGAACAGCATCTGTCAGCATTTTTCTGTCTTTTTTTGTGCATTTAAACATGACATTCTGCCAGGTGTTCTCTGATTGGTCTACAGTACGGTGACACGACTCAACAGGAAGGACTGGAGCATCAATCCAGCTTCATGCTGTCATGATGATGTCATCATGATGATGTGCAGCATGTTCAAAAGTGCAAATAGAGCAGCTGGACTGTGCTAGTCAGACCTGATGCTAACAGCTGTTTCTGTCACAGCTGCTGTTTTATGAAACATGAGATTATTTAAGGACTCTCATCTTTAAGGACATAACATTTTCTTTAATGATGAAAGTGCAGGCACTAGTCGAAGTGTTGTTAATCTCTTTGTTTTCAAGTAAGGTCAATGTTGTCCAAGTTTGGTTTGTGTGTTTGATCTGAAGTAGGAAGCAGTGAGTCATGGAAAGGGCCGGAGCATCTTGATGAGGCTGGTGTGAATGTTGGCTGGCTGAGCAGCAGCCACCTCCAGCAGGCTGGGCCCCATGTGGGTGTGGAGAGTGACACACAGGTTGGCAATGGCCCCACGCAGGCTGCTGCCCCCCTGGACAGTCCCGTTACCTCCAGGTGAGCCCAGGAGATGCCAGAGTAGAGGCAGGACTCTCTGCTCCACCATCTGGGGCCTGTGGGGGTACAGCTCTGCCACCAGCTCTGCAAACAGGGAGATGGTTACAAACATGCTGAGGTATCACAGCAGAAGACAGGACACCATTGTAGCAATAACAGACTGAATGGTGTGAGTGTCAGTAAACATACCAGCAACCTTCTCTACAAGAGCCACCTTGGCCTTTCCTCTGAGGAACTGGGCCTTGCTGCAGAGAGGCTGCAGCAGAAGACTGGTGTCTGGTAAACAAAGGTCAGAGGGGGTCAGAGGTCAAAGCTAGTTCTCCAGTCAGACAGATGAACCCTGACCTTGGTGGAGGAACCTACCCAGGTTGAGGGTGAGTGCGCTGAGAGCATCCAGGGCTGCGTTGTAGACGCAGCTGTTCTTGGAGTTCAGGTGGTTGTCCACCACAGCCGGGACCAGCAGGTACACCAGTGGACCAAGCTGCTCCTTCAACAGGGCTGAGATCCTGGGCAGAGCCTGTAGAGCGTGGAGACACACCTTACTGTTGGACTCCTGCAGGCGGGCCTTGAAGGCATCAAACACCTGGGGGGGGGGGGTGGAGGAGGGGTGAAGGGAGAGCGAGGGATCATGTTAGGCCACAGGAAGCTTCATTTCCACCCTGGTGATAGTCCCTAAACAACAGGCAGGCCAGGTGGAGGGTCGTACTGGTAACAAGCTGCAGATGATCAGGGTGGGGTTGTGCTCGCAGTCAGACACCAGCTGGTCGATGGCCTTGATGCGCTCTCTGAAGTCTTTGGAAGCCATCAGAGCAGAGATGTTCTTCACGTACTCTGTCTTATCTGCTACAGTCTGGACCTGGCCTCTCCCGCTGCTCTGGGAGTCCCTGCAGGGTGAGGGTGAGGATGCTTACATGGACCCCACAGATGGCACCCCCCCATCACTGCAGCAGGGCAGGGGTCTCCTACCGTGTGAGCAGGGGCTCCCTGGTGAGAGACGAGGCTCTGATCGTCCCGCTGCCTGGAAGTGAGCGCCGGCCCCTGGCTGAGGGCGTGTCCTGAGGCATCTCTCCCAAACCCTGCACAGACCACAACACCCAGATAACCTTCAGACAACACAGCAGTGACATCCAGACAACACCCAGATAACCTTCAGACAACACAGCAGTGACATCCAGACAACACCCAGATAACCTTCAGACAACACAGCAGTGACATCCAGACAACACCCAGATAACCTTCAGACAACACAGCAGTGACATCCAGACAACACCCAGATAACCTCCAGACAACACAGCAGTGACATCCAGACAACACCCAGATAACCTTCAGACAACACAGCAGTGACATCCAGACAACACCCAGATAACCTCCAGACAACACAGCAGTGACATCCAGACAACACCCAGATAACCTTCAGACAACACAGCAGTGACATCCAGACAACACCCAGATAACCTCCAGACAACACAGCAGTGACATCCAGACAACACCCAGATAACCTTCAGACAACACAGCAGTGACATCCAGACAACACCCAGATAACCTCCAGACAACACAGCAGTGACATCCAGACAACACCCAGATAACCTCCAGACAACACAGCAGTGACATCCAGACAACACCCAGATAACCTCCAGACAACACAGCAGTGACATCCAGACAACACCCAGATAACCTCCAGACAACACAGCAGTGACATCCAGCCCTCCGAATGAGCAGGAGCACAGCCTGGCAGCCTGCATGGCTGTACCTTGGTGTTCAGACTGAACACAGTGTCATGGCTGTACCTTGGTGTTCAGACTGAACACAGTGTCATGGCTGTACCTTGGTGTTCAGACTGAACACAGTGTCATGGCTGTACCTTGGTGTTCAGACTGAACACAGTGTCATGGCTGAACACAGTGTCATGGCTGTACCTTGGTGTTCAGACTGAACACAGTGTCATGGCTGTACCTTGGTGATCAGACTGAACACAGTGTCATGGCTGTACCTTGGTGTTCAGACTGAACAGTGTCATGGCTGTACCTTGGTGTTCAGACTGAACACAGTGTCATGGCTGAACACAGTGTCATGGCTGTACCTTGGTGTTCAGACTGAACACAGTGTCATGGCTGTACCTTGGTGATCAGACTGAACACAGTGTCATGGCTGTACCTTGGTGTTCAGGCTGAACACAGTGTCATGGCTGTACCTTGGTGATCAGACTGAACACAGTGTCATGGCTGTACCTTGGTGTTCAGACTGAACACAGTGTCATGGCTGTACCTTGGTGATCAGACTGAACACAGTGTCATGGCTGTACCTTGGTGTTCAGGCTGAACACAGTGTCTCTCACAGCAGGAAGATCCTTGGCAGGAATGTGTTTCTCCAGAATCCTGTCGAAGTCTCTGTGTGAGGACAGGAACAGCAACATCCGCCGGCCGTAGTACCTGAACACAGTCAACATGCCAGAGATGAGCAGGTCTGGTTCTGAGTAGCATCCTCTCCTCCCCCCCTCTCTAGTCCCTCACCTAGCCTCCTGGGAGGAGTCCTGGGCCAGCCTGGTGATGGCTGGCAGGACCCTCTCGGTGAGTTCCTTCCCCCCAGACAGGACTCGTGCTGCCCCCATCTTCTCCAGCAGACTGCTCAGGTGTTGGGCCATGCACTTCCTCACCACCCCGTTCAGGTGGCTGCAGGTGAGAACATCAGTTAGCCTAGTTCAGCCTCCTGGCATCCCAGAAGGGAAGTGGTGACTTGAACACGGATATGGAGTTCATGATTGTTGATGAAGTGTGTTCCTACAGCCTGTATGTGTGTGTGTGTGTGTGTGTGTGTGTGTGTGGTCCTGACCCCAGCCCTCCAGCCAGCAGGGCGCAGGTACAGCGTGCAGGGGTGCAGTGTTGAACCATGCTGTCCAGGGCAGCGTCCACATCCTGCCTGATGAAGGCGTTGCACTCCCCAGCCTTCAGCAGCAGCGCCCGGGCCAGACCCTCCAGCTCCTGATCCATGCTCTTCTGCAGCTGGCAGAACAGCTCCCCCACCGCACCCACTGCTACCCTGGAGACACCTGAACGCAGGTTTTTCACCTGGGGAGGGGAGAAGCATTCCCAACATCAGGTCTGGGGGGACTGGGGGACAGGGGATCTAGGGGACTGGGGGGGTCTGGGGGACAGGGGATCTAGGGGACTGGGGGGTCTGGGGGATTGGGGGGTCTGGGGGACTGGGGGGTCTGGGGGACTGGGGGGTCTGGGGGTCTGGGGAGACTGGGGGGTCTGGGAGACTGGGGGGTCTGGGGTTAGAGGCAAAAAAACTAGTGGGAAAGATGATCTTCAAGTGCAGAAAGGACACAGGGCATAACAACAAGAGTGTGAGCAGCACAGGAAGACAGACAGGAAGTGAGGTCGTACTTCCTGGATGAGGGCCAGACAGACGTCATGGAGACGCCCCAGCAGCAGGTCAGGATGGAACAGAGCCAGGCTCCTCACCATGGCAACACCCTCAATCTTCTTCTCCCTGTTACAAGACATCAACACATGGAGGTGAGAGATCTTGATGTCTTGCTGCAGGCTGTGTGTGCTGACTGCTGCAGGCTGTGTGTGCTGACTGCTGCAGGCTGTGTGTGCTGACTGCTGCAGGCTGTGTCTGTGCTGACTGCTGCAGGCTGTGTCTGTGCTGACTGCTGCAGGCTGTGTCTGTGCTGACTGCTGCAGGCTGTGTCTGTGCTGACTGCTGCAGGCTGTGTGTGCTGACTGCTGCAGGCTGTGTGTGCTGACTGCTGCAGGCTGTGTGTGCTGACTGCTGCAGGCTGTGTGTGCTGACTGCTACAGGCTGTGTGTGCTGACTGCTGCAGGCTGTGTCTGTGCTGACTGCTGCAGGCTGTGTGTGCTGACTGCTGCAGGCTGTGTGTGCTGACTGCTGCAGGCTGTGTGTGCTGACTGCTGCAGGCTGTGTGTGCTGACTGCTACAGGCTGTGTCTCACCAGTCGTCCAGGCTGAGCAGTCTGAAGCTCTGGACCAGAGCCTGGTCAGGCTTGGAGAGTGGGCGTGGCTGCTGGTCTGGATCTCTGTTCTGACCCACACTGCCTGCAGAGAGCTCATCTGGACACACACACACACACACAATACCTCATTTCATCAGACTCCACTGGCTGGAATGGATTCATAATTGGACCTTGGTGTTTTAGTAAAAGTCTATACCCAGGGCAGGGCAGCATGGTTAGACTGGGGGGAGAGACAAGCTCTACTGACCTGAGCTGTGGGACAGAGAGGGTCTGTTAGAGTTCAGGCTGGGTGCTCTTCTCAGACGGGGCTGGGCTCGAGGGTGATGTGGTGCCTCGGGGGCGCTGGGCTTGAGGGGGGGGCTATGGGACCCCTGGGGACTGGTGGGGGAGGAGTCAGGGGAGGAGTCTGTGTGGATGGAGGCCAGCATGTCATCGTTCAGCTGCAGATCTACAGAAACAGGAAGGTTACTGCTGGAGGGACGAGCTGCACTGCTGACCAGAGACAACCAGGAGGCTGAGCTGGTACCTGTGCTGAGGGCAGAGTCCCGGCCCTCTGGAGCCCCTGGGGGAGGCTGCTGGCGAGGCTGGCCCTGCAGCTGATCATCCCTGGAGGACCTCCATGCCCCTGTCTTCTCCTTAACAGGAAGAACACACTCAGACTGGGACACTTAGCCCTGTACAAACCCTAGCTGATGAGGACAGTGTTATCAAGACTGAAGGGATGTTTCAGACTGGATGTTACAGACTGGATGTTACAGACTGGATGTTACAGACTGGATGTTACAGACTGGATGTTTCAGACTGGATGTTAGAGACTGGATGTTTCAGACTGGATGTTACAGACTGGATGTTACAGACTGGATGTTTCAGACTGGATGTTA